>BFEA01000152.1:313340-327472 GCA_003427395.1 Chara braunii | reverse complement strand
TTTTTTTTTTTTCCGTTTTTGATTCCGAGTTTTGGGCGGTACCGGTCGTTGCAAGGTGGGTGCCCCTCCCGACGCGGCGCGTATACGGGAAGCGCCACGTCCGATAGCTGGGCGAGGTACTGGTGGTTTAAGAGTCTATTACAGAAGGAGGTGACCTGTATGGACAGTGGTCGTAGATACCGGACTAAGTAGAGCCCTACTTACTCTATCCAGTCCTAGTCGAAGCATAGACGTATGAGCCTTGCCACACGGGTACTTCGGGCGCTAGGACTAGCCATATCTCTACAGGTCCCATAGGTACTTTATTCCGATATTCTATTGTGTGGTGATGATAGATAGCTGAGAATCCTCCGTTCCCTCGTGTGTCCCTGGAGCCCGTTCCTGCCCCGCGGTAAGGTGCAGTATCTCCTGACACCCCCGACGACTCCTAATTATAGTCATATATGCTCCCCACCAATAGACGGAGCCTCTCCCCAGGTGCTAGAGGTGTCTGCTCTAATTATAGTCATATGTGCTCCCCACCAATAGACGGAGCCTCTCCCCAGGTGCTAGAGGTGTCTGCTCTCATCAGCGCCACTAGCACTGATGGGGAAAAAAGAAAAAAAAAGAAGAAAAGAAAAAGAACATGCGGGGCCTGCTCTCGACCTGCAGGTGGGCGATACCAGCCAGGGACGCCGGTAGCATCAGGGACCATGCCAACAGGACCAATCCCTGTGCCTCCCCTCAGGTCCTCAAGCCGCGAATTCTCGCCAATTTTCGAAGAAAATGCGAAAAAAATTGCGCCTTATCGCAATCAGGGTATACTCACACTGCGACCCCAAATCCGCGAAGGGCCGATTTGAGGTTTTGGGCATGCTTCGGGTCCGACTGCTGTACCTTTTCGGATGGGACAAGGTCGCGGCAGTCTGGAGAAATGGGGATTTGGTACTTTGCTGGTCACACGCGGCCATCCGCATAACTGTTGTGAACGAAATTTTCGCAGAAAAAAATTCGGAGAAAATGTGAAAAAATAAATAGGGCCCTTGCCCCGCGCCTTCCCAGGCCTCTCACAAATAAGCACACAAATAGTACACTTGGTATTTTGGCAAATCTATGCGACCGGCCCTCTGCCCTTTCTTTTGGGGAATTTGCCATTTGGGATTATAGGTACCAGTGTTGCGAGTATGCCCTCGGTAAGGCTAGGTCTGATTCCTATTGGCGTCATGTGCCCTCCTGGGCATGCTTGCGGCCCGTCAGCTACAGATAAATCACAGGATCAATCCTCCTGTATGCTTCTTTATATATTTCCACCATATTCCGCAAGTCGGCATATGCCCAGGGCAAGGTACAGCGGTACATAGGGAAAGACAAGAGAGGGGCTCGATTTTTTTCGCCCAGAGCAGCTTCGGGGCAGTAGAACGGAGCGATTGAAGACCGAAAAGAAGGGGAAAGGAATCGAAGGCAGTACGGAAGCAGCTGTTGTAGTCCGTCGATACACAAACATCAAGAGGCGATGCTGCACGCTGGCTCAACGAGAGGCCGGGGAAGATGTTGTGAAAATTGACGTATATTTATTTATTTATATGTATATATTTGGCATTCTGTATATATATATACATGACACGTCGAAAGAATTAATGATAGGCGATTTTGTTTTTTATAATTTTTTGTAGGCGAATTTCCGACGGAGTCGGAAAAGAGGAATGCAACTACGTTTGAGGTTTGCCTACGTGGCAGTTGCGCCTAAAAAGTCCGTCAACCGGCAGTGCTGACGTCAGCAGAGTTCAATCGATGCCGACGTGGCAAGTCTAAAACAAGCCCACGTGGCAAATCTCCTCACGGCTCAGGACTGCTGACGTGGCAAGCTTAGGATTGCTGCTGACGTGGCAAGTCTTAGGGTTGCTCCCTGTCGCAAGTCGCAGCTAAATGGGATCTGTCCACGTTGCAGGCCTGGGTTATAAACCCCCTAATCCGGGCAATTTCGAGCGACAGAGAATCGTGAAGGGTCAGCCATCCACGGCCGTGTTTCATTACAACAAGATATGATATGATCCTACGGCCGTGTTTTATTCCGAGTTATGGTCCTCGGCGTCTGAGGAGACTTTAAGGTCATGTTTGCACCAGGCCTTTTTCGACGGAGTTCTGGACGTCATTACGGTCAGAAACGTCCAGCAGGAGCCGTAATTGGGGCCAGATGCAGCCGGAAAAGTTCAAGTGAGAGTATACTCTTAGCGACGGTGACGATGGATGATACCAGCCTGCGTGCAGCGGCTTCTTGATATTCCCCTTTGTCCGCCTCTCTCTCGCGCGCGTGCGGCCTTCAAGTGCGCACGTTTAGGTCCCTGTTCACACCTGGACTGGGATATTTTGGATTGAGCCCTTTTACCACTACCGAAGCCAGATTCATTCACGGAAGTAAGTATGATGCGCTGAGGTACTAATTGTTAGACGATCTTCGGCTACAAACAGAAGACGAAGGCCCTTGGAAGATGACAGACGACGGACTATCGGAAGATCATCACCACAACTCTCTCCTTACCTGTCCATCTTGGCGGGGGACAGAGGGAGAGGAAGCTTCTGCTGGGTACGTTCACACGAGGACATTTCGAACTGAATCTTTCCGTAATCAGAGTCACATACGTTCAGTAAAAGAATCATCCCCTGAGCGTTGGCAACTCTCACGGACACCGGCGATAGACGGAGAGGAAGGGACCTGTCCAGGTTCCACGGTAAATCTTCTCGTTTTGCGTGTCTCTCTCTCTCTCTCTCTCCTCCTCCTCCCCCCCGCCCTGGTGTCCTCCCAACTATGTCGGGGTCTGGGTAGCAGGCGAACGGAGAAGAAGATGCCTATGTTCTAGATCTAAACGATTGTGCAACACACACCTCTGGATCTCTCTCTCTCTCTCTCTCTCTCTCTCTCTCTCTCTCTCTCTCTCTCTCTCTCTCTCTCTCTCTCTCTCTCTCTCTCTCTCTCTCCTCCCAAGTCTGGGTGTGTCGCCGTGGGCTTGTTTGTCTTGGACCCAACATCCTCACCATATCTCTTTCACTGTCCTGTCTCTCGGACCAGAGATGCGAGTCGTGTGACAGCAGCAGACGGCCGCAAAGCCGAAGTGCGACTCAACGCANCTCTCTCTCTCTCTCTCTCTCTCTCTCTCTCTCTCTCTCTCTCTCTCTCTCTCGCTCTCTCTCTCTCTCTCTCCTCCCAAGTCTGGGTGGGTAGTCGTGGGCTCGTTCGCCTTGAACACAACCTCCACACCATATCTCTTTCACTGTCCTGTCTCTCGGACCAGAGATGCGAGTCGTGTGACAGCAGCAGACGGCCGCAAAGCCGAAGTGCGACTCAACGCATTCTCTCACACGCTCTCCTTCTCCCATTCTCTCTTCTTCTCTCATCTGCCTCTCTTCGTTTTTTGTATTTCTTCTTCGCTGTTCCAATCCCTGTCTTATGTACGTGTGCGTGCGCGCGCGCGCGCGCGCACACTGCAGGGTTTCGTTTGTCCATCCGTGACTGGCCTCGTTACCTCGTATTTCCGTTCCCCCGCCCCGGTCCCCAGCCCTTCCCCCTTCCCCCCCTCCTGCGCGCACAGTGCGGATCCCCTCTCCCCTTTCCCCCCGCCCTCGCCCGGTAAATCATATTGGGAGGCGGATATCCCAGGGGTGATCGGACCATCATCCCTGAAGTCGAAAAGCCTTGATGAAGAGGACATAGTCGCGCTACCGTAGGTCGCGCGCGCTTTCCCTGCGACGATGCATCTAACCGCAATTGCAGCCAGATTGGGTCCGAAAATGTGCAGCACTATGTAGGTAGCGGCAGTGTGGCCGGCCTTTTACTCTTATAAGCCTGCCAGCCCCCCTCATCAATTGCTGTTGCTGGTCGTCCTTGTGAACCTCTGGTGCTGCTACTCCCTCCCCCTCGTCGGGATCGGGATTTGTCGGTTAATCTGACAATAATTACCCCGACGATGACGTCGACTGCAGCAGCAGCAGATGTCCCGATCCCGCCGGGGCTGACGTGTCCTATCTGCATGGATGTCTTCCGCGATCCCGTTCTGGTCCCTTGCTGCTCTAATACCTTCTGCCGCACGTGTCTCGATCAAGCGCTTGCTAGGAACGACGCGTGTCCCATCTGTCGGGCCCCGATCCTCGCCGTAGGGGATCCCGTTCTTCCCAACCGGGCAGTGGCGGCGCTGGTGCAAGCTGCGGAGAGCGCTATCATCCTCATGCCGGAAGAGGGAGAGGGGGGGGGGCAATGGCTGCAAAGTCCAAGCATTGGGGTCGGTGGTGTCAGGTCCGGATCGGGATCGTCGGCCGTAGCAGGAGGAAGACAACTGTTGTTGGGTGGGGGAAGCGTTAGCATAGGAGGAGCGTCTTCGTCTCCTTCTTCTCCGTCCGCTGCAAGATCCTCAATAGAAGGCCACGTGGCAGGATCACCGTCGTCAATCGTGATGATGACACGTGGCACTTTGGACAGCTCATCGCCGTCGTCAATCGTGATGATGACACGTGGAAGTTTGGACAGCTCATCGTCGTCGGAACTACCAGCCAGTGGACCTGTGCTCTGGTGGCCATCGAGGCACAGCAGAAGCAGTGCTGGTGGCGGTGTTTTGTGGGGGATAGGAGGAGGAGGAGGGAGAGAAGGAGGAGGAGGAAGAGGAGGTGCGGAGATGGATGTGCATCGTCATGATCAGGGACTTCTCTCTGCGCCCCCTTACTGGGCCTTGAACCGGTTTTCGTTGTTGTCTTCTTCTCCCTTGTTGTATCGGGCAGTATCGCGGTTCTTAAAGTTATGGAGGTTGTTCAAGGCGAATGAGCCGCGGCTGAGGTGTCTGTTCTACATCGGACTTGTGGCGCTGCTGATGATTTTTCTCAGGGTGCAAGAGGAGGAGTATGGAAGACAAGCGGCGGAGGGCCACAATTAACAGAAAGGAGGAGGGGAGGGAATGGTTTTCGTTGCCATGTGTTGCTCCTTGCTTTCTTCTTTTGAGATATACGAGAGGGAGAGGGGAGAGGACGACGCTATCTTCCTCCCAATTTCTTTCTTTTGTGCCTTCTGCTGTCTCGTCTGGGAAGGAAGGGAAAGTAAGGGGAGGCNAAAAAAAAAAAAAACCCAAAAAAACTCTACCGGGGCTCCCCGCTTATCCCTGTGATGCATACAGCCATCGTAACCTTGTTGTCCTTGAGGACTCAAATGTATTATATCTGGAGAGAGAAAGAAGAAAGTCCATCTCTCATTTGAATCATTTCTCATTCACAAGAGATGAAGATAAAGTCCAAAAAGCATCCTGAGCCTGAGGTTCAAACGTGGGCTTCGTGAGTTCCCTCCTCAGGGAGCCCCTGTCCTTCTTTGTTTTTTCAACTTTTTGTTTTTTTGTTCTTTTTTTTTTTTGTGAAAGGAGGTGACTCTCTCTTTCCATTCAATGCATGCTGGGAAACCGACCCAGCGTCCCTTACATCATTAACCACAGTCCTTGGGTTGAGCAAGGCTCTCCAGCCAAGAGGAACCCTGACCGCAGCTTAGCAAAGCAAATCGATCAATAGGAAACCCTACCAGCGTCATCAGCAGGATCCAACTGAAGTGGACTGGAAACCCTACCAGCGTCACAGTCTCTCTCTCTCTCTCTCTCTCTCTCTCTCTCTCTCTCTCTCTCTCTCTCTCTCTCTCTGTGTGTGTGTGTGTGTGTGTGTGTGTGTCTTTACTACCTTACTGAGGCTTACTCTAATAAGGTCACCACCAATTAACCCTAGTTAAAGGTGAACAAAATTAATCTCCCTGTCCTTAGTTTTTTCATGTATATAGAAATTGGAAATTACTAAATTAGCTATTTTTTCCCCTTTTTGTTTTCCTTTTTTTGTTTTGAAATTGGCCTTTTTTTTTTTTTTTTTTTTTTTTGTGTGTGTGGGGGGGGAAGGAAGGGAAAGTAAGGGGAGGCGGGGGGGGGGGGGGGGCGCGGAGGGGAGGGGTTCTCTAATCATTTCCACACTCAAAAATGTCTTCGACTGAATATGGCCATCATTGCAGTCGCGTACAGCCAGCAAGGTTCTTGTGAGGGAGTATGATGATGATGACCTAATCAGAGGAGCAATCAGACTTCTCGCTCTTCTTTTCTTTTCGTTTGTCTTCTTTTCTTGAGCGAGTTATAACGGCACTGTGCAGGCATTCATAGCGGCATCGTCCTCACAGTGGTGAGATCAGACGTTCCTGCATCATCGTCATCACTGCTGTGTGATGAGGATCTCGAGCCGGCCATCGTCATCAGTGCTGTGATCAGGAGTCCGAGCCCTTCAGCAAGATGCGAGAGCATCGTACATCCCCCGTCCCTTCCACCTCCCCCTGATGCTCTGCCTTAACAACAAATCATAGATCATAGATCTATCCACGTTGGACAAGAAATGGCGCCTAATGCATGGCGCGCCGAGTTGGAAGGTGATGACGATCGGATGTTCGACGTGGACGTGTGCAATCTTCCCGCACTCGTCATTGCGCACCCAATGCGAAGGGTGTCAGGAGCCATCGCATGGTCGTCAGGAGTCGCCGCCGCATCGGCATCGCTGTGATCAGGAGGAGATCGGGGCGCCTACTCGACAGGCGCCGCCGCATTCTCATCGCATGGTCGTCAGGAGCCGCCGCCGCATCGTCATCGCTGTGATCAGGAGATCGGCCCGCCCCTTACACGACGACAGCAGCTGCATTCGTATCGCGGTGATCAGGGGATCAAGCCCCATTATCGTCAGCGTCATCGCTGTGATCAGGAGGAGATCGAGCCGCATACACGTCAGCAGCCGCTGCATTCTTATCGCGGTGATCACGGGGTCGAGCCCCATTGTCGTCGGGATCCGTTGTATCCTTATCGCTGTGATTTGGGGTTCGGGCCGCAAGCATTGTAGTCAGGTGCCGCGGCATCCTCAGCGCTGTGATCAGGATATCGAGAGATCGAGCCGCATTGTCGTCAGGAGCCGTCGGATCGTCGTCAGGAGTCGCCACACCGTCGTAAGGAGCCGCCGCACGCCGCATTGTCGGAAAGAGCCATCGCCGCTTCGTCATCGGTGTGATCAGGAGATCGAGACGACAGAGCATCGTCGTCCGCTCCCCATTGTGCTTTACCGACAAGCAACTGGTATGCGGAATCTCGCTGTTGTCATGCTGGATTCAGAATGGGAAGATTCATGGATCTGACATTGAACCGACTGTGGACTCCACGTGGATCCAACGTGGATCGGTTGCGGTACCCACGTGGATCCAACATGAATCCCACGTGGACATGAAGACGATTGACGAAGAACGAGAGCGGCGAGAAGAAGAGGAAGAGTGACAATTAGTGACCAAGCTCAAAGCTGCTTGTTGCACACGCGTCTCAACATCGCGAACGCCCACACGAAGAAGAAGAAGAGGAGGAGGAAGAAGAAGAAGAGTTGGAGGAAGAAGAATAATGTTAATGACTGTGCGCCATTTACAAGGGGACTTGGTGAGTGGGGGGACAAAGGCCAAAACGTTGGTTGGGAAACCCTCGATGCACAGCTGTGGGGGAAGCGCCAGGACTTGGTGAGTATGGGACAAAGAGGAAAATGTTGGTAGAGAAGCTTCGATGCGCGGCTATGTCGGAAACTGCGCTAAGAAGAAGAAGAAGAAAAAGAAGAAGAAGCGGCGCGAAGAAGAAGCAGAAGCGGCGCGAAGGAGAAGAAGAAGCGGCGCGAGGAAGAAGAAGAAGCGGCGCGAAGAAGAAGAGAATAGTGAATGGTGAAACAGGGGTCAACTGGCTTTCGTACACGCTTCAAAAGTTCATCCATACACAACAACCGCGCATACTCATCTCAGCTAAAAGCGCCGCGAAGAAGAAGAAGAAGAAGAAGAAGAAGCGGCGCGAAGAAGAAGAAGCGCCGCTAAGAAGACGAAGGAGCGATGGCGTGGAAGGAACAAGGATATGTCGGAAAGCATCCCGATCCCGGCAAGGACGCCTTCCATCTGTCTGCCGCGTGTGCTTCGTCCATGAAATGCGTCGTAAAGAATCCCGATCTCGGCTAGGACGCTTTCGCATCCGTTTTATGTGTTGAGATCTCCCTCCATGCAATGCTCTCTTATATACTGCGCGAAACTACTAAATTTTATTTATTTATTTTTTTATTTTTTTATTTGAAAGGGCGACAGCGTTGCGCTGTATCCCATCCACGGGTCCCAGGTGGCCGATCCCAGGTTTCAATTGGCAATTTCTTTCCTTTACCCTTTTTTAAGTTTTTTTATCATTCAGCCAGGGCCTACGTCGAACGCGGTCTGACATGCTCTGCTCTATCTACAAGGCAGGAATGTGTGGGTGCGATTTTACTGCGCTCCTCCTCTGGGGTTTTATTTAGGAAGGGATGCTTTTTCGGCCACGTGTCGATCACATGGCGATCCGCTATCTGGTGCTGTCGATCCGTTCATTGGCCATGTGTCGATTCCTTTATCGGCCACGTGTCGGCCACTTGTTGTTGACAGCCAACGTGTCAAAAATCGAACTATCAACCACGTGTCGATCCGCTATCGGGGCCGTATCGATTTGTTCATTGGCCACGTGTCGGCCTTCGGCCGCCTGTTGCTGAGCCCACTCATTCAAAGCGTTCTCCATTCCGTTTAAAATCAATCTTCGCCAGTAAAGGCGATATAACTTGAGGCTTGTCAGATCTTTTTTTTTTTTTTTTTTCTTTGAGGCTTGTCAGATCTACATATAGTTGTACGGCGGTTGGTGGAACCAGTCATATTGTCTGCTTTCAACCAGGCCTTAATCTGATTCTTCATCACAGGATATGTGTCTAGCTTTTCCAAGAGGCACGGAGTGTTGATTCGATCAAAGCATCGCGCAATGTCTATCGGCCACGTGTCGGCCACTGATCTACCGAAAGCCACGTGTCGATAGAATATCGTCCACACGTCGATCGAACTATCAGCCACGTGTCGATCCGCGATCGAGGCCGTGTCGATCCGTGCGTTGGTCACGTGGCGATATGTTCATTGGCCAAGCGTCGACCCGTTCGCTGGCCATGTGTCGATCCCACCGTCCACCACGTGTCAATCCGCCTATCGCCCTCGTTCCGGTTACTTTCAAGGATAACCAACCAACCATGTTCTTTTTTTTTTTTCTTTTTTTTTTTTGTGGGAACATACTATGTACACGCTCAGTGAGTTTGTTTTCTGTTTTTCAATTTTTTGAATTTATCTCATTTCTCCCAGATGTGCACAGGTCTCCACACAGGCGGAGAGTCGTTATCGTTAGCAGTCCACGTGTCGATCGGCCAGCCTTTTCGTTTACCCGCTGCAAGGGTAGCCAAGGAGCTATGTGCACGCTCAGAGGACGTTCCTCTGTCAGCTGTGTCCAGGTTTCCCCGCCCGGCGGGAAATCGATCATTTGCTGGCAAGGGGTGTTTTTTCGTTCACAAACAGAGAGAGAGAGAGAGAGAGAGAGAGAGAGAGAGAGAGAGAGAGAGAGAGAGAGAGAGAGAGAGAGACGGGGGAGGGAGGGGGGCTCGCCACACCACCCAACGAAACGAAAGAATGCGAGTGCATCTTGCCACAACAGGCGGCAAGATGGGAAGATGCACTCCCATTCTTTCCGATTCATCCGGAGTGGAGCGAGGCCGCCCTTTCTGATTGTGGAAGGAGGAGATGATAGTAAAGAGCGATGGAGTTGATGACAGCAAGCTGCCGAGTAACCACCGGTTTCTCTGTATGTCCATCACCTCAGCAACGTTTTTGGCGGGAAGCTAACGTGTCCCTTCGACGTATTTGGCGGGAAGCTAACGTGTCCCTTCGAGGTATTCGGCGGGAAGCTAACGTGTCCCTTCCACGTTTTTGGCGGGAAGCTAACGTGTCCCTTCAACGTTTTTGGCGGGAAGCTGACGTATCGCGGGCTGCACTTCTATCCCTCTCTTACTTGGATTGATCGGAAGGGATCGCTCGTCAGAGTTTGGCGGGAAGCTGGCGGGTCGACCCCACCCACTCAATAAGTTTCGGTGATTTTTCAATCGACCAAGCAGCATTTTATTTTATTTTTATTATTATTATTATTATTTTTTTAAGCTGCCTTCTCCTTATCGGGGGACAGCCATATATCTTTCTCTCTCACCTCACATATCTTTTAACTGGCGTTCTGCCATGTCATGGAACATATGTTTCTTTTCAGAACCTACCACTACTCCTAACTTCCTAAGGCTATACAGGGGACCCCTGGGGCGAGGTCCCACTAGCAAAGGGATAGGATAGAAACGAGTTTGTGGGGCAGTTGAGTGACCCAAATCCTGCCGTGCAGTAGTCGTGATCCCACGGTCAGTATTTCACATGTATTACCCAAAAAAGTAAGGAGATCTTAGTTCCCCTCCTCCTCTCCTTAACACTGGGCATGCCCGTGCAAAGAAAGCTTCCCGCCAGAATCTTTTCAATCGGTTGGGCGTGTGGCCAACCCCAAAAGAGGTTGGGGTCGGCCTTAGCCCACTGGATAGAAGATTTTCAGTATTTTACTTGCTGTTGTGCAATTCTCTCATTGGGTGGAGCCCTCCTTCAATCACGGAGTATATGGAGTGTGTCAGGATCAGTGCTGACAGAAGTCAAGTTTATTCCAGAAAATGTGGCGGTTACTTTGTTCACTGTTGTTGCAACCACCACTATCAGATCATTTGTGATCTGATGGCTGGGAAGCACTCGCCGTGATTTCCAGTGGGAGGTCTGCTTTTTTTTTTTTTTTTTGCCTTTCTCCTGTCTTCTCACCCCAGAAATTCGTAATGAACCTGTCAGCCGGCTGCCACTCAGTGGCGCACTGGATCGGCCACACTCCTATCCGCGACTGCTAATGGGACCTCGCCCCTGCAAGCGTGGCTTTCTACCTCTCTTCCAAGCAGAATTTATTATTATTATTATTATTATTATTATTATTTTTATTTTTTTAATATCAAACCACTCATATTCCAAATGACAATCGTTCGAGCCAGGGACCTCACAATTCAACCCGGAGTACTGGCAGCATCAGCCAGCTTAGCTTTTACAGGCATAGCCTGAGGACATTCATTCATATTCTACCTCTTTTATCTTGCTGTTATAGAATCCCAACTTCCTAGCCCATATTAGCTTTAATATTAACGGCCAGCCATCTTGTATCCTATACATCCTAGCCTCCTATAGTCTACCGCTACCTTATCCTAACCTATCCTATTCACAGACCTACGCACTGGTCTGAGCCCCGCCTAGCCTCGACCGGGAGGAACCTAGTTCCTTCTTCTTCCCCCCCCCCCCCCCCCCCCCCCCCCCCCCCCCCCCCCGCTCCCCGGTGGCACTCTCTCCTACCAGCCCTCCCCTGCAGTCTACCATGACCGCTGACAGGAACCAAGTGTCCTGGTTCATAAAAGAACAAAGCACCAGGCGTTAAAAAAAACTCACAATCCAAAAAGGAGAGCAAAAAGGAACCAAGGAAAAGAGAACAAAGAAATTCTTAGTTTCTACCCCCGAGCTCTACTTCCCAACTAACTGCCTCCTTTGCCTCCTCCTCAGTCCATCTACCCGGTACCAACCTCCCTTCTGGGGATATGTGGGCCAGCTCCAGGCCCCACGTTCGTTGGAACCATGTCACGCCCTTGGTTTGGTCACTTCGTTGGAACCATGTCACGCCCTTGGTTTGGTCGCCTTGGGACAACCTGCGTGACCACTCCGCTCTGATGGCTGTGGCAAGAACGCTTTTGAAGAGTTCTTCGGCCTGCTTCTCTGGCAGCCTTTCTCCCTGGAATCTGAGGTTATTCCTGTCGCCCGAGATCACCCAAAGCATGACCGCCCTACCCATTTGAGAAATATAACCCCAGCCCTCGGTACTGCTGTAGTTCTGTGGGAGGCTACCTGCTAAGACCCACCTCTGCCATTTTCCAGTGGGACCCCAGTCAACTCCATGCTCCCATAGAATCTTTTCCAGTGGTATACTCACCACCTCCACCATTTTCGCGACTTCGGGCATTCCCACCAGCGATGCAACATCGTCTCTGGCGCCTCATTGCACCTATCGCAGGTTGTGTTTATATCCATCCCCTTCTCCGCCAGTCACTGGGAAGTGGGGACCCCCAAATGCGATTGTAGCTACAGTAGAGAGGCTACGGTAGTTTCTGCCAAGGCAAGGCTTGAAGCTGCGACCACAGCCTCGCGAATTCAGACTGCGAGGGTGGTTCTAGATGGGGGACTTGGCGTGACACCGACTGACGGTCTTTTCGCAGACCGTTTCTGAGCCTGTTCTCCTTTTAAGGACCAGGCTTGGATCCAGGTGCTCTAGGCCCATTACCACTGAGTCTCCTACCCGCAAGCAGAATTGTTGAGAGCCTGCCGCAGTGCTCAATTTTTTTATATTAATTTATTAGTATTATTACTGTGATTGATTTTTTTTTATCCCTATTTCAAGAGAGGACCAAGACTCACTTTCTATAATTATGCGTATTGTCACAGAGCTCCCCCCCATGCCTTGTGCTTTTGGGCCATGCTCCGCCACTCACCACATGCGCTAAGGACAATAATTACGGTGGTGTATCTTTCCATGTTCTAGCGGAAGATTCTTTCTCGTTTTGCACATTTGGTGAGCTGTGGAGCGAGGCCCTCCCTTTCTTTCTTTATATGCCTATGTCGCTCCTTTCTTTCTTCGCTCCTCTCTTTCTTTTATGCCTACCGCAGCCTACGTACATCCAGAGACCGCATCTGCCGTAGTAATGTTGTTCAAAGTTCAAGTTCAAACTGGTTCGTTGGCCTTCCAGAAGAAGAAAAAGCTGTGAATGGAGTCCCGGGCCGGCATTTTTTTTATAGAGCATGCTAAAGGGCAGTGCTTTGGAAGATGACCGAGTGACCTTCCCTGTGTCATTTACAGTATGGCAAAACACACACACACAAAAACTGCAGCCTTTGAAAGTAACTTGACCATGTCTGCTTTCTTCTTCGTCTTCTCCTTCTTCTTCTGCTTCTTCTTCTTCTTCTTCAGCCTTAGATAGGCGACTATGATAGGCCAATGGCCCTCCATTCTCAATTGGCCGGGAGTTTGATGGTGCTGAAAGGCGATCTTGGGAAAGCCCCCCTGAGGAGTGCCAGCAGCGCAGCCTGGCCGAAACACGTCGGGAAATTTGCGCATTTCTACTGAGAACTGTGCATCCAGAGCTGTACTGATTGTCTGTTGTGGCCGCTGTTTCCACTATTCACTCTTCTTCTTCTTTTTTCTTCTTCTTCTTCTTCTTCTTCTTCTTCTTCTTCTTCTTCTTCTTCTTCGTCTTCTTCTTCTTCTACTACTACTACTACTACTACTACTACTACTACTAGCACTACTACTACTTCTGTGTAGGATGACTCGACCTTTGTCTTCTTGTTCTTGGTTGGATTTGGGTTAGCAGAGGGCCCCTGAGGAGCAACCAGCCAAAACCCGTTGGCGATTGTCCGCGCTGACTGCGGCCCTGAAGGTGCTGTTATGAGTTTGTTTAGTGACTGGCCTCGCTATCTGTATTCTATACTCTATTCTCCTCCTGCTTCTTGTGCTTGCTCCTTTTTTTTTCTTTTTTCTTTTTTTTTTCTTTTTTTTCTTGCTCCTTTGGCTTTGTGTGGCAGTGCAACAGAATAATTTTGCGGAATAATGCCCGAGACACAGTTTTGACACTCTGTTTATGGGCCTCTCCACCCCACTCTTGAAAACTCTTTTTCAAGAGCGGCCACACAGCCTCTTGAAACCCTCTCTTGAAACCCTGAACGCAAAAAAAGGCTCAAGAGGGGTCAGAATTCATCTTCAAGAGGGAACTCCTGAAACCCTTCGTTTCCATGCCTGCAACCCTCGGAATTTCAAGCGGTCCTTGCCCGATGCCTTGAAGGAGTAGCGATTCTCAAGGGCTGTCAGCTGAAAGGGCTCACAAGAAGACAAAATGAAGTGCTCGTCGTGTCTGCCTCTGGTTGGATTGACCAAGCAGCAAGGGCGCAAGACTTCCTCTTGCAAGAGTCTGTGTGGCGAAGGGGCAGGAACGCAAAAAAACTCACCTCTTGGAAATGTATATACTACATTAGTTTGACTTTTTGTTCCTACGAACTCACAGCTCCGATCTATTGGTGGTCGTGTTGAGAGAGAGAGAGAGAGAGAGAGAGAGAGAGAGAGAGAGAGAGAGAGAGAGAGAGAGAGAGAGAGAGAGAGAGA
>BFEA01000152.1:289415-302757 GCA_003427395.1 Chara braunii | reverse complement strand
CTCTCTCTCTCTCTCTCTCTCTCTCTCTCTCTCTCTCTCTCTCTCTCTCTCTCTCTCTCTCTCTCTCTCTCTACGACGAGAGAGGACGCCGATAGCATTCACTACTCCCCGAATTCATGGTTATTCGTTTCTCTTTAAACCACACAAAGAATAACCATTGATAAATCTAATTGGCGGCCGTCATTTCGTTTTGTTTCGGCCTGCTGAAAGGTCGGAGTCCCGCTATTTTCCGAAACGACGAAGGTACCAGTGGTTAAAAAAAAAAAAAAAAAAAGGATTGACTGCGGGTATGCCTACATTTTGAGATCCATTCTCCTTCCCTTCTAGGGATATAACCCTCTCATAATTAATTTTTGAGGTAGCTTCAGTAGAGTCACAGAAACGAGTTAAAAAAAAAAAAGGGGTAAATACGGCGCAGTCACCAAAACAGTTTGAAAATGCACTTCAGGCATTCCCCCCGAACATAACATACCCCTACGTCACCCTACCGGGCCCGAAACCTGGCTTGTATACATTCAACATTTTCAGGCCTTTTGTTAAAAAAAAAATAAAAAAAAAATAAAAAAAAAATCAGGCCTTTTGCCTGAAGAGCATTTTCAAACTCAAACCACCAGTACTTCCTTAAGTTGTGCCTGTTAACAAGTGCAATTTTAGGAAACGTACGGGCCACTACAAGAGCGCCCAAATTCATCCGACTAGAAATGTTTCTGCTCTTTCCACGGCCGATCATGATATCTGGGTCAAGTACTGGTGGTTCAAACCCTGACCGCCAGGGCGCCGTAGTTTTCTCAAAAAAAAAAAAAAAAACGGAAAAACGTAGATTGGGCCTGTTCCTCTCATAGCCTTCAATTAGGCTGTCAGATAAAAGTTCATACAACTGGTCTTCCTAGACCTTCTTACCATCCTTCAGGGTATACTCAAACGAGGACCAAAAGTCTCAAAATTTTGAGGCATTTGGGTAGGCCTATTTGGGACTTTAGGGTCCTCGTGTGGTCATCCGGTCGGACTTCGTCCAGAAGGACGAAGTCGCGGTCCTGACACTTCGGCCCGGGGACCAAAAGTCTAAAAATGAGCCGGGCCTCCTTTTGGCAGGTGCTGCTAGCCATTTTGGCCCAGAGGCGGAGCCCCGAAAGATTTTGGCAGCATGCAAGCCGCACCTTTGAAAACATAGCGGAAACGGCACTGGTGGTTCAAACCACCAGCGCATCGGAAGATAGATTGATGGACCGAAAAATGCATTTTGCCGGGTCTAACCCAGTACCAACCTTTCAAAAACTGAAAGGTGGTACGCGCACCGGCCTTCTTACGGCAGCATTGGGCCTCACTCCACTACTCAACAAATGAGCAAAATGAGAATGAATCTTCCGCTAGAATTATCAGACAAGCCTCTGTTCTTCAATCATTCAGAGTTCACACGTCAGAGAGGATGAGAAGAAGGAGAGGAGAAGAAGACGAGAAAGGAGAGGAGGAGAAGAGATAGGAAAGAGACAAGATGAGGTGGAAAACAGAAAGCACACAAGAATGCTCCCGAACGTGACCTGAGGTCGTAAAGCAATCATTAAACCACCAGTACTTGGGCCATCTTGAAAAAAAACATGCGGCTGGTTTACGGCCGCTTTTTTGGGGATTGCAGAAGCGTGGGTAGCGCAATGGGGGAGGAAGCCCGTGGGCTCAAGGAAAGGGGGCAACTGGGCTGCAAGACGTCCCGTTGGTGTGCCATGCATGTGGAAACGCTGAAAATCCCTGGGCCAGCAGGTGGAAAGAAAAACAGGCCTTTTTGTGTTTGCACTTCATTCCCTTTTACCGCCTCTCAGTACTTCTACTACTCACAGGTCATTATCGCTACATCTGAACTGGAACTTGCCCCAGGTACGGCTATATAACGACAGGGCATTCTATTCAGGCAACAACAGCAACCCTTTTTTTTCTTTTTTCTTTTTCACTTTGTACACGTGTCATAAGTGTGTTGTCATATTGGCTACACACAACTCCACAATCGGACTTTCACCGATTTGTCAGAAGGTTGAACCGTGTTATCTTAATCTTCCGCTGCTGGGAAAGTCCCGGAGATGATACAATACAACTCCATGTAGTTGTATTGTCTCCATGCAACACTGAAGAGGAGGATATTAAGAGGAAAGGAGGGGGCGGTATGGGGGTGGACTTCACACAGCAGCCGAACAGCAGTGGCGGTAGAAGTGTTGACTGACGAAGACGCGTCGATGGGAAAGTCGACGTGGGGAAGTGGGGAGAAAGAAAGGTAGTCAAGAGGGCGGCGGAAGATGGGATGTGGACGGAGCGCTCGAGCGGGGAGGAGGACGAGGCCGAACCACGGAGGAGGCGGCAGAGGAGGGAGATGGTGAGCGAGATGGGAGTATTCTGCGCCATTGTGGCGACTAGCTGCTTCTTCGGGCAGATCAGGATTCCGCACCGAATTCGCTGGTATGGCTAGCCGCAAACTTGTTGGCGGTACTTCGTGGTGTTGGAGTTTAGATAACTTTTCGTGTTGTTCCGCTGATGGCTCTTCTTCTTCTTCTTCTTCCTTCTTTGCTTTTTTTGGGTGATTTCAACAAGTTTTTAGTTGGTTCTTATGTCTCTTTCTTCGTCGTCGTCGTCTTCGTCTTCGTCGTCGTCTTCTTCGGCATCGTCGTCGTCGTCTTCGTCGTCGTCGTCTTCTTCTTCGTCGTCGTCTTCGTCGTTGTCGTCTTCGTCGTTGTCATCTTCTTCGTCGTTGTCATCTTCTTCTTCGTGGTCTTCTTCTTCTTCTTCGTGGTCTTCTTCTTCTTCTTCTTCTTCGTTGTCATCGCCATCGTCGTTGTCATTGTCTTCGTCGCTGTCTTCGTCGTCTTCTTCGTCGTCCTCTTCGTCGTCCTCTTCGTCGTCTTCTTCTTCCTCGTCTTCCTCTTCGTAGTCTTCTTCGTCGTCCTCTTCTTCCTCTTGTCCTCTTCTTCTTCCTCTTCCTCTGTTTCCTCTTCGTCCTCTTCGTCGTCGTCTTCTTCTTCTTCTTCTTTCTTCTTCTGTGGACTCTGCCTCTACTTCTTCCACTTCCTCTTCTTCATCCTGGCTGGGGAGCGCTATCGGTTCAGGATCGTCGTCGGATGACACCTCCCCGTTGTCGCGATGAGCTGTCCAAAAATCCTCCAGCTCATAGTTATCAGGAAAAAACTCGTCCGAGTCGAGAAAGTTCCAAGTGGTTGGGTCATGCTCGTTTAGGAAATGTCCCACGTTCGAGTCCTCGGTGCAACCCGTCCAGGTAATTGTTGGTGTTGACGCGACGACACTCGTTCCAAGGTCGCTGGCTTCAATTGCTCGGATTGAAGGAGGTGATGCTCAGGGGGCTGGTCGTCAACGATCTTCTCCAGGAAGATGAGGATCTCATTAGCGATGATCACCCTCCCTCGCGGTTCCATTTTGCCGAAAAGGAGTCCAACAAGAAGACCACTCGTTCCTGATGGTCACGCTTGCATCAGAAGTAGAGTAATCTTGTCGGGATCACTTCCCAATTTTGATAGTAGCACACCCAATACGCCTTTACGAACAACAGGCGGAAGGTGGTCACCACAATCCAGTCCAATCCTGATTATAGCGAGCAGAGCGAAAGGGAGGGATTGCTATAAAGCTGATTTCGAGAGAGAGTAGGGGGTCGGCCAAAGATTGCCAGAGAGTAGGGAGATTAGAGGGGAGAAGGAAAGTAGAGAAGCGATTCCTCGACGAGGAGCATGGAAAGGATGAAGAATAGGAAGCAATGGCGCCCGAGGATTCGAAGTACTGAATCGCAGAGAAAAGGTGTCGATGCACTTTGTGCCCACTACTTGTTCACCTGGCAGAGCTCATCGCCGTTGTCACTCTGTCACCAGCCCACACCCCCATTTATACAATCTCTCTATCACTTCGCTCCACCGAGCAGTGCCAATACTGCAAAGGTCGCCAGTGAACACGACGACCACCGCCAAGTCGCTTTGTCTTGGTCGAGAGAGGCGCAAAAAGGCCGTTGTACATTTTGCCTCTAATATGCATTCCCCGAATATCTACTTGGCTGATATTTTTTACTCCAATGGAACCCGCAATCTCATGCACAATTTTGCCAGCAGTATGCATAATTTTCAAAGTTTGAGCTTTGGTGATTTTTTTCCCAAAGTGGTTTACACGAAAGATTTTGCACAAAACAATTGATTCGATACCATATTTAATCTACGCCCCTGAGACTTTGTGTCAATAATGGTGCACACAAAACTAACAAATTCGTGGCATTTTATGCACTTAAACTTTTGCTTACCGACATTGGAATGACACATGAGTGGTTAGTTCCCCGAGGGTTAGAAACTCATACTAGACATATAGTTGGTCTGAATATTCGACACCTAAGAAATTCACTACCTCTTGCATCTCCGATGCGTATGGCTGAAAGTTTTATTGCGCCAATTTTTGTCATTTATTCTACCGACAATTTTTAACGAAAATTTTGAAAAACATTTAAAAGTATACATTTGCACAAGTGTTGTACCATGTATACGTACATGCACGCAGTACCAATATTGAGTACTCATACGACATATTGAGTCTTTGCACTCAAATTTGACTACAAATCCAAAACAATTTTCAACCAAAAGTTATTTGTATTGAAATGTTGCATACTATATTTTTTTGCTAAAAGAAAAAATCCTTTATGTTTTCCTTTTGTATTTCTGCCACATACAAGGCTGCATATTGAGTTGTACACCTATGTGTGTACATGAGACACTCGTATATATACAAGATGCAACGTTGATTTCCACTTAGTCTATGCCCGCCTTTTCATAATTTTACATGAAAGATTTTCGCATGAAAAATCGTCAAAGGTGGTGCACTTAGAATTAAGTGCATTGTTGTCGAAACGAAGCATGAGGTGGCGACTCTCATGAGGTGAGAGATTCCCACCACATAGATATTTGGTAAGAGTTTACAACCTCTACCAACCCGAAATCGTAAAGAGTATACCCATAAATATATCCATGGTTTTTTGTGATAATTATTTTGATTCCATGAACCATTTGCATGTGAATTTGAAAATTGAGACAAAATCTTTATCTCGTCAAGTTCATATAATATGAAAATTAAGTCAGTTAAGGAAGTAGGGTAAAAGGCAAGGTGAGAATTTTTATCGTCTCGCATAGAATCACAAAACATTATCACCCTTGTGCACTAGGCTCAACTAAACGCAAGGTCAGACAAAAATATGTCAAGTTGGTAATGGTCATATCTATTGTGCCATGCTCTTATTTTCACAATCATACCTATTTTGAGTTCCTTAACAATTTAAATTGTCAGTACACGACCCCAACCTTGTTGAAAAAGAAATTTGTAGCCTACAAAAATTTTAAAGGTTTGGCCTACCGGACCACGATAGTTGACGACGCCCACAAAAAAGGAAAAAAAAAGTGTGTCGTTGACGATTCATATAATCTTGGCTTACATCAAGGGGCCTAGAAGTTCGGATGTACTTGTGGTTTAAACCACCACTCCAAGGACCTTTGTACTAGTCATTTTGCTTGTCTATAAGTACCATGCCAAACTCTACAATGTCAGGTTCGGTACTACAACTACTTTTCCTCGATGTGGCCCTGTAGAGCTTAGGCTTAGAGAAATGTACCTTTGGTTTGACAAAATAGGTCCAAATTGAGTGGTAGTTAAAACCACCAGTATTTTTGAGGTACCTTATTTCTCCGGGGCTGAAGATGCGTTGCGAGCCAAAACAAAACAAACCTGTGCGGACCTCCATTTAGCTGGTCCCGCCAACCATTTTTCTCCAGAGGTTTAGCTATGAAAGTTGTGGAAGCAAGTTGTGACTATGAAAAAATGCTTGGGAAACATATAAGTGCTTTAAATCCGCGAGGCCAAGGTCCTATTTGCACAAGCGTCATCTCCCAAGAGCAAGGTCCTGCTTGCTCGCCTGTAGTTCCTTGATGGCCCGAATTCCACCTGACTGAAGTTATAATATTGATATTGGAAACACATTACCAAATATTAATTTGGTATTATTTTTGTCATCAAGTATATAGAGAGTTTTTTAACAGTTAAAATCTCCAAGGTCCGGGTCCTGCTCAAGGAGATACATTTAGAAGCGAGCAGTGGCTCAAAGGAGTTTAATAATGGTGTAAGTGAGCAAGACGAGAACATGGATATTGAATATGTCACTATCATTTTTGCAATCAAAGGTTAGAAAAGGAGTATAATTTTTTCTTTTTGTCAAGATGAAGCCTTCTCCATGTTTGTTATAATATGTTTATTGTATTCCTGATTATATAGCGTGAGAACTATAATTTTATTGTTTTCTCATTGGAGACAACGGAGATACTTTTGACTGTCTTTTCTTGGTCGCTTTGTCTTGAAGATTGTTTTTTATTGGTTGCTTTGTATAAAATAAAAAAAACATAATTTATTAATGAGAATTTTTTTTTTAAAGATTGTTTTATATAAATTTTTAGTTTTTAATTTATAATCTAGGCTACCAGCCGGGCCGCCCGGGTCACCCGATTTTCCCGGACGGCCCGGCCGTGCAAGGCCCAGGGAAGGTCCTAACAAAAAAACAAAAACCGAAAAAAAACTATGTTATGCAAAAAAATAAACTGAACAACTTTTGCCTCAGGGACTCATCGAAATTCTTTACCACATTTAAATAAAAAAATAAAGTTTAAAAATATTTTTTCTATTTTTTTTTATATATATTTTTTGTCCGGCCGGGCAAGTGGCCCCGGACCACTTTGGTAGCCTAGTTTATAATACAATAATACAATCTTAAATTTTCTAAGTAAGTATTTTTCCTCTCTCTTTGTCTTCTTGCAACACAATATTCAAACCCAATGACTTAAAAATATATGCTTAAATATTTTTATTTTTGAATGGTAAAACTCATAGTAGGAATGTGATAATTTTATCTGTTGTTTTGCAATTTATAGTTATTTCCATTCTTGAGAAACATCAAATCATCTTCTCATGAATTTGATGTTCATAATTCTCTTACGGTGAATGACATTAACCAAGATGAATCTGTATGAAACATAGCCGGTTTGGTCTTGAATAGAGATGTTTGGAGTTATAATTTTTATTTTTGTTGCTAGCACATTCAGTAAAATATTGTATGCTCTTGCTATCAAGATCTACCTATAATTATTAAATTTTCTTTGTCTCCTTTGTTATATAATACAGTAGTTACTTGTGCACTTAGCTCCAAACCTAACCTATCTTTCTCATATGCTCTTTGTGAGAAACACATGTGATGATAGTCCTCATTGTCTCCCTCCAACAACCTAGAACTCTATGAATAATCCATTTGTCCTTCAGACCCTCTTGAATTTTGTGAATTTTCGAGTTATGTATGAAATAATAAGAACCTCTATTTTTATTTTATTTTTGATAGAGTTTTGTCCAAGTGTGTAAAAATCTTTACTTAACTATCTCGTGTGCTATAAGATTTCTCCGGGTATTTTACTCGTGTATAGTTCTTGCAAAAAACTTATTGCTAATTTTCATATATTGTGGTCCAAGTAACAATTTTATCTTGGTTGTTAGGTGGACCTTCAATTATTGCATTTATGGATTCAAATGTTGTTTTTTGGAAGAAAATGTAGGTCATCCTCTCATTCACTTCCCAATATATGACCTGTGCGCTAAGTCGTAGACCTTTCAACCTCCATTTGTT
The DNA here is from genome assembly GCA_003427395.1 of Chara braunii. NCBI lineage: Eukaryota > Viridiplantae > Streptophyta > Charophyceae > Charales > Characeae > Chara > Chara braunii. The sequence goes on along the minus strand of BFEA01000152.1, from coordinate 295,079 downwards.
CCATCTCGCCATTATTTAGACCTAAAGTAGAGATCTGTGAAAAATAAGATTTGCGATTATGCATAAGATTCTTTTATGCTATCTCAATAATACTTTTTCATAAGTCCTTTCTTTCCTTTCTCTCTACAACTAGTTCTTAGATTTAGTAGCAATTTTGTGTTGATAGCATTCTTCCCTTCCTTCCTATTGTGCAATCGTGCTTAGTATTTTGTGGATTTCTCCCTGCATCTCTTGGGACTTGAGGAGAGAGTTGTTGAAGCGGTAGAAGTTTTTGCCTATTGGATCATTCTTTGAGGATCTCATTACTTAAACGTCGGTGTCATAGCGGGTATCTTCCATTCTACAATAATGCAATCCATGTAGTGGGGATGCAAAGCTGACGAAAAACTCAATCCCCGAAAATAATATTTTGTTGTTAGCAATTCCCCTTATGATATTGGGATATCGGGTCATGAAGATATTTTTTTCCATGAAGTCCAATAGGCTTCCATTCTCCATCATTGGTTCCATTAAACTAAACAAGCGGTCTAAGCCAAGATTTTGAACCGCGTTCCAATCTCCCATAAGAATGATGTCTTTAGAGTTAAGAATCAGCAGACTGAGGGATTGGATGAGGACATTCCTTTGTTAGATGTGGCTCGACCCATACTTAAATGATGATAATCCCTTTTTCCAGGCATCTCATATCCATTTCATTCCATCTGCCTGCTTGTTTATCCCAATTTACTTGTTGTATGTGAATACTTGGACTGATGCAGATGGAGTAGCATAACCATTCCAACTCTTTTCCATATTCTTCTTACTCTTCATCTTTTCTAAACTTTACCCCTGCTGTGCCTGCTTGGTCCATTAAGTACCTAAATGTTTACAGACTCAAGGGTTGGAGTTCAATCTTTTGTCTCATCTAGCTGTGACATTTTATGATGACATGATTGACATATGATGAAGATGATGAAGAAGAAGTCGCTTGTTCAACTTCTCCATCATTGTGTAGGTTGTCACTATCCTCGCCGCCTAGGTCGTCGTCGTCGTCATCATCCTCTGAACTTCGAACCACGAGGAGGAGGACGATGAAGAGAAAGTGAGGAAGGGCGGACAAAAGAAGAAGAAAAAAATGGAGGAGTGAGACTCGTGTGCTGGCGATAGCGTACGTCGTCGGGCTATGATTGGTGAGGTGCTGGAGCTGCTGCATGAACAGGGTCGTTGTGCAGCTTGCCGTGGACTTTTTTTTTTTTTTTTTTTGAGGGGTTGCGGGGGTGTTGGGGATATGACCCAGGGGGGAAGTATGGCAGGGGGCTTCACGTGCCGGGTTCAGCCGACCTGTTGGCACAGCGGACCCACCCACTCACTCAGAGATCGGTCAAGACCGGGACTCTCAGAGGAGAGGGAGAAGAGAAACCTTGCTACACACACCCGAGAGTATCAGCCTGGACCTGAGCTACCAGGCTGCTGCACCAGGGTGCATCCCCCCTTCGCATTCAGGGTCCTGCATCAGGCACCCGACCGAGAGGGTAATGCACCACAGTCGCCCGATGCTGTGGGGATGAGGGTCAGACAGACGACTGTCTTTAAAGAACCCGGACAAGGGTAGTACATCACTAATTAAGCTAATTACGCTATGTCCACCTTAGTTGGCTGTGACACTCCCTACGTGACATTTGGTTTCTTCTATTATGGATAACAGGAATTCAGGGATAGCTGAATCCTGGCTGGTGTTTGCAAGAGTAGTAGTGTTCTGAGCTCTTGGTTTGTTGATGCCAGAACGATGGTGGCCGGTGCTGGGGTGTTTGCCCTGTGACCTGTTTTGTAGCAGGAGCGTGAGGCCTGGTAGAGAGATCTGGGGATTTGTCGAGGGAGGAAGGCAATCCAGTGACAAACTAGGAGGCACTACCAAGACAACCTTTGAGGCCGGGTATAGTTTTGGTAGTGAGAACACGACAGCGATGGCAGGTATTGGGCAGGTTGATTTTATCTTTGGAGTGCTAAGTCTGGTTTAGGGGAAAGCCAAGAGTTGCTCATTGATTGTGAGGCTATGAGTTGCGGATGTAGTCATCATCTGTGTCATCATCATCTGATTTACTAATCTCCATCATCCTTAGCATCATCATCATCATTAGTGTCATTATCTCACAGTGGTTTGCCGATGCCAGAACGACGTTGGGCGGAGCTGGGGCGTTGCCGTGTAACCTGCGAATGGCAGGAGTGTGGGGCCTTGTAGAGAGATCTAGGTTTTGCTGAGGGAGGAAGGCAATCCTGAGGCAAACTAGGGGGGACTGCCTAGATAACCTATGGGTCCAGGGATAGTCTAGGTGGCGAGAACAGGTCAGCTATGGTTGACGTTGGTTAGGATGGCATTGTCTCTAAGATGTAATGTCCTGGTACAGGGAGGGCTAGGAGTTGTTCTTGGATTAGGAGGCCAGAATTGCTGATATGGCATAGTCTTCTATAATTTTTACATACTAATCATCATCATCATTATCATCATCATCATTTATTTATTATTATTATTATTATTATTTTTTTTTTAAAACMCCCCCGCCAGTGTTAGTGCTGCTGATAAGAGCAGACACCACTAACACCTGGGAGAGGCTCCGTCTATTGGTGGGGAGCGTCACCTGCTGGAAAACGGGTCCAGTGTCCCATATACAAAAAAATAGAATGTCTGAGCAAAAGTGAGGACGGTGACTGTGGGGCCTGCCAGCATTGATTACCTTGCAACCCAGGGGATTGACTGAGCAGGCCTATGTAATGTCCGGTGGTGTAGACATCTGTGAGCTTTTCCAGGGTATCTCTATTTACCTGACCAAGCCACCATGATGCAGTCCAGCATCCCATAGCCGGACTTTGCCTCCCCTCCTGTCCTGTGGCACGGGCGAGTATAGGGAGGGGGGCCACCGGGGGGCACCGGTGGAATCTCCCTCCTTCACGTAGCCCATTGCCCCACCACCTACACTCCTTATGGTGTCTTAGCTATAAACTGCCATGAGGTTGCCCTGAAATGAAATGAGCTGAAAAGGAGCTGAGAAATGAGCAGGAAAAAAAAGCTGATTTGAACTAAGATGAAATAAGATGAACTAAGATGAACAAAGATGAACAGGGTAGACATAAGAAAGCTGGAATAATGCTGAAATGGACTGAGCTACAGCATGCTGTGTCATGCTGTGTCCTGTCGCTTGCCAGAAGATGACGAAAAGTGACAGGGCCGTGGTCATGGGGGGGGTAGGACTTCCTCCAAGGACAATGGGTGGGGGGGGAAGGGGTCTGCAAAATCCTGAGCGGGGCGTCAGGGTCTATCTTGGTCCACTCGTGAAAAATCAGCTGATAATCTCTTGCCGTCTCTGTCCGGGGTTCTTCTTGTGGCTCTCTTTCAGACTGACGATCCCCGGCCCACCTGACCTCTGCCACCCATCCCTCCCTTTCCCCTCCCAACCAGTCCCTGCTGAAACGGGAGATAGTTCGGTTGATATCACCCCAGGTGTGCATTTGGTCAAGTTTATCTTTGGCCGCCTTCCACTGGGCCGTGATTTTGTGTTGAACTAACATTCGTATTTGCTCCGTAACTTCTCCCTCATCCACCCGCATCCCTTCTATCTCGAAGATACATCTTCACCACCAGATGGCCCATAGGACAGCGCGTCTGCCTAGGTGGAACATGGCCTCAATTTTCTTATTGATAATATCAGCCAAACAAAAAAAAAAAAAGAAAAAAAAAAGGGATAATTTGCAAACTACCCCGATAAGTTGAGATATTTGCCAAAATGCCCCTAAAAGATGTGGGTAGAGCGGAATACCCCTCTGACAAAAAAAATAGTTTGTGAAATGCCCCTAGCATCGGTTGGACCCCCATCTTTGCAATATACCCCTACCGGGTACCGTCCAACTTTGCAAAATGCCCCAGTACTTGCCAACTTTTCCTAGGCGCTATTGCAAAAGGCCAAGGTCCAAACGGGGCGGTCCAGATTGCGAAGTTGGACACCCGCCTGACAGGGACACAACACAAAGATTTCGGCCCAAAAGTGCATTCCGCTCTACCCACATCTTTCAGGGGCATTTCGGCATATATCTCAACTTATGGGGGTATTTTGCAAATTATCCCCCCCCAAAAAAAGGGTCACTCCTGCTAGGAAGGGGGGGAACCCTTCACTCCTCCGGTACTCATCCTGACTGAGTCTGCTCCTCCCAGAGCCGTCTCCCCCCATGGCCTCTAGCAACCCCAAGGGAAGGCTCGCGCCACTGTTCCAGAGAACCCAGAACTGCGCAGGGGCTAGCATCTGCTGGGCACCCTTTCAAATGAAACTTGTGTCAATCTAACGCCCTGCCTGCGGCCTATACATGAGGCTGCAGGGTTTCGAGCCCGCAATCTCAGACCACAATGTGCATTTCCAACCGGTGCCCTAACCACTGGGCCATCAGCCCTTCATGCCATGGACATTTGTATTCAAATGCCCACTGTACACTTGGTGGGCGGTCCAGACTTTGCAAACTGTGGGGCCCACGGGCCACAGAGGCCATGCCGCTATGTTGTGCTGGGCGGCTCGGTGGTCCATCCGGGCAGGCCACCCCATGTGGGTCCTTGGCGGACACAGGGGGAGCCGGGAAGCATGCATGACCTGTGGCCTTGCTACCGACTATATTTCAACAGGATGTTATTCTGGATGTTTCTCCAGGGGATGAAACCATACCGATCTGTGTGGATAAGAAAGTTCATGCAGGGCAAAAGATGATTGCCCAGAGCCTTTGACACCATCTTATAGCGAAGGGGTATCAAGGTCAAGGCGATTGACTGGTAGTTCCAGAAGTCAGACTTGTCCCCCTTTTTGTAGAGTAGGGTAGTCACCCCTTGGCTGATGAGACCACCGGAGGAGCCCTCTGGCTGTACAGCCTGAAGAAACTCACAATTCCGGTGGTTCTCTTACCACTGCCGGGATAGTGGCCTTACAAAAAGGGCTTTTTAAAAAAAAAAAAAAAAAAAAAAAAAAAAAAAAAGAAGGTCCCAGACCTGGTAATTGCATGCCAGATCACTCTCTATCCGCATTCAGACATGAAGCACTAGTTTCTCATCTAGAGGACACTCTTTTTCTTTTTCTCTATAGGCGTAACCTTATTGTATTCATTGCTACTTGGAAGAAAGTGTGCGGTGATTGCCATCATCCGTGTGGCGTTGTGAGTAGTTTGCGTTGAGTGTGGACACTACGGCCTTGCAGGGGTGGGGCGGATATCATGGCCGATATGGTTGTGCTTTTGAACACCAACACCGTGTCCTGGCTGTAGTGGTTACAATACTCGGCTCCGGAGCCCAAGGTCGTTGGTTTGAGTCAAGGAGGGCTGAGGCGCAGAAGTACTGATCCAATGACCACATATTGTATTCATGTGATTACGTCAAATTTGAACTCATGACCTGATTGTTAAACAGTTAAACATGTGTATCACCATTCAGCACAGACATGTAAAAAAAAGAAAAAAGAAAAAGCAAGGCCAGGACGGGCCTACTAGGGGGGTAGATATGAGCAGCTTCCCGTAGTAAGCCTATTGCTGGCCGCTCCATCTTTTTTTTTTTTTTTTTCGGTTGAAACAGGTCCTTATGGTCCTGGCTCCTTATCCATTCTGGGGAGCGTCAGTCCGGTTCCTTTCCTCCGGCAAGTCAAAAATTGGAATACATGGTGA
>BFEA01000152.1:227996-240747 GCA_003427395.1 Chara braunii | reverse complement strand
GAGAGAGAGAGAGAGAGAGAGAGAGAGAGAGAGGTACCAGTCCGGTCCAGTCCCGGTCCTGGAGAGTGGTACCAATCCAGTCCAGTGCAGCTCTCGGAGTGTGGAACCAATCCACTCCAGTCCAGGTCCCGGAGAGTGGTACCAATGCAGTCCAGTGCAGGTCCTGGTTGGAACAGAGGAAGGAATAAGTTGAACTCGGCAGTCAAAATGGCGATGCAGTGGAAGAGAGACAAGTCCACAACCTGAGAGACTTGGAGGGAGTTGGATTAAAAAAGCTATCCCTCTTTCTCTCAGTCGCTCTCCATGCATGCGTCTCTGGGAGCAAGGTTTAAAAATACATCTGAGAAAAAAGGAGACCTCAAAAGTCTGCGGCCTCCGAACACAAAGGCTTTCCAAAAAAAAAAAAAAAAAAAAAACACCACCACCACCAACCCCGGAGAGAGCTTGAGGTGCTGACAGGAGCAGGCGCCTCCTAGCTATTCCCGGGGAGGCTCCATCTATTGGTGGGCAGCTGCACCTACTGGGAAACGGGCCCAGCGTCCCTTTTACAAATTACAGAACACAAAGGTTAAGAAACTAAACATAATACTTTTAAAGTGCGTCTAACTAACCAACATCATGTTCATTCTCCACTAACAGCTGAAAGCTAAAAAACAAAAAAAAAAAAAAAAACTGAAAGCTGGGCAAACTCAACTACAAAGTCACAAACCTTCTTATCATCATCATCATCAGCAGCAGCAGCAGCAGCAATTGCACAACCTGTAACTTCCACCAACCAAAGACAAGTATGCTCTACCGCGTATGCTCTACCGCGACCGTCATCGAATTGAAAGTAAACCCTCCTTGCATTCACAAGCAGCAGCAACAAGAGAGACAAAGGGAGGCATCACACACAACTGACTAGTAGGTCCTGCAGCCTTTCTAGGGTGCTAACAACAGCCGTCTGATCTCGAAAAAATTGTACGTTTCCTAATGAGAATGCACACTGCCTTGTGGTGACATTTTGCTAAGCTACTGATCACCGGCCTAATACGAAGAGACCAAAGAAAAAATAACAATGGGTGGATGGTTCGGCGCACTTGTAGATGCGTGCGTGGGGGCGTTTTCTAATTATGTTGGTGGACAATTGTACCCAGTGAAGTGCAGCTGCATGAACAGAAGATGTTCAATTCCTTAGGCTTTCTTCATCATCCGTTCCCAGCTCTCTCTACACCATCAATTTTGTACCCTACGCAGCCAGAGAGGGAAAAACAGAGTGCAAAGATGAGTTAGTGGTCCCGCATTGCTGCAGTTAGGAAGGCGGTGAGCAGCTCTCTCTCTCTCTCTCTCTCTCTCTCTCTCTCTCTCTCTCTCTCTCTCTCTCTCTCTCTCTCTCTCTCTCTCCCTCTCTCCACCATCAATTGTATATGTTATGCAAGCCAGAGAGGGAAAAAAACATGGTTACGCCGGACCTGACGTTCGGCCGGACCTCTCTGTCTAGACTGCTCCAGACCATCAGGGTTGAAAAAAGTTAAAAAAACCCTCTTTTATTAAAAAAACGTTTCTATTTTTTTTTCCTTGGATTTAGCTACGAATTTCGAGATGGTCCTCAGCCAAAAGATTTTTGTATTGCAATGCTGCACAACATCTCTTTTTTTTCAGATTTTTTTTATTTTCGTAAAGTCGGATTTTTTTGGGGGGGTGAGGGTGGGGGAATGGATCCGGACACTCTGGACCGGACACCAGACCCGGTCCATCGGTTCAATCAAGGCTGTCACCCTTTTGGGGAGAAAAAAAGAAAAAAAGAGGGAATGTTCAACTACCTCAGAGGGCACAGGAAGAAGAGAGCTATGGATTTAAAGGGACACAGGGCCTCCCTCCACTACTCACCACATGCAGAAAAGGCAAAAAAATAGCGTGGTGCATCTTCCCATGTTCAAGTAGAATATTCATTCTCATTTTTGGGTGAGTAGTCGAATGAGGCCCAAATAATGCACATTATTGACCACAGAGTTAGGCAGGACATACCAAAGTCCTGAAAAAATAAACGAAAATTAAAAAAGAAAATAAAAAAGAACTAGAGACCTGTTTCCCAAAAAAAAAAAAAAAAAAAAGCACTAGAGACCTAGGCTACCACCCGGGGCGCCCGGGTCACCCTGTTTTCCCGGTCGGACCGGCCGTGCAAGGACCCGGGAAGGTCCCAGCAAAAAAAGAAAAAAAGAAAAAAAGAAAAAAAGAGAAAAAGAAAAAAGAAAAAAAGAGGTGGGTCCAAGACAGTGGATATCACCAACCAACCGAGGGTGATAATGGAAGGACAGGTCTTTCTCTGCTGTGTAGCTCCTCGGATGCATTAGGAAGGTCATGGACTGAGAAGGAGGGTATCCTACGGGTGACCGACCTGTGCAACGATCTGACAGGACAGTGGTGCTCTTTTCTTTTCTTTTTTCTTTTTTCTTTTAAGGACAGTGGTGCTCTGCTAAGGACCTCGAACAGAAGTTGGCTCGGCTGTGGGCCAGATACAAGAAACGGCGGGGCCCAAATAGGGGCTGCTATCCCCCGAGAGTGGAGGATCCTGCTGAGCCCAGTGGGAACCCCCCCCTCCCTCAGGGGAACTTGATTCATACCTACCAGACAGAGAATCCTTTTTTCTTTTTTTGTTTAACCAAACGTCCTTCTACCAGGGGCGGTGATACGAGCAGCCTCCCCTAGTAGAGCGGTCGGTTGCTCTGTTCCATTGGTGGGGAGCGGTACCTGCTGGAAAACGCGTCCAGAATCTATAGGTTCCCAATCCGGGTGCATGGGGTACCCCACGGCGCCCGGAATGACGCTCTGGGCGCTCGGCCGGGCGACCCCCCCGGTCGGCCTCCCGGGCCTCGCCAGTGCCAAGGCCAAATGGGCCTCAAAAAAAAGAAATTGCGCCGCCGTGGGTTGGCCCGGAGGCCAAACGAAAATTTGGCAGTCACTCTTTTTTTTTTCAGGGCCGGTAAGGCCACGTTTCACTCTTTTTTTTTTTGCAATCCCGGCCGTTGATCGTCCCAGGTGGACAGTGCCCGGCAGCTCCAGGTTTCAAATTCAAAACCTGGCCACCCCCCACCCAAGCCCGTGGTCCGCCCCCGCCAGTCTTTTTTTTTTTTTTTTTTTTTTTGTTGCCCTGCCTGCCCCGCGAGATGGCATGCGGCGGCAGTCGTCATCACGCTGCAGCCGCCATCTTCACCTCTGCTGTGTAACCTCCTCCTCATGCCGTTGTCACCTCTGATCCGCCATCGTTGCCTCTGCCATTGGAGACCGTTGTGCCACGCACGAACGGCGCGAAGGTCAGCATTTTTTCCTTTTCTTCTCTTGTTACCTCTGCCATTGGAGACCATTGTGCTTTCTCTTTTTTCATTTTTCTTTTTTTTTAAGGGGACATGCTCCAATCTATTTGTGGGGAGCAGCGCGTGCTGGGAACCGGGCCCAGCGTCCCATTCAAGATCACATTGAAAAAATGAGAAATTTATGAAGAAATCCTTGAGATACCAGGGCAAAAGGACAACCGTGTAATCTACACAATAACACTGAAATTCTCTGTCCCCCAAAGCTCGGATCAAAGAAGCATTCTGAGCGATAAAACCACCTACCTTAGGGCCTTTCAGCAGCCCAACCCTACCTCCCTCACCCCTATATGCCGATGCCCTACCATTGTGCTTTCTCATGAATGTGTACTTATAAATTGACCAGAATCATAACACTTTAATCTTTCTTCTTCTTCTTCTTCTTTGTCTCCTTTCTCTTTGTCTTCATTTCTAGTAACCTTTTACTTCTTAGTGGTCCCTGCTTCTCTTCTCTGAAGTTCCTCTTCTTCTTTGGTGTTGGCATCTACAGTGTAAACTTTTTTTTTTCTCCTGGGTGCGCTTAGTAGCCCTCTACCACCGTCTTCCCCCAACATAATGCACCCCGATAATGAATGTATAGAAGCCATCTTTCATGTCCTGTACAGGCAAAATGAGGGTGCATTATGTTCGGGGGAAGACGGTAGTCACTTAGCACACTTACTCTCTGCACTCATTCGCCTCCTCCCTCCTCCTTTTCATCTCCATCGCCGCCCTTCTCCCTGTCTCTCGATCGTTTCTCTCCTCCCCCCCCCCCGTCCATCCCCTCCCTCCTCCCTCCTCCNCTCTCTCTCTCTCTCTCTCTCTCTCTCTCTGTGTGTGTGTGTGTGTGTGTGTGTGTGTGTGTGTGTGTGTGTGTGTGTGTGTGTGTGTGTCTGTGAGTCTTAGTCTTCAACGCAACGCCTTGCAAATGTCAGGTAGCCAGTGTGGCCCCTGGCATCACTAGAGCAGATAGCCGTTACCCTCCGATGACGGAAAGGACTTGACAGGGCCTGTGGTGCACTTTCGCCCATGAGGCCTTGTTGGATGGCCCTTCCCAGCTTTGTCCCAGGATCACCACCGGTCGTATTGATAGAATGGTCTGGTCCAGTCATCTTCGGGCCACCACTCTCCTCCAGAATGCTGTCATCCCCGCGGTCCTCTACACCTTCTGTCTTTGCTTCCTCTTCAGCTCGGAGTCGTTTCACTCTGTGATCCTCCCAGTCTGAGTCAGTGACCCCCACTCCAGCACCTCCCATAGCAGTGAGATCTTGCTGGCCATTCCCATGCTGGCTCTGGCCTGTGGTCGACCGCAGGTCTGTGATCTGCGTCTCTGACCGTAGGTTGTATGTACGAAGGAGTACCTCGAAAGTGCGAACATCCACGAAGCCATGCTTATGCAGAGCGGCACAGCAGCGCTGCACCTGCTCAATGCATGGAGAAAAGGAGCAGAAAACCCCATCAGGCCGCAGGCTTCGCGCTGCACTTGGAACCGCTTCCCACGGGCCCGGGAGGTCTAGGAAGACAGCATCCGCCTTCCCAGCGAGGTGCTCGGGAAATCCTTCACCCTGAATGTCGCGAACGTCGACTGCGACAATGGAATCTAGCCCATTCTTCGCAAACTCCTCCTTCGCCACAGCGGCGCGCTGGGCGTGAAATTCGAAAGTGTGCACATGCCCATGGGGACTCACAGCCCGCGCCAGGGAGGTGGTTAGCGATCCCGATCCTGTGCCCGATTCCAGGACCACGACCCCAGGCCTCAGTTCCAGGAAGGAGATCACAAGGCTGATGTCTGCCATGTACAAAATTTGTGTCCTATGAGGCAGTACCAGTGTCCATAACTCGGGGGAAGGAGCGAGGAGGTGGACAAAGCCATCACCCCGATCGGCAAAGACGCGAGAACCGAAGGGGCATCCGATCCAACGCTCCTGGAAAAACACTCCCCATTTGTCTTCAAAGCGCCCCTTGGAGCTGACACGAACTGCGCGCATACGCTCATGGCCTTCATACACAATGACTAGGTCCCCCTCCTGGATCGCCCGATGCTGTCTGGTGGGAGCTGTGGAAGAGGACAATCCCTCTTCTTGGGTACTAGCCAAGAAGGCAGGTGCCGTCCCGATCATCATTATGCGAAACCGGCAAACTAATCAAGTTTATGATCAATGCTTTTTTTTTTTTTTTTTTTTTTTTTTTTTTAATGATGACCAATGCTGTTACTGACCTGCACACTAAGTTAAGACGAAGTGTAGCAAGCTTGTGATTGCAATTGCTCGCTGGAGAGTGGGAGTGGGTACCAATCCAGTCCAGTCCAGGTCCCGTAGAGCGGTAGCAATCAATGCTTTACAGACCTGCACACTGAGTTAAACCACCAGTACTTCCTAGAGTTGTGCCTGTTAACGCGCCACGATTTTAGGAAACGTACGGGCTACTACAGGAGCGCCCAAATTCATCCGACTAGAAACGTTTCCACTCTATTCTTTTCCGCGGCCGACAGCTGGGCCAAGGACCGGTGGTTTAAGGCGAAAAGTCACCAACTTGTGTTCGCAATTACTCCCTGGAGAGAGAGAGAGAGAGAGAGAGAGAGAGAGAGAGAGAGAGAGAGAGAGAGAGAGAGAGAGAGAGAGACAGACAGACAGACAGAGAGAAGAGGCAGACAGACACACACACACACACACACACACACACACACACACACAGAGAAGGGGCGAGAGAAATGCCATGCAAAAAGACAGCCAGACAATATCTCAAGACAAGATAGTTGCTTCGCCCACTGAGAGTGAAACCTGCAAGGTGGTGGATATGAACAAAAAGTGTGAATGATTGTGGTGTTCAAGCACATGGAAACCAGGGTTTTGTGTAATTGAAGTTATATTTAACTAACCCGAGCAATCTTGTCTGCATCAACAACTGGGATTCCTTGAGCTTGAAGCTCCCGTGATACTGTTGACTTCCCACTTGCAATCCCGCCAGTCAAACCAACGATGCGCATGCCTGCTGCTCTGACGTCTCCAGTCAGAGACCCCTGCAGTTGAGCAGCTTCAACGATGCGCGTGTTGGCTATGATGGCTTTTTTTTCTTCGCATGGAGAAAAAGAAAAAGGTTCTGCAAATGTGCACCAAAATTTTCTTGACTTTCCCCACACACGCAATCTTGTCGGTTACGAGCGAAGATCGCAGTCACTAACCCTCGCCGGCAAACTGCTGAAAACCTTTTACGGTCGTGCTAGAGGCCAAACGGCAGCGTGGTCCTGTCAAATCGATGTAGTGCACAAAAAAAGATCAATCCATTCTGATAATGGGCTCAACTTGAGTCCATCAGCTCCAAATCATCCATCCTCCTCACCGCAAACCAGTGCATCACCTGCCGACACGTAATCAATCAAAATTCAGTCCAAACAAAATTTGCACCAGCCTATCAGAGTCGCCTCGCCTTCAAGACTGAAGCCAAACCACCTTTTCCAATATCTCACCAGCAAACACATACTTTAAAAACTGGCTCAGCAGTCAGAACTGGAGAGGCGGTTAACGGAGACCCAAAATTTCAGCGTTTTTTTAATGCTATTTATAACAAAACCAGAAAACCCTTTTTAACCAAAAAATGCATCATTCCGAGTGCACACCATATTAACAAACCATTAGAAAAAACACGAAAAAATAACAACCATTGGAAATCAACAGTATACTTACAGCAGTCAGAACTGGAAATCAACAGTATACTTACAGGAGACAGAACTGGAAATCAACATATACTTTAAAAAACTTTTCACAACTATTTGGAAAAGAACTGGCTCAGGAGTCAGAACTGGAAATCCATACAATTCACGGCCATCTTCTCCTACTCCTTGTCGTTGGAATAGAGATAAAGCTGGATGTGGATTTTGGATCTACTCATCTGGGTGGAATACGGTAGGGGCTGTTGGGGCGAAAATCTACAACACACACAGAGAGACGGGTGACACAGAAGAATCTCGCCCGCACGAAGAAGGGTTCTTGCCTCTCGGGGTTTTACCCTTTAGTTTTTTTTTCCTTTTTATTTTTCTCTCCTTCTTTCTTTCTTTCTTTCTTTCTTTCTTTCTTTTTGATATTGCTTTCTTTTGTATATTGCTTTGTGTGGTGTACAGTCTATGCATTGGTGGCAAGTTCGGTTCAAACCATAGTTGCGGCGCACGTCGGTGCGCCGGTTTGCGCACGGTTTGCGCACGTCGCGCTGCGCAACGCACAGCACACAGAAGCGCAGCGCACTTTAAAAATTAGGTCAAGAAAAAAGAAAAGAAAAGAAAAGAAAAGAAAGAAAAAGAAAGGCGATAAAAAAGAAAAAAAGAGAGAACAAAAAGGAAAAGGAGAAAAAGAAGAAGAAACAGCGCAATGAATCAAAGCGATGTCGGTGGTGTGGGGACATCCCGTTAAAATTGGAACGATACAGAGAAAAAAGATTAGCATGGCCCCTGCGCAAGGATGACACGCATAAATCGGAACTTAAAAAAACGCTGTCCCTGGCTCTGCATTTTTGTCAATTTTCTGGCTCTGCTTCCACGTGTTTTTTTCCAAAGGCTCGGGAAACTTATACAGGTCGGTTCAGCAACACGCTCCCCAGTGTACTGGTGGCTTAACTGCAGTCAGAAGGAGTCCTTTAGTTTGCACATTCCCAAAGGTACTCCACCGCTGGCATCAATTATACAAGGAATATGGAATATTTCCTATACAAAAAAAAGGAATATTAAATGGTTAAGTGGTTCCTTTCTGTAGCTGCAGCAATGACCCGCGTCAGAGATCAAACAGCATCTTGTCTTTCGATGGAGTAGGAGGAGGATACCTCTCCTCCGGTCTTCGGATGCTGACAATCAACAGGGGAGGCGACAAAGTAAATCGATCAGACAGCAGGTGTTTTCATGATGGCGAGGTGTTCTCCGGGAAGCGTGGAGGGGGGGTTAGAAAGGGGAGACGACACGTCCAAATGATGACTATACATGTGTGGCAGATGAGTACAATCTTCCTCTCCTCCAGTCTTCTGATGCTGACAATCAACAGGAGAAGGCAACGAAGTAATCGAGCAGAGGAAGGGAGGAGGGGGCTCAGGGAGGTCTTCTGAGTGGGGCTACAAAAACAAAAAAAAAGGGAGACGACGCGTCCAAATGATGACTATACCTGTGGCAGATGAGTCCAACCTTCCAGACGATGACCATATACACCGGATGAGCCGGTGCCAGAAAAAGGCGGACAGCTCTGAAAAGTCTAACCAGGTAAGGCTCGGGAGAAATGACACATCTCTTTTCCCCCCCTTTTGCCCAGGCCTCCCCTCCTTCGGGACCCTTTGCGCCTATGCACTGTGTTTACAGCAGCATTTGAGAGAGGTCTGTAGTATGGTTGGGACCGTACGTTCTGATGATGTAGTATGCTGTGATATGTAATCCTCAACTGCATTGTCAATTTTTCATTTTCAATTCCGTTGCCCACCAGGCGTTATGACAAGAGCCTTAGACAAATCTCTCGATTTAGCAAAGGGGGAAATAGAAAATGGCCACCCGACATTACTATACTCGAAAGGATCCAAACCGTTGATCTTTCGATCAATTCATAGTTACAGCATCTGTGTGTGTGTTTGTGTTTGTGTGTGTGTGTGTGTGTGTTTGTGTGTTAGTGTTGTGTTTGTGTTTGTTTTTTTTATCATTCGTTTAGGAATGGCGCCGACTATTCCCGCAGCACGTCAACTGGTTAATCATCACCATATTCTTGTCAACGACTTCACGGTAGATATACGGTGATTCAACAATTTTGTTGACGAAGAGGGACAGCTCCTCAAGGTTCAGATCGGAACACGAAAATGAACCTCACCTAGATCATCTACCTCCGCCCCAGGAGGCTTCGCAGCGGTTTCACACGTGGAAGATAGGACTTGCGATACAAGAGCGTCAAGGGGTCCTGATCGCAACCCTGGGCACCGAGCACATTTCTTGACTCGTCATTCAAGGCGGTGCCTAAGTGTGTACCAACGTTCCGATAGATGTCAGATTTGGACTCCCGAAGAGAGGAGGCATCACATTGGCCCGCACACTGCGCAGCCAATCCTGACCGATCATCTTGACACCCTGTGCTATCATCACAGCCTCTTTCACACCCACCCTCGTGCCGGAGCGGGATCCCTTTACTTATTCGCCAGTCTCTTTCCCCTTTTTCTGTGTGTGACACGTTGCAGCTCTGGATGTCACTCATCTGAGTGTGCTGTATGCCTGCACTACAATGAACTTTGCTTGCCGTAACGCTTTTCAGTCCTGCGGAGTGTTCGCTTCTCGTACGAAATCTGTCAGCGACGCAGGACCAAGGAGGATACACAACATCACCACCCATCTCTCCGGAAGCTGGTACATCGGACAACGGTCCTGCCATTTCCTGTCGTGAAGTGGCGAAACTGCTAGTGTTATCTCTGCGATTGCCCAGATTAACGTTACATAACGAGGGACTGCTCTCCTCCAGGGGCAGGGTTGCACGCATCCTTGCTGTCGCAACATTTGCCTTATCGTTCATGATATCCTGATGATCCATTCCATCGATTCCAAGTGATCGCTCTGATGAAACTTCGGAGAAAAGTGCTTGCGCATCCAGAGCCGATCGATGAGAATCTGAGGGTCTCTTCTCTTCGTCCTTGCCTTCATATTGAACCACCTCCTCTCCCCGCTCTTCACCATCCCCATCAATGTCCGAGTCTGACGAAAAGCTCATTGGCGGCGAAGGAGGAATGTCGCGCACGGAAAGCAGAGCAACCAACCCCTGGGAATTCCCCACCATCTTGGACGGCACTTGACCTCCGACTTCGTCACCCTTCGCCTTATCTTTCTCAGGGGATAAAATCTGACACGCTGGTGTCAGTGCCTGCAGCCGCCCCCTTCCTGCCAGATACTCACAATCCGGTGCCGGGGAAGTGAATCCTTCACCCGACCTGCTCCCAGCACCGGGCCCCACTCTAACCTTGGCAATAACAGTAGAACAGCAACTATTTGCGACACCATCAGCTATTGCTGCTTCTGGATAAATATCACGTGCCAATAATAACTTACTCTCCTCCCCCTCCTCCTCCTCTCGTTTGGACCTATCTTGCTGCTGCCCATGTTGTTCATTCTCATGGCCGTGCCACTTTCGCCGTTTCTCCTGCTCCGTCTGCTGCCGCTGCCGTTGATTCTCCTGCTGCTGCTGAACATGGTCTTCTGTCTGCAATTGTGTTTCACAGACTCCTCTTCGCTTCAGAATCATCTGGTGTTCCTCCCCCTCGCTCGCAGCACTTCTCCCGCCTCCCACTTGTAGTTCGCTGTGTCCTCGCTTGCGCTGCACACCTTCAGCGTTTTCACATCTGCCAGAGATGGAGGGACTGCATGCTGCTGTTTTAACTCTACTGCTTTCCCGCCGATCCCCCCGATCGCGCAGATCTGTTTCCTCCTCAATGGCACCCATAACTGGGCCTCTGAGCGGAGCGTGCTCACCCGAGGCACTCATCGCTAGGTCTCGAGGGGGACGCTGATCATCGGCGGAACAACGCCCTCTCCTCAAGCACCTCAAGGGGTCCATCAACGAGGGGCATTCTAAGTCCGATCTTGTGGGAATTCCATCTGGAACCAATGCAGCAGGGTCAGGCATGCTCTTGGGAGTCGATGAGATCACACAAACAGGTTGCAGGCATCTGATTGCGTTCCGCAACTCACTCCTCGATGAATGGATAGAATATAGTACCCGCCAAACGCCATACCGATCCTTCACAACGGGCGCAGAAGATGTAGGTGCTGGCATCTTGACCACCCCTTCAGCACCTGCCATTGTCCAATGTCGATGGGGATTACCGATCGAAGAGCGATAGTAGGAAGAAGAGGAGGAAGAGAAGAGCAATGAAGACGAGGAGGAGGAAGATCTCCTTCCTTCCTTGGCCTGCGCACGGACAGGAACGGCCGTTTTGGGCGTAATTCCACCAGCACAAGTTTCCCAGGAAGAGGAGTGAAGGAAACCTGTGCCCTCGCCTGCTCCTTTGTCGGTAAACCACTGGGCAGATGGTCTTATGATCAACGGTTGGGGATCGCCCTTTGACTTTGACTCTGCAAATGCTTGTGTGGCAAAATTGCACAGTCCGGGTCCTGCAACCACGTGGAAACGTGTTGAGTGCTTATCACTGGCAACAATCTCTTCGCTAGTGATCTGGAGATCGGACCACCATTCAGATAGCTTCGACGGGTCGACGTAGATTTTTGTGCGGAATGTTGTCGCGATCGCATCCAGCACGTCCTCCGTTCCCAGCATATCGCATGAGATGTATATGATTTTTCCCTCATCGTTCTCCTCGATTGTCTTGATCACCAGATCAATGGCATCCCCCCGATCAGGGAAGTTCTTGGTGAGGCGACCGTAAGTGCAATCAAGGAAGAGATAGTCGATGCAGGAGGAGGGGGAGGAGGAGGAGGAGGAGGAGGAGGAGGAGGAGGAATTAGGAGGAGCAGCAGCAGATGCTGCTGCTGCAGCTGCCTCTGCAGTTGAAGCCGGTGCCATAGATCTCGACACATCGGACGGCGCTAGACGAAGAAACTTTGCAGGAAGCATCTCCAGGACTTGCGTCGTCAGCCTGCAATCTCCCGTATGAAGGACAGTGCCAAATTCTCCCTCAAAAAGGAACATCACTGCTCCTGGGCAATGATTGGCATCATAAGCCGTGACAGTGAATGCCTCTGCATGAGGGCCATGGATGGTGGTTGGCACACCGATCTCCATGGGTATAAAACACCCTCTGCTGAGCCCAGGATGTCGCTGGAGGATAATCTCCATAGTGATTGCCGAACAGTAAACTGGATGGCGAGCATTTGTTAACAATCCTTCAGTGTGATCCTTGTGCGCATGAGTTAGGAAGTGGAACGGTTTCGACATCGATTCCACACTCCACTTGTCGACCGAGAAAGGCAGTCCATGTGGCATCTCGATCGGCATGTTGGTTTTTGACAGCCAGCCCACTTGGCATACCAACAGGAACAGGTACACGTGTCAACAAACAGACATACTGACATGTAGGCGACAGCAAGGCAAACAAAAGGACACAACCAAACACACAAAAACCAGATGAGACAAAAACCAGATGCGACAAATAAGAACAAACAAACGGATAAGACAGACTCGATAATACAGAAGGCCAACAGCGAAAATTAGACAAACCAACAAACAACACATCAATAAGACGGACTGATAAAACGGAAAGGCAAAGAGAGAAAATTAAACAGCAAAAGACAACAGACAGATTAGACATAACACAAATAGTCAAACACGCTGATAGACAAAAAGGCACAAAGATTGGTAGACAAGCAGACAGGGCGACAGAGAGATAGGCAACAGGCACACACACCGAGAGAGAGAGAGAGAGAGAGAGAGAGAGAGAGAGAGAGAGAGAGAGAGAGAGAGAGAGAG
>BFEA01000152.1:165116-188204 GCA_003427395.1 Chara braunii | reverse complement strand
GGACACTTGTTGGGCGGCAGGAGGCGCGTCAATCCATCGGCGTTACCATGCTGCCGCGTGGCACGGTGGTGGATGTCGAAGTCATAGTCTTGCAGACGCACCGCCCACCTGCCCAGCGTCCCCGTGTAGTCCGTGTTGTTGCGTAGGGACAGCAGCGGCTGATGATCCGTTACCAGCACGAATTTCTGGCTGTAAAGATACGGTCGGAAATGCTGGATCCCCCACACCACCGCCAGGCATTCGCCTTTGCACGCTTCGTAATTAGCCTGCGCCTGGCTCGGCGTCTTGGACGCATACTCAATGACGTGTTCCCTTYYGTCCGCCCCGTGCTGAGTCAGCACCGCCGATATCGCCTGAGGCTGCCAGTCGGTGTACAGTGCGAACGGTCTTGTCAGGTCGGGACGCGCCAACACAGGAGCAGATGTCAGAGCCTCCTTCAACGCCTGAAACGCCGCTTCGCATTCCGGTGTCCAGATCAGTTGTTCCTCTTTCTTCAGCAGGTTCGTGAGGGGCTTCGCTATACCGGCGAACCCCTTGATGAAGCGTCGGTAATAGGATGCTAGCCCTAGAAAAACCCGAACCTGGGTGAGTGTGACCGGCGCCGGGGCTTCTTGAACTGATGCCACCTTCCTTGGATCCGGTTTTAGTCCATCGACCGTGACGATGTACCCCAAGAATGAGATCTCCGACAAGAAGAACTCGCTTTTCTCCAAGGCCACTTTGAACCCTGCATCCTTTAGTGAATCCAAAACCCACTCAATGTGTTCCACGTGGTACTCGTGTATTTTTGAAAAGACCAAAATATCGTTCATGTACACAATCACGCAAAAATTGATCAGGGGCTGGGTTAGTCGGGTTTTGTTAACGAACTCAGCGAAGGCCATATTCATGGCCCGCTGCAACGTTGCAGGGGCGTTACAAATTCCCATGGGACACCGGACCCATTGCCACGTGCCCTCAAATAGGACAAAAGCGGTTTTGGGTCGGTCCTCCGGTCGGACTGCGACATGGTGAAAACCGTGTCGGATATCGAACTTGGAAAAGACTCGCGCGGCCCCGATAGCATCTAACAAATCGTCGATTCGCGGCAAGGGATATACATCTTTGGTAGTGATAGCATTCAATTTCCGGTAGTCGATACATACCCGGACCGAACCATTTCGTTTTGGCACGAGGACCACGAGAAAAGACCACGGTCCTAGGGATGGTTTGACCCACCCCAACGGCTCGAATTCCCGTACCCTTTCCAACGCCATCTGTCTTTCTTTAAGGGAATATCGGTACGGTCGGCAATATATCGGGGAGTGATCCCCGGTATCAATCGCGTGTTGTATTAAAGGGGTTAGCCCTATGTCATGGTTTTGAATACTGACGGCCTCAAGATAGGCCCGTATAACCGCCAGGAGGAGGCGTCTGTATTCATCCGGAACACGGGCTGGCAACTGAACTTCTACGGTTCCCCCAGGAAGGGAGACCGTCGTCGTAACCGTGGGGACCGCCGTGCTGGCATCGGGCGAGGCCCCAAACAAAGAGTTGTCGGTTTTCGCCGAAAGGATAGTCGCAATAAGTTGATTGTCCGCCAGACTCACCGGCTCGCTTTCCATGTCACTGTCACTGTCCAGTTCGGGTTCGGCCGAGGGTTCTACCGAAAAGGTCTGCGTCAGTTCCCTCGGGCCCCACCGATATTCCTTTGTTTGGGGTTGAAACGACACCCCCTCTTTCAGGAGTATCGTGGCTTTTTCATTCGTGAGTAGGGGCCGTGGAGGTTGAAAAGATAAATCTTACAGCCCCCTAAGCTCGGTAAATCTTTCAAGTAGGGGGTCCGTCCCGAGATACAAGAACGCAGGGGGTTCCGAAAGATCAGCTATTCAGAACACCCTCAACAGGGGTTTCCCCTGCACCACGGAGGAGAACGCGTGCAACCAATTGAACTCGCTCCGAACAATTTCCAGTGGTTCTCGCCGCCAAGAATGGCGCCACCGATCCTTAACTCGGATCGGATATCGGTCGGGTACATCAGTCTCGTCAGTTTCCATCGAGGGTTCATTTTCGTCTCGTGACAGGCGTCGGATCATATTGATTTGATGGGCTTTTGTGGTGAGTCGATGCGCCGGCTGGGTGCGCATGCGCACCGCCAGTCTCATTGGTATCGTTTGGAGTTTGGCGTGGGCCGATGTGAGCACCACCTTACAACAGTCAAAGTGCATTCGCGCTCCGACCGCCGCCTGCCACGGAATGCCTAGCAGAACATCGTACGCTTGTACATCCAGCACGATTAGGTCGCACAAACAATGCACCCGCCCCACCTGTATAGGCACGTTCGTTATTCGCCCTTTACAATGAATACTGTTTTCCGTAGCGGATATATACAGTTCATCTGGTCGGAGGGGCTGAACCTGTCCTTCCCTTCCCAACTGTTTCGTCAATCTCCAAGAAATGGCGACCGCTGGCGATCCTGAGTCTAGGATGGCGGCCGAGGGATTTCCCCAGACCTCGCAGTCACACTCAACGCTTTTCCAGATTATAGGATAGGCTCGGAGGAATACCTCGGGTTTTTCCGAGGCAGAGTCTACGGTCTGGATCATTCCTATCCGGTCGGCTTCGTGCACCTTTGAGGTCGAGGGCTGCGACTCCTCGTTTGTGGGTAGGTCCCGTAGGACCGGCTTTTTGTCCTTTCGACTTTCCTCGAATCGGCGCCTGTTCTTGAGGCATCGTTCGATCAACTTTTCGTTAGCCGCTTCGGAAATGGTTAGCAGATAGGGAATAGGGACGGGGATCCGAAGATCCAGAGCCTTCAAGGCATCCAATACGTCGATATGGCCATCCTTGTATTCAGGACCAGGTGCCGCAAGGTCTTCGAATCCTGGTCGCCACGGCCCGAGGTCGCTTTCCTCGGTAATCCGTTGGACGGGGCGTATCACTCCAATGGTCCCGAGTTCGAACATCGCCGCAGCCATGTATTCATCGGGCCCTATCTCGGTGGCCACAGGGGTCAACATATCCGTTGCCCCGGTATCCATCACCGTGGCCACCCTCCCCTGTCCTGCAGCGGTTGGAGCAGCCAGCGGGATTTGGGAAGGCCCAGCGGGCCCGCCCTGAGTTCGAGGTTTCGGACAATCTTTCGCAAGGTGACCTGGCTGATTACAGTTATAACAGTGTAGGGGCGGGACAGCCCCGACCACGGCTGGTCTTATCATAGGGGCCTCGGCGGCCATAGCCGCTTGTTGCCGTTGTGCGGCTACTAGGCGTTGCCGCTGCAGGCCCTGAACAAACTCCGTCAGCGGGGCCACTACCGTAACTAATTGGGCTGCGACCTCTTTCATGGACACTTCTTCTCACCCCGGCCTCCTTGTGCTTGACTAGAGCGACAGGAGGTCGAAGCAGAGGAAAAAGCTTTCCGATCCAAGCCTTTTTTTGTCGGAGCCAACCCGAAGCGATCTTCGAACATTCGTGCCGTAGCGGAGTAGCTATTGCGTCGAACCCCCCAAGGGTCATCCTCGTCGGATTCTGAGTCCAGGCCCAGATCATAATTTTCTTTCCCGTACTTAATTGCGTACTGAATTAGCTCCGTCAGGGTATGTTCTATAGGGTTGCATTTCTTGCGGATCTTTTTCCGCAGACGAGAATCTGACAATCCTCTGACGAAATCACTCCGTACCATTTTCTCGTCCACCCCGGAGCGTTCGGCTAGGTACGTAAAACGTTCAGCATATCTAGCCAAAGTCTCCCGAGGCTGCTGCGTGTATTCCTTTATTAGACGGAGGCATTGACGTGGTGCGATGTGGTCAAATCTGTCGGGAAATTTCCTCTGGAAGGCTAGCCAATTAGTGAAGGGGTTATGTCCATACCACTCAAAAGCGGTTTCGGCTAACCTTCCGGTGATTCGTTCTCGGAGCAACTGGTCCGACCAGCCCTGGGCTTTCAAGGCAGCTAGCCAGGTGCGAGGGTCGGTATCATCTTCGGAGAAAATGGGAACTTCGGAAGGAGGAGGTACAAAGTACAGGGGATGATTGACCATCCCCGCGTGGTTATCACCGTCGTTTTCACCCCCAATTCCGGGTTCCACCATCGCAGGAGGCGGGTTTCGAGCCCGACCTCTCGCTCGGTTCTGATTGCTATTCGCGGGCCGCCGGCAACGGGGAGCCAGCCTACTCAAAAATGAGAAAAATCTAAAAAGAAAGATCAGAAAAAAGGAAAATTCTTAAGCAGGGTATTCGTCCTAGGAAAACCTCGGAGCCGAAACGAGTCAGCTCTGATACCAACCTCACGCCCCCTCGCAGCTTCCCGTACTGGATCGTCGATCAGAGTTCTAGGAGGGGCGTGGCCGAGGATTTTTGGCCGTCGGGGTTGAGTCTCCCGGACGGAACGGGAGGCTCTCGTTTCGTGCCAGAGGTTACCCTGGAGTCGAACTGTCGTCGCGAAGTCCCGTGGGGGGGGGGGAGTCGAATCACTCCAAAACGATAAAATTAGAAGGGTTTCCACAAAAACGAATTGCCGTCGTGCATCAGGATGGAAAAAGGCACCAAGGGGAGAAGGCCATGGCGGCGGAAGACAGAAACTCCGACCGTCATGGGCTTGAGGGATAGGTAGTGGGTTCGAAGCCTTCAGGCCTCGTCATCGACCTCGTGAAGTGACCGGACCGTCGGGTTTTTGCTGTAGAAGGGGTTGGTTCGAGGCCTTCAAGCCTCGGCGTCGGACTCGCAAAGTCCGCGTGGAAGTTTCCGAGAGGGTGAAATGGCGGGAGGACTCGCCGGCATCCGGATTCGAAATTGCGCGGGCAGCGCCCCCGCATTACGGGAGAGATCGGGGAAACGTGTCGCTCCCTCGTAACCAAGGACCAAGCGTTGCCAAGAACACGAGTCCCCCTGGCGACACCAGCGACAATCAAACTGCGGCCGCCACGCAGCGTGAGCGGCCGACCAGGGCAACACCGTCAAACCCGTATAAGGCAATATTAGAGTCGGGGAATCAAAGCGATCAATCAAGGCAAGCCCGTTCCCCCCTATATTACACGCCCGGGGCGGGTCTTGCCAACACACTTGCTCCGTCCGTCTCAGCGCGCGCCATACATCCGCATCGCAGTAGACGCTGTCGTCATCTGCAATGGGGAAGGTCGGTAGTGAGATGAGACGATCGGAGGTGAGCGATGAACACGGGCAAAATCCCACGCTCCCGGTCATCCGAACCAACACCGACTCCATACAACACTCGACACAACTCTTCTCCCTCAAGGTGGGTTCGTCGGAAGAAGATGACGAAATCTAAGCTCCCTTSCCCTTGCGGGGGCGTCGACCGCGCGYGCGGACGCAGGCRGTTGACGTCACCGGTGCAGGGACGAGAAGTTCYAAAAGCGATGACTATCAGTTCAAMAAGAAAGGCGATAGAGAGGGAGAGAGTGAGTTACGCSGAACCCGCTTTGCGCGCAGGAAAGRCCGCGGAGGGGAGGGRAGCAACAGGATCAACACACTCGTACTCCTAAGCAGACGGTCCCCCAGTTCAGTTTCCCYGYCCCCRCCCGGACAAGTACATACACACAGACATGCATGCAATCAACAACCCTTGAYARGACATYTAATCATCCATAGACCTTCGACATCACTCATGCGCACAACCAGCTCCCATCACTCGGGGCTTCACACACACGACATGCATAGACAAAGCAGCAATGGAGATAAAAGCGAGTCCTTCTTGTACACAAAAATTTCAATTAACTGCCGCCCCTAGGCGCAGCCTTCAAAACCTCCCGAGACCACTGACCACCATAGCCACAAGGCCCTGCCGCAGCCAGCGTCCAATCCCCACCACTGCTCAGTCCCTCCGACTGCTTCGCCCCGAGACTACCGCGGGCCCACCCCACGTCGTCACTCCGCCCGTCCTTGGGCTCGTCAAGCCTGTTCGGCGCCGCGGACTTTCGCGCATAGCTCGCGCAACATTGCAGCCGAGATCAAAGAGAGAGAGAGAGGAGAGGGTTGCGCGAATTTATAGCGCGGGAGGCGGCGGGTTGTCAGCGCGAGGTGCGGGCAGCGCAGGTTGTAGATGAGCAGGACAGGAGGGAGGTGGGGAGTTAGAGGGTTCGACCCGCGGGATGCCATGGTCCTGCGTGATTGGGGTGTCCGTTCAAGTGGTGCGCGGTTTCCTGCTCTCCACATTGATCCGAGCATCCCAACTACGCGGCCAATCACTTCGCGGAGTAAGGATCGAACTGGGCGGAGGGGAAGACGAAGAGTCCTCCATGGGGAAAACGCGCGCAGCAAGAAGGGAAGATGGCGCGGGGATGCAAAACAAGAAACGGGGGTGCAAGACGCGCAAAGAAGTCGGAGCTTAGGCGCGCGCACAAAAATTCAAAAAAAAAGGTTCCAACCGAAACCGTTTCTTGCTTTTCATACCGCGGCCGCTATTCGCCCGCGCGGGAGTTATTAACCAAACAAAATGAAAAAGCCATTTCAAAAAGAAAACAAAAGCAAAAAGAAGGAAAAACCCCTTTCTGTCCGTGTCCGTACTTCGGGGCTTCCGCGGGATTTTTCCTCAGGGATACTGCAAGCCGCGCGGTACGGATCTGAGCCTATCACAGGCACTCTCCTCCCTACCCTGCCCTTTGCAGTCTCCTTTGACTGCCGACCGGAACCAAGTGCCCTGGTTCTTAATAATTAATCCACAAGGCCTCAAACTCCTAACAAACCACGAAACAGCAGAACGGGGTCGAGCCTCCCTCAACTAGGATCGCTCTTTCCCTCACTACCTACTATTACCCTTACAGCAGGTTCTCCCCCACCCAATGACCCTGCTCTTTCTCGATCTACTTATCCCACCAGTTGGAAAACCGGAGTCTGCCCCCTTCCGAGACCCAAGGCACTCCCTCGTTTAACCCCCAGGTGGCTTTGAACCATCTCTGGGCTTCCCTGTTTTTCCCCCTCCCCGCTTTCCTTCTCCAATCTGCTCTGATCTCATTTCAGAGTAGCTTTCGGAAGAGCCTTGCTGCTTGTGGCTCTGACAAGCGCTGACCTTTGAACCTCTTATCGTTGCGATCTGCCCAGATCACCCAAAACAGCACCGCTCTGCAGACTTGGGCAACATAGCCCCAACCTCTGTTCGTTGACATACCTTCCAGAAGTGCTCCCAAGATAACCCTGCGTTCGCCAGTCAGATTTGAAATTCCTGACCATTGCTCCCAATGCTTGAACCACCACTCCCACCATTTTCTTGACTTTGGGCACGCCCACCACAGATGATGCATGGTTTCAAGTACCCAGTTGCACCTATCACATGCTTCTTTAACAGACATTCCCCTCTTCCGCAGCCATCTGGCCACCGGAATGGCCTGATGCGATTGTAGCCACAGGAGTGAGGCCAATATCTGTGATGGCAAACTTGCTGTTTTATATGTGTGTTTTTTTTTTTTTTTTTTTTTTTTTTTTTCAGTTAGTTAGTATGGTCTCCACTCTATGAATTGGTGGCAAGTTTGACCCTTGGGTTCTCATATAAATGGCATGGCAAGTGGTCTGAAAATTAGGGTCTCTGTTAACCTTCTCTCCATGCAGCCCGATCGATACGCAGCTTCTCCTACAGGGCCCCATTATCTCTCAGCCTCCACCCACTTACCCCCCCACTCTCTCTCTGTGTTAGGCATTCCACCCTTATGGCCCCGAGATTCCTGAGTCCATAGTTGGTGGTTTCCCCGGTCTGTCTGAGTTTTGGACATCCCTGAATATTTCTTTGGAAAGACCATGAGGCACGGTGAGGGTGCATTTCCCTGGGACATCCTCGTCCCAGTGCTCCAATCTCAAGAACTCTTCTGCCTGCTCTGATGAGTACTCCTCTTGTCGTCTGTACCAACTGCCCAAAGAAGGGGGCTGGTTGTCGCATAACAGTTCACACCGGTTTGGTGGAATGGCATCGATCAGGTCCAGTCTTCTTTTCTTTTGTGCTACTAACAGCCCCAGCGCCTCTCTCAACCTCTCCTCTGACTTCCACTGGCCCGTGGACTCATCCCAGAGATCACCCACCTTTGAGACCCCTCTCTGAATCCACTTCATACCGAAAGAACCTAGCCTGTTATTGGCACTAAACGGCTCTTCATCGGGTCCTCGGATCAGCGGATTCTCAAATAAGTGTTGCTTGAGGACCTCTGCCCTGTCGGTTGGGAGGACTGTTCTATTGGGCTTGCATCGCTGCCATGCCTGCAGGATATATTTCCAGAACTTAGACTTGGAGTTCTTGCATAGGAACGCTTGTATCATAATTGCCACCCACACATCTTCTGGGCATGAGAGGCTCCATTGTTCACGCAACAGCTCCTCCGCCAGGATGCACCAGTCTGCTTGCTGGTCTGCAGTTGCCACTTCCAGGACCCATAGATAGGAGCTTCAGATTCCGTGTGTCTGGGTCTAGCAGAGCTAGCCCACCTTGACTTTTTGGAGCACAGAGCGTGTCCCAGGCTACCTTGGCGATGTAGCCCTCATCTTCCCCTGATCCTGGTATCCAAATACGCCGAGCCGCTGTTTTCACACTTTTTACCAGTGGTTTCGCTAATCTTCTGACCTTTGCTACATACCACAGCATAGAGAATGTCGACACCGTGACGGCTAGGACTCTTCCAATCAACGACAGATGAGAAGCCGGACCCCAACTGCGTATTCTTGAGGAAACTTTCTCCTGTAGAATGATAGTTTGGGAGTCCGTACAGTCTTCGAGTGCCAACTGTTCCCCTAAGTACCTTTCCTCTTCTCTCTCTTGAACTCTTCGCATACCCCATTCCACGCCGAGTTGGTATTCCGGGGGAAGGTAGTAGATGGATTTGTTCCAGTTAACTGCCGCTTCTGACAGTTCCGCATACTGATGCAGCCAGCCCTTCAACGCATCCAGGGACACCTTCTCATTCGCAGACAAGGCAAGCAGATCGTCTGCCAGCGCCTTTACTCTACACTCCCTACCTCTTCGCAGTCTCAGACCCACTAGTAGAGGGTGCTTTCTGATATCGTTGAGAAGCACCCCCAGCTGCAATACAAACAACAGGGGGGTCAATGAGCACCCCTGTCGTAATGAGCGTGTTAAACAGAATTCCTTGTTGTGCCATCGGTTGACCTGGACTACTGCCGTGGAGTGTAAATAGAGCGTTTTAACTCCATTGCAGAAGTTGTTCCCAAAGTTCATCTTTTTCAGCATCATAAGGACGAAGGCCCAGTTTACCCTGTCATAGGCTTCTCCATGTCGAGCATGAGAACAACCACATTTGCATTGTTATTGTCGATGACCTCCAACGCCTCTATCGCGGTGGCCAAGTTATAAGAAATGGCTCGCCCTTTCACGAATGCTCCCTGGTCCAGCTCGACAAGCCCTGAGAAGTGTAAAGCAAGTCTGTTGGCCATTGTCTTGGCGAGCAGCTTGTAAGAGAAGTTCAACAATGAGATCGCCCTCCAATTCTTTATGTCACTGTGGTCCCCTTTCTTGTACAACAGCGTGATAATACCTCGTGTTATGGTCGGGCCTAACCTCTCCCTGTTTAAGACCTCGTTGTACAGTTCCACCAGCTCCTCAACCAGCACGTCTCAGACTGCCTTGTAGAATTTCATTGCCAGCCCATCGTCGTCTGGCGCCTTTCCTCTTGCTACCGTAGCCAGAGATTGAGTTAGTTTCTCCGCCGTCACTGCTTTGTCAAGCGTTTGTCTGGCTTCCACAGTTAGAGCTACTCCCAACGTATTCCATACTTCCGAGTGATTTGAGAGATCGGTCTCTGGGTCCATTAACCTGGATCGAGAGGTTAGAATCTCTTGGAAGAAAGCCTGTGCATACTCGCACAAATCCTCGTTGGTCGTCGTTGGAGGCAATGCTATGAGGTGAGGATGGGTCAGTTCCTTCATCCGGGCCGTTTTCCTTCTTGGTAGAAGCCTTTGGAAGGTTTCTTTGCAGAGGTGGTCACCTGTGACGATCTTCTTTTTTGCCAGCACCTGTTCCCAACGTCCGTGTTTCTCCTGTTGTAGTTGTTCCCAACTCTGCAGTCTGCTTGCTCTCTCTTCTGCCCAGGCCAGCTCCGAAATCGGGTGAGCAGCCATCCGACTCTCCGCCTCATCTACTTGTTTCCTGCACTCCGCCTCTTCCTTGTTTCTGAGAAATGTTGCGATCATTGAAAAGACCTCTAATTTGTTGGACGAAATTTGGATCCCTGCATCCATCCACTCCGCTCTCGAGTCCAAGTCCCCTTTGGTTTTCTCCCACTCTCTCCAAAAGTTGTTTATCCAATTTAAGATTCCTTCGTCCTCCAGGAGGGATGCGTTGAGTCTAAAGCATCTTGGGCCTCTTCCGCTTGATACTCCCAAGCTTACTGTCATCACAACTAGCTTGTGATCAGACATCGACGCGTTTGTCTCTTGAACTGTGTGCACCTTTGCTGCCACTTCCTCCGTTACCAGAAAAAAGTACAGGCGTCTCTTTACCCCTGTTGTATGTGGGGACCTTCCAAACCATGTGAAGCCATGATTAAATGGATTGATTTCTCTGTAGACGTCTGGCAACCCCCACTTTTTCATCCACAGTAAGACAGTCCGCCTATCTCTCTGAACCCCCTCTTCCTTCTCTGAATCCAGGCCCGGGGTGCATATCATATTCCAGTCTCCCCCCACTATTAAATGTTCTGCCTTCAACATCTCTCTTGACAGCATCTCAATGAATTCAATTTTGTCCAGTGGGTCATTAGGAGCATAGACTGTGCCAAATACTCGTTCCTCCTCTTCTACTAACATTTTCACCCAACACCATCGGCCTCATAGGTCGCAGTCCGACTTCAACAGTACTGCCCCTAGCCTATTGTGAAACAAAAGTGCAACACCAGCCCGACTGCCCTACGCAGGAGACCACAGTTGAGGTCCGACCCACCAATCTTTCAGCCGACCCAACTTTTTGATTGATAGCTTCGACTTTTGGATCAGTAAAATGTCCACTTTTTGCTTATGTACCCACTCTTTGAACTTTTCTTCCTTTCTGTCTGCCCCCGGGGTCCCCTAGCCCCTTAACGTTTCGGGTGGCTATTTTAATTTTCCCCATCAACCTGCTGTTGATGGGCCGTAGCTTGGATATACTCGGGGAGCGCAAACGCATATGGCCATCTGTTGCTCAAGACTTCTGCGAAATAGGCCGAATTCAAATTTCTTCTTTTCTGCCATTCAGCCGGAGGAGGATGCTTGCCGTCATGCTAGACTCTATATATGGAGATGCGGTTCACTTCCCCATTCGAATCTGAGAGCAGAAGGCGCAGCGAAATTCCCACCAGTCTCACATTTCCAATGTTGTTCCAAGTTTTTTGAGATAACCTTGCATCCACCAGCGGGATCGAGTACCTCGCCTTACCACTTTCCGGCAGATCGACCGTCAAGCGCGCTGAGGCATCCTCCAAAAACAGGCGAAAAATAAAGCGCTCTGCAAATAACTGCCGCACCTTCATCATCACGAAATGTGCCAACGGAATCTCTAGGATGTGACTTGCTGGCACGAACCCCAGTACGAAAATCTCATGCCCTTGGAGTGTGCATACCAGAGGGAGAATCATATGATCCAGCATCTGCTGGTCTTCATCAGATCTAGTGAGCACTCCTTCATAAATGTCACGAGGAGATTGTTCCTCATTCACCTCGTCTGCTCTTCTGGTTTCGTCCGACCGACTTTGGCCTGCTTGGCCAAACTGTTCGTTTGCCTCATCCCCGCCTGTGTATGTGACCAGTTCTCTCCCTTCCATTCTACGAATCCCATCTCCCCGGGGTGTCCTTTCCTGCTGTTGATGCTCAAGACCCACACCCTGCTCCTCTGCCACTAGAGCTCTGTCTCGAGCTACCACCAAATCGTGTACCTCTATTAGACCCTGTATTGGTGTAGGCATGTGAGAACTTTGGTGTGCTGCTATCTGCTGTCCCATCAACTCTGTGGAGACTATTCTTGCGGCCGCAAGTATAGAGGTTTGCCACTGCGTAGCACGGCGAACATGTTCGCACCCCTTCATGTCCGCACGAACGTGTTCGCGCGTTCGCGCGAACAGCTTGCGACATGTGCGGGCGAACATAATTTTTTTCCGTTGTGACGATATATATATTTTTTCGGGTCTTGATTTTTAACTCATGACTGGCTATGAATTTGAACATGACTCCAAGGCAAAAGTTGATTGTATCGTTATTTTACAAAACATTTTTTTTTTTTAAAGATTTTTCTGAGAACTTTTTTTTTTTTCTCTAATAATTTTTATGTTCGCGTTCGGAGGGGTTTGGGCGCTTGTTCGCGTTCCCCTCCGAAGGCGAACACGGTGCCACGTAGGTTTGCCATGGTTGTTCCTCCATCGTATTCTAGGCTCCCGGAGTACGAGGTACTCCTGGATTACCCGTATAACCTCCTTGATGATAAACTAGGGTTGAATGACACAAATCCTGTTCGGGGAGTTCCAACCTGCAACCTTCCCCGACCAGAGATGCCCTCCTGCCGAGCCTGGAACTGCATGCCTACACCTTGATATGAGTACGGCGCCAGCCCTGCTTGTGGCTGAAGTTGAGGTTGACGTATCCGTTGTTGTTGCGGTTGTGTCCTACCTCCCTGTGAGAGTGCACCTAATCCTTGATGTTGTTGAATCCTAGATGTGGCCTGAATGGATGACTCCGCTACTGTCTGCTGTAGAATCTCTGATGTCGGATCTCTAGCGGTGTCACGAATTCCGCCCAACATACTGGCAGGAAGTTCCTGTTTGTTCCGCTGAGAGAAGTTATCTTCCGTCGCTGCTACCTACTCCTGTCCAGCTTATTGTTGAACAAGTTTAGGGCAGTCGTTCGTAGCTGTATGATTCCACCATCTGCATCTGTCACACCAAGGGGTGTGCTTACAAGCGATCTCCATGTTCACGTCCTCTCCATCATCCAGTCTCAGCGGTAACATAGGAACGAACGCTCCCTCCACTTTCGGGGCTTATTTGAATTTCATGTTCATCAATTTAGGATGAGTCGGATCCGGTTGTGGCGGAATGGAATTGATGATTTTTCCCGTGCACTGTTCGATTGCATCCGCTATTTGGAAACATCCCTCTCAGCGCGACCTGAATTGCCATAACCCAAAACTTAGACACATCCTCCAATCTCCTTCTCTCCTCCAATTCTAGTTTAGTCATCCAGGGTTTGAACAACATCTTGTACGTGACCCCCTGATGATGACCGAATCTTCCCCCTTGTTGATCATCCAATGGGCGATCTCCCTTGTCATGGCCACGTAGGACATGACGTTAGGACCTTCCCAATGAACTCTTACCTCTCTTGATTGGTAAGGCGAAGGTTTGTGCACGCGTCCAACCATTTTCGTATGCCCGTATCAGACCCTCTCTTACTTTCAAGGGCAGGGATCGTGCTTCACCTTGGAAAATCACCGTTACCGTTTGTTACTTGAGCCATCCGGTCGTGAGTTCCCCAACCTGCTTGTCTACTACAAAAATGTGAATTCCGTTCTCGTACACAAATTTCCCCTGTTTCAATCGTTCGGGGAAGATCCCTTCCTCATAGCACTTCGCTATCAGGAATCTCACCCGATCCTCCTCAGAGATGGGGATTTCCCCCTGCCCTGAAGGAAAGCGATCTTCTCTCTTACTGCCACAACCCTCTCCCCCTCCTCCCGATGCCATTTCCTTGCTCCTATTCGTTGAACGTCGGCCCGCAATCTGAAGATGCCTCCCTTATCCTATTCCTTAAACTCTCCTCTTACGCCCTTTAAAGCCACAACTCACGTGAGAGTTAAGCGTGTTTCTGTTACTTACTTCACATGCTTTTGCCTGCTTCAGACGCTCGACCACCGTATTGCAGCTTACTCCTCTTTCACCTTTCTTACGTTCTTCTGCTTCGTTCGCTTCCTGCCAAATGGGCGATGCGTGGGTAGATTGATCCCTTTGCTTCTCTCAGTGAATCTTGCTTGCATTTCTCACCCTTCTACCTACTATGCACGCTCGACCGTTGTATTGCTTCCTTCTCTTCTTCCACCTTTCTTTCGTTCTTCTCTCCGCTCGCTTTCTGCCAGATGAGCGATGCGTGGGTTGATCGACCACTTTACTTCTCCCAGTGAGTTTTGCTTACGTTTCTCATACTTCTACCTGCTTTACACGCTCGACCGATGTGATGCATCTTACTCCTCTTCCTCCTTTCTTCCATTCTTTTACGTTGCTCGCTTCCTATCAGATGGGCGATGCACGAGTAGATCATCCACTTTACTTCTCTCAGTGAATAACACCTCTACCTGCTTTACACTCTCAACCACTATATTACATCTTACTCCTCTTCCGCCTTTTTCCAATCTTCTACTCCGCTCGCTTCCTACCAGATGGACGATACGGGGATAGATCAACCACTTAACTTCCCTCAGTAACACTTGCTTGCATCTGCATAGTATTTCGGTCACCCTTTGAGAGTCGAACAGTTGAAGGCGGCCGCCCAAAGGCGTATGCCCGTACTCACCGAACTCACTGATATACGCAATACGCATTCAACACAACGAATACGACGAGATACAACTCCTATGTCGGGCCGGTTTACCTTCTCCACTCCCCCTCAGTGGAGGGGTTGCTCGAAAGTTACCGAGCAGGACGGCGATGGATGCCCGCAATTCCTATCGAGGTGGTAATACTGTGGTAAGCCGTTGCGACCACTACAACCGAATACGCTAACTTAGAACGCTTCCAGCGTCAACTGCCGCACCCCTTGGGCCTTGAGGCTTCGGGTAGGGCTACCTGGGTGCTAACCCGGCCTGAGGCCACTGTCGCTAAGGCGAAAATAGCGCATCGATTAGCACTACCGATTAGCGCTGGAAGGCTCGCGGCCTCTCCTGAGCAGACCCTCAGTCACAATTTTGTGACCTTATTTTCTCTGTAGGGAAAAACGTAATTCAAATATTCCAGCTGTGTAACGCGCTTACAGTTCTTCCACATGGAGACAAAAATAAACAATAATAATAACGGCGAGGAAGCTGCCCCCGTCGTCACCGGGTATGGGGTATGAATTAATGGGCCCAGCCGCACTGAGCTCGACATTCGCAACAGACAAAACATATGGAAGTGCATCTTTCCATGTTATTGCGAAAGGTTCATTGTCGAATTCCACCTTTGGAGAGCAGTGCATAGATGCCCGATGGTGAAGGCTTTCCTTTCTTGAACAGACCTTGGCCATTTGGTGATACGCAGGGTTTTTGCCATTTCCCTTTTTGTTTTCGGTTCATCACCGCCGTATCTGAAACGGGACTGGCGGTCCCCTTCTCTAGCTTGATCTGCACCGCCCCAAATAGGAGGACTCACAGACCACCTTCGACAAAAGAAGGTGAACATGTGCAGCCAATGGGGATGCACCAAGTTCACCTCGCCTGCCTCAATAAGCCAACGTCGTGAAAATGAAGAGAATGGCCTTGCCCTCCAATCCATGGCAATCGTTGGTGACAAGGAGTGTCACACGATAGGGCGGTCCCCTTTACCGGATACAGGAGCAATGCTAGGGGGCCTTGGCCCCAGGTCCCCCCAACTCGCATTAAAAAGCAGTCTCTGCTGATATTCATAGGGGGAGGGGTAATCAGGGAGGCACATAGCTTTCTTGTCTCCCTCCAACCTTAGGAATAGTGGTAGGTAGTGAAGGTGAATTGAAAGAATTTGAAAGATGATGACAGATTTGAAATAAGAATATAGTGCAGTTTTTTTTTTAATAAAAGAATCAGGGAGGCATGGCGACTGGCCACTGGCGCTGGCATTGCCCACTGCCAGTGTCAGATTAGACACATGATTGAATTTCCCTAGGCTTTTGAGTTAGAGGAGGAGGAGGGAGGAGGAAGGGGGGGGCGGGGAACTGGGCTGGTGTCAGATTAGACACATGATTGGAATTACCTGGGCTGGTTAGTCCGTTGATAATACCCTAAGGCCTTCGCCCTTTTTATTTCAAAAGAGAAAAAATGTACGGCGAGTCCCCCGCAATAGTGTTTTTTGGGGGATAATTTGCGAAGCACCCCCATAAGCTTGCAGCCCGTCAGGGTTGCGTTTATGCCCTTGAGATACATGTTGTATTCGAATACAACGTGTACATGTTCTATTCCAAGTGCTTTGGTATTTGAGAAAAGTGGACCCACTCGAAATGTTCACAACTCAAGGACCACGGCCTCCTCCGCCTCCTATGGGCAGCTACTGATCCCACATGGTCCCGCCCCTTGCAACGCCCCGAAACTTCAAAATGCCCACCCTCCCCAACGACCACCGACATTGAAATTTCAATGACATTGAAAGTCTCAGGGGGATAAAACACACCCCTGATGGGCTGCGAACATGCTGCATGGTGCAGCTCTCTCTCTCTCTCTCTCTCTCTCTCTCTCTACACACACGCACACACACACACACATTCTCCTGCATATTGGTGGAGAGTGGCACCTGCTGGAAACTGGATCCAGCATCCCATGAACGTCGTGAATAAACCACCAGCCGGGATCCCACACACACATAATCTTGGAGTTGTGTATAGCGAACATGACAAAACATACGCACAGCATAATCACTACCTTACCCTTCCCCAACCACATCAACAAACAAACTATGGTGAAAGTCAATTGAGATATGCCAAAATGCCCCTGAAAGATGTAGGTAGAGCGGAATGCCCTTTTGGGACGACCTCTGTGTGTCATGGCCCTGCCAGGCCGCTGCACAAATTTGCATTGTGGATTTCGCCATTTGGGCCTGGGCACTTTGCAATCGGGCCTTGGAAAAGTTGACAAGTACGGGGGCATTTTGCAAACTTGGACAGTGCCCGGTAGGGGTATATTGCAAGGATGGGGAATCTGACCGATGCCAGGGGTATTTCGGAAAGTTAAAAAAAAAAAAGTCAGAGGGGCATTCCCTTCTTTTCACATCTTTTAGGGCATTTTGGCAAATATCTCACCTTACGGGGTATTTTGCAAATTATCCCTTTTTTTTTCACTTTTTGAAATTTTGACCATTTCTCGGTTTACGAGTGTCATCCTTGCGCGGGGACCATGCTGATCACCTCTGTATCGTTCCAATTTTAATGGATGTCCTGAAGGATAGTAATGATTTATTGGGCTCCACCTACCGGCCCTTTTGGGACTATCACGAAAACAGGGCCACGCAGCATGAACAAATCAAGCCTTCCATTTCCACCTGAGCCATGTGTCCTCCGGAGGCACAATTATGGCCTGAGACATTCAACCGTTTTTTTCTGTTGTTTTTCTTTTTTCCAAACGAGGTATCCGCCTAACTTGAGTGGATGCCATCACCAGAGCAAGGCGCTCCGCCTGCGTAACATGATTGGACGCAATCACAAGAATTTGGACGATTCTTCGATTTATGTGTGTCATCCTTGCGCAGGGGCCATGCTAATCATCTTTCTCCGTGCCGTTCCAATTCTTAGGCCAATTGGATTTTTCTAGTAGGTTCCTAATCTCATTTTCATGAAATTTCCTGATGAGTTTTCTGAATGTACTCATTATGGGACGCTGGGCCCGGTTCCCAGTTTGTGTCAATTCGTGAGGATATGGTTGTATCTATGGGACGCTGGACCCGCTTTCCAGCAGGTGTTGCTCCCCACCAATAGATGGAGCTTTGTTTTTTTTGAAAAAATATAAAACAAAACAAAACAAAAAAATCAATAAATGTGCTGAAGGACTCAATCATTTCTTAGGGAATCCTTAGATAGGGAATTATTGGAAAACGATACCATCGCGCAAAGTCTCAAGCTGAACGCTAAGGCTTGTGCTACACTCAATGTACTTCGGAGGAAATCTCCAAGGCTTGTGCTACACTCAATGTCCTTCGGAGAAAATCTCCAAAGTACATTGAGTATAGTGCGTCCCCGGCAATAATTATTGGGGCTCCACCTGCCGGCGCTTTGGGGACTATCACGAAAACAGCGCCTTGCAGCATGGGCAAATCATCCTCTCCATTTCTACCGAGGCCAAGAATTGTGGCCTGATGCATTTAACCGATTTCCAGGGAATTTTTGGAAAATGATACAACCCAAAAAAAAAAAAAAAAAAAAAAGTGAAGAACCCCAGAAGCAGCACCCAACCGCAGTGAAAAGAGGAGAACTTCGGCTTTCAGTGCATGCAGAAGAACCCCAGTGAATCAGCACCCGAACCGCGGTGAACAGAGGAGGAGGAGAAGTTCGACTTCCAATGAATGCAGAGGATCCTTCAATGAATGTGTAGACAGAATCCACAAAAGAGAGAAAAAAGTAAAAAACGCTGCTACTGGAACCCCCAACTCCTCGATGCCGGTGGAGCACGAGCCTAAGAATATCTCGGAAAAGTTCGCTTCTCGTAATGTATAGTAGTAGTGGGGGTAAAATAGGCAGTCTCACAACCCAAGTAGAGCTCTTTCGAATCTGGGGGAGAGGCGTCGGGACTCTCGTGGTCTGCCCAGCTGAAATGGTGGTGGTGTATATAGCTGTTGGATTTCCTTTTTTTTTTTTTTTTTTTTTTACTCACGAGACTCGCATCCCCCCCCTCCTCTCGATATATCTCCTGGCGCACCCCCACTCCATTTCTATCTTACCTCATGCGAGGAACATCACTCTCTACTGGAGCAACCTGGCCAGACAGCGGACGCGGGCACCGACGCTGAACGAGCTCCCTCATTCAGCCCCAGTTGAGGCACTAGCGTACAAGCCTCGTTATACGGTAACCTCGGGAGCTAGGCACATAGTTCTCAGCTAGTCCCGTGAGTAGTGAGGGCGCTTATAGGCAGTGTCTAATGGTCAACTAACCAAGGTCTTAACCTATGAGCCCCTCTGAGCACTAACCTAGCACAGCTCGGATTTCCTATTGAGGCCTGCCTGGTATCCTTACAAGAGTGAACTACCATAGTCCATCCTCCACTGAACATAACACACCGGAATAGCGAATGTATGCAAACCATCTTTCTGACAAAATACAGTCAAAATGAGGGGTGAGCCGTGGCCAGCTCTGTTGCCATGCTACTTTCCTTTTTTTTTTTTTAACGTCTGGATGGGGCCTATTCGACGGGGTGAGAGGAGCACCCTCCGCAAATTTTTCCTACTATTTCTTAGGGGTAAGAGTCACAAAACGGGTTATAATTGTACTATGAAGCAAGATATGGTTTGCAATGCACTTTGGGCACCCTACCTGGCCAGAAAGTTGGGTTGTATAGATTGCCCGAACTGTAATTTGAAAACTGTATCTTGGCCCGTAGTGCAATTATAACTCATTTTTTTGACTCCCGCATAGTTTCCCCTATTTCTCTGGCCTCTTATCTTTCCTCCTCTGACGCCGTCTAGGAAGGCGCACTTTTCCCGATGGCTTTCAGTGCAGCTTTGTAAGAGTGCCATCAGCAGGGTGAATGTTAGACTACCACTTCCTACGAAGCTCATTTTCCCGCATGTGTATCGCAGTGGTGGCCCGCACCTGGTCAACTTAACAGCCATGCGGGGGGGTCGAGTCTGGCAGCAGTGGTCATTTATTTCAAGTTCACATTTGTGCCTGAATGTTCTTGATGGGAATTCATATCTGCAATCGAACTCGACTTCTTCACACTTGTCATGCATGCGAACAGCGAAACAGCAAACTGGCGACATGCGCCCACACAGTACTCAAAGATAACGTAACCAGGTAAGAGTTCTCTTCAAACTGGCTATGGCGACTGAGCGCCCACACAACTCACTGTTCGCACTCTGGATCACCCTGGATGTCCCACACGCACACTCAGTGTTCATACCCAACACACACACAGTACACACACTCTGCACTCTACACTGAGCTATGGCAGCTATGGCTGCCACTACCTATCGCTATGACTACAGTGCTTCACTCTTGCCCCCTTCGTCCTCGGGCCTCCAGCAGACGACCTCCTTGCACTAGATGCTGTGGCAGCGCTACCGCATGGCTTCCGCCTGAATGAATGAATGGCTGGACGCAGCCTCTTGATTTATACTTCTGCGCTGCGTTGGTCTGCCCTGTATCCCTGGCCCATGGTGCACACAGTCCCCCCCGTGGTACTTGCTGGACCGGACTGGTACTTTCTAGACTCTCCCATGACTGCATGGCGACKACCTTACGACGCAGTGCAGTTGCACTGGGGTCCTACTATTTGCCCTTGCCACTTGTCCTCGTCTCCAACATGGGCTTGCTTTAGTCACACCACTTGCCCACTTGCCTGCACCACTTGACCACTTGCCAAYCTTCTAGAAGGACTGCAGCTAGCCTTCTAATCTACAGGTCTACGGATCRAATCCTGGCTACCTATAGACCTACGACAGACCTACCTACCACTGGCAGTTCTACAGGTCGCAGGTTCAACTCTTCGAGTTGACGCAGGTATTGTACACAGGTAAGTTGGGGAACTAGGGATCGAGCCCTGGGATCTGCCTCAGCTACCACGAATTGGTGAATACCGTTTCATAACGAAGAAACGTATACAATATATCGTATATCGTCAAACAGAACTGCCCGGTAAACCGTAGGCAGAGAGGGAGAAGAGGACAGCAAACGAGGGGCTGTGACAAACTGTTTCGTCGGAGTTTCACCGACTCATCAGGAGGCTGAACCCTCAACAGTCTGCTATATATATATATATATCCTTCCCCAGCAGCATGTTGCCCATGTCCGTGGTATTTCCCTGATGTTTATCATTTGAAGGACATGAGAGCGTCCCTTCCATCCGTTGCCTGGGGTGAAGTCCCACCGCCCACGTTTAAGTTTAGAAAACGCAACGGTGTGACACCATTTTGACATTAATAAATTGGAAACAGGAAATTAAAAAACTGAAAAAAAAACGATAGAAACAGCTTTTCTCCTTATTTCTGATTAAGTAACTCAGAGAAATGAAACACGTCTGGCACAGTCGGAGTGAATGTCTCCGTGGAAAAAGGATACTTCCCGTGGTGAGGGGACAGGAGGTCACCATTCGTAAAACGGACAGGGACAACATGGATGGCCAGATGCGTTCATTGCCCAAAGAAGGAAGAGAGTTTGATGCGAGAGAGCCAAACACGGCTGTCAGAGTTCCTCCGTTTCAGGGTGTAATGATGTCTAAAAAAACAAAAAAACGAAAGGCGCATATGTTGAGAAATGTACCCTACCCTCGGTAGGGTAGTTTTCTCAACGGAAAATGGCTTCGCGCCCAAACCAAAAGGGCCAACGCATACTACCAAACGGATTTCAAGTCAAAGAAAAATTCTACAGAATGACTTAATCTAATTAGGTCATTCTCCTGTATTTTGGTACCATTAGATCGCAGTACATCAACGGCAGAGCTCCATCCCACCATGCCCCAGTGATAGAAAGGTCAGCGTTGAGAAAACTCAACTTCGGCAGTGGGACTTCACCCCTGGGGTTACGAGGCCCAACCTTCGTGCCCCCCCCCCCCCCCCATGGTAGTTAAACATATGAGGAGGCTCGTGCTTAATAGAAAAGGGGGGTAAAAAAAAAAAAAAAAAAAAAAAAAAAAAAAAAAAAAAAAAGAAGAAGAAGACATATAGATAAGTAGGTAGCATGAGGCATAATTGAGACAAGAATATAGCTTAATCTTAGTTACAAAAACAAAAGGCATGAGATCCATTGAAAAAAAAAAAAAAAACATGCCACAGTTGGGAAACTCTTTTTCCTTTCCTCCCTTGTCTGGGGTGGACTGTGCTCCTCCGGTGGGCGGCACTCTGTTAACCAGTGGGTGCGTATGGGGTAGCTGACCTCGTCCCTACAGCTTTAAACCACCACTACCTTTACCCAGGGCAACACCAATAATTGGACTTTGGATGAAAAATGCTACCAGACGGAAATGGCTTGCGGCACCAGCAGCAGGCAAAAGAAAAAAGGGACCAATTCAAACTCATGCTGGTGTTTCGGCACACAGCTTGTCTCACAGCTCACAGAGGGAACCCCCTGTTTGGCGAACAGATGCTCGGGGGTAGCAGAGCGGTGGTTCGAACCTTTTGGTTCAACAAGTGGATGGACTAGATGGAATAGGCGGTTGTGACGAAAGGACACACTTTTTGCAGTTCGATCTGCAGTGCCTTCGCAGCAGCCAAAATAAATATAAAAAAAAAAAAAAAAAAAGGTCGTGCAAAACAGGCATTCTCCAATCCGGCGATAAATTACCGGAAAGGACTGCAGATCCATCTTGGTGCAAAGCGGTCATAGGAATTATAGGGGCGCCTGGCTTCACCACTCACCAAACATGCAAATGCATTTTTTGGTGAGCGGGGGGGCCGTGGCTCCGCCAGCTGACCATGGATACCCTCTTAGAACGACCGATTTTGTTTGTGGCGAGTGGCCCGCGGCGGTGACTGCTCACCATCACAACCATACCTTTCAATCCCCCTTCCCCCTTCCCCCCTCCCCCCCCCCCCCGTGTAATCTCCAGTACTCGCCGACCGTGGTGAGCCTGCGCCGGCCTGCCCACTGTCCCCACCGACTGAAGTGGCACGACCTTTGGTGCCAGGGTTGAGTTTGATGAGAAGAATTCACCCTGGCGAGGATTCACAACGGCGAATTCCGTGTGGTGAGTGGTGGATCGCGATTTGAGACCCATAGTCCCTTCCGTTCTCGGTGGAAGTACTCAGTGTCTTAGGAGGAATGAGGATGGTGCTCAATGCGCATTGGTGCGTTAGAAATTACAACGGCAGGTCACACCTTCAGGTCCCGCTGTGTGTCAGATTTTTTTTTTTTTTTTAAATCATCAATCACATTTTCTGTTCAGTATTCAGGGTTGCTTGCCAACATAGAAGAAGCGCAAAATCAACTCGCAAGGAATTGAACCTGTAACCTACCAAACCAAAGAGGTGCATCGC
The DNA here is from genome assembly GCA_003427395.1 of Chara braunii. Classification (NCBI taxonomy): domain Eukaryota; kingdom Viridiplantae; phylum Streptophyta; class Charophyceae; order Charales; family Characeae; genus Chara; species Chara braunii. The sequence continues at coordinate 165,417 of BFEA01000152.1, read as the reverse complement.
TTAACCAATAAGTCGGGGTTGCATCATCTGCCATCTATCTAATCACACTACATGTGATCCAGTGGCTGGAAAAGTTGGAAAACAACAATCTTCTGAATCCCTTTTTAGTCATATTCTGCAACATGCCGGACTTTTCACACAAGTGGAGACAAAAACTCGTTCCACACCTAGTAGGGTGAACTGGGGCTGTGCTGCCGACCGGGTTCGGGGCGCTGTACAAAATTTGAGTGTCCCAAATTTGACGATTGTTAATTCGAGGGAAAATCCCAGAATGGAAGGCAGGGACGTAGAGTAGGTTATC
>BFEA01000152.1:152501-162795 GCA_003427395.1 Chara braunii | reverse complement strand
CACACACACACACACACACACACACACACACACGCACACACACACACACACACAACAACAACAACGGATTGGAGCTCTGAAAATTTAACCCCCCCTGCATGGCATATTGTTGCCATACCCCTCCTCCCCCACCCCTCCATTTTGAAAACACTCAAATGAAAACAGGTCAACCCTCCAAAAATAATGATAAGCATACAGAATCGCATACAGAATCCTCACCTGTGATAAGGCTGGAGCATGCACAGACACCAGGAATACCAAGGACGCTCATCGACGCACATACCCCATCCCAATTGCTGTGGCTTCTTCAAGCGTGTGAAAAGGGGGCCACACGGCGTGAGAGGGGTGTGTGTGCGCGCTGGGGGGTAAGAAGTAGGGAGAAAGGGACAGAGATGCGAGGATTTATTGTTAGATAGGAACAACAGAAGGGCCGTGGACATTTCAAAGAGCAGACGCTTCGTGTCTGAATCCCACATGCTCGTCAGCAGAGTTTCGCATATCCCCCATCATTGGCGGGTAGTCCAGGCCAGCTACGTTGGACAGAGATCAGATTGGCTGTCTGGTGCCACTGATCATATCCAATAACGAGGGAGGGCAGTTCGAGGAGTCCCTCCATCCGCGGAGGGAATCTCCGTTGACCGGCGCAGTGTTGAAGGGCACGATAATAAGGGCCGTGCGTGGCCCCATCACCACCCATGTCGCTTCGCCCACGAGCAGGAAGTGGTGAGGACAACACCTGGTGATGGACGGCCAGCGGCTCTCCTCAAAACAGCAGACTGCAAACATAAATAAAGTTTAATAAACACATAAATAGTTAAAATAACCCAAAAGAGTTCGCCATTTGTTCCAGCTGGCGTTCGTACCAAAAAAGTTGAAAAAAAAACACAAAATCCAAAGGGATCTCCCTGCCACCGGGGTTAGCTAAGCTTATCCTCGTCAAAAAGACGCTCGGCGCTACTGGGGACTTAAGATAGCCGACTCGACTCGCCCCTGCCAACGATTTATCGTGACTACAAATGCTCGACGCTACGGGATAGGGGCTGTATTGCAGCGAAATGGAAGAAGTGGATATCGTGCTACAGAGTTCACACGAAAGCAATCACCCATCCAATAAAATTGCAGCCTCTACATACTAGAGCTATAAGCACTTATACAATCTTGCCCCAAACATGACAGATATACTATCATATACATAGTATTCGAGTTTTCAACAAATTCGAATAGACACATATGTGCTGTATTTGAAAAAGAAGCGATGTTCGAATGGGGCCCGCATATATGCGTTGTGTTCGAATAGAAAGCAACCCGTATGTTGTATTCAATTACAATGCACATGCGTTATGTTCGGGCAAAGACAGTAGGTCCGACCCTTAAGAGTACTGACGTCAGACTGGCGGTTTAAGAGTACTGAGGCAGTCCCTCTTAGTCGGACATTTTGAAATCTGCTCTGGTCGCGAGACTCTAAGGTGGTTGAAGAATTAGCGCAGGTTGTCAAATAAGTTCCCTCACTAGCTGGTCACAAAAATATGGCCACCAGGACACCTACTACATCGAGTTGAAGCCAGTCGAGGGAGTACAAGGTGGTGGCCAGTACTCTCCACACAGAGCGCAAACGTCTTGGGCACAAGAGTCGCCAAACTAGACGTGGGAAGCAAATTGAGAGAACCCAGATAGTGGCAGCTGATGAGGAAGGCCCTGTCATGTTAGAGATTCGCCTGAACCTGAAACATATATAGAACAAAAGCCAAAAAGAAGCGCGCAACCGATGGGACGCTGGACCCGATTTCCAGCAGGTGCTGCTCCCCACCAATAGATGGAGCCTCATCGACGATGTTAGGTGTGACTGCTCTTACCAGCACACCTTACAACCGTTCGGGTGTTCCAAGGGAAAAAAAAAAAAAAAAAAAAAAAAAAAAAAAAAAAAAAAACAGAAGAAGCGCGCAACTCAAGATTCAAACAACTCGCTATTCTTGGACATCTCGCGGCGTCAATAGGTTATGCATCTCAAGAAGAGACTTGTAGTATAATACTTGGAGAATGCCAAGATGCCCAAGGTCTCACTCTGGCAGGAGAAAAATATGTGTACGACAAGGCGTGTCACCAAATAAAAACAACAAATCAAGCATCCTTGCGCTTCCTCAGACCACCGACTATACTGATTGGTCCCATAGATTCTGTGATTTCTATCTATATTGATTTCATCGACCCAGGGGACCATATATAGAAACGATAACAGCCAGGTTATGATAGAGTCCAGACTCAATTAAGCCAGAGGCGGAAGCTATTTGACAGGCCAGTGAATATTCCAGAACTATCAAAGGTCGAGAGAGCCAAGTTGCCTACTGCGGCTACCGAGTCCACGAGTCCCTTTGTGTGGTGGGAAGCTGAATCATCACATACAAAAGCACAGCACCAGTTCCCTTTTTATTCCACTCGCGCGTGTTGTTGAAGCGCTTCTGTATTCACGTGCGCTTCTGTATTCACGTGTCACCAAGTGAAGGGAGGTTGAGAGAAGCTGTAGTCTGCAGGCACTGGAACCGTAGGTAGGACAAAGACAACATTCACACACACAAACACACACACACACACACACAGCTGGAGAGAGAGAGAGAGAGAGAGAGAGAGAGAGAGAGAGAGAGAGAGAGAGAGAGAGAGAGAGAGAGAGAGAGAGAGAGAGATGTCAGTCGATTGCTAGTCCGCATCGATAGGAACATCCCCGTCTAGTTGCATTGGGAGCAATGACATTCTTCCCACCCCCAGCAATGCTCCATATCCATCGTCGACCACCGACAAGGGTGGAAATGGAAGCACAAAGAAGAGGGGTGGAAATGGAAGCACAGCTAAGTTTCCAAACTGCTGACCAAAAAAGACAGTCAGAAAGATTCCAAAACAGTCGGGCAACAGGGGGAAAAAAACAATGCCCCAGACGATGATCGACTGGGAGGATGGCTATCGAACAATGATGGATCGACTTTCCGGCAATTGAATCAACTCTCTCCTTTTCCAACCAAAGAAGAGAACTCTCGAATTAATACTGAAACCTACCCGTTCTTCGCAAATCCTACACCACGAACTGCACCGCCAAATAGACAGCAAAAGCGAAAATGCCAATCAATGACGCCGAGCATGCAAGAAATTCTGAGATGATTTCCTTAAAAGACGGAGAGGGCCGAAACGTACAGGGGGGGAAAGGTGGGGGGCAAAGGGATGGTGGTGTGGGACAGCAGGAAAAGAGAATCGAAGAGACAGGCCAGTAGGCGGAAGTAGTAATGATGCGCTGGCCATCCTCTATGCAGGAAACCCTACAATTAAGCCACTTCCGGCAAGGAACAAAGCAACATCATTTCTCCACCCACCACCCACCCTCTCTCTCTCTCTCTCTCTCTCTCTCTCTCTCTCTCTCTCTCTCTCTCTCCCTCCCCCATCCATCCACCCCTCTCTCTCTCTCTCTCTCTCTCTCTCTCTCTCTCTCTCTCTCTCTCTCTCTCTCCCTCCCCCATCCATCCACCCTCTCTCTCTCTCTCTCTCTCTCTCTCTCTGTCTCTCTCTCTCTCTCTTTCTCTCTCCCTCCTCCATCCATCCACCCCCTCTCTCTCTCTCTCTCTCTCTCTCTCTCTCTCTCTCAAGACTTGAGATAAGATGAAATCAAGGAAACAAATAAAATTAACGGAATTGACAAAATCCAAACATGAAAAAGAAAAGCAGAATCTGAAAGAGTCCTGAATGGAATGAACAATACTTCCAAATGAAGTGCAGCTTGCTCCCAACAGCTCTGAAGATGGACGCCTGCAATGAACGTTACGGAAGCCGTTGCATCAATGAACGTTCCGGAAGCCGTTGCATCATCAAGGCTGGCTGCACCTTGCAAATATTTAGACAGGCTGGCCTGACCAGGCAGCATCTTACAATTTTCCCCCCTCCCACCTGCCTCGAAGTCATGCTCATTTCTGCCGCACGACATTGGGCATGGGATCCGGAAGCCACGGAAAGATCACAGACGACAGGACGGCACCATACGCACACGCATATACATGCATCGACACTGCTGAGCAAGGACAGGCCGGCCGAAGCCCAGCACCTGCGCAGGTTGTCCCGTTCTGTCTCCGTGTACACAAACTACCGCCCCCGCCCCGCCCCCCTCTCTCTCTCACACACACACACATACACACACACACACACACACACACACACACACTGACACACACACTCTCCGTGTCACTTCTGCACACTTCCGGGTGTTCTCATGAAAGAATGAACTTTTCGCGGCCGGTCACTTTTATTCTGCATATGGGACAAGCAACAAGCTGCACCAACAGGGACCAACAGCGATTCCGCAACAAGCGTCAGTTGAGTTTCAAGGGGGAAATTCTCTGAAAATTTGGGAAAAAGCTCTCAAATACTTGTCGGAAAGGGAGAATGCGTCTTTTTTCTTTTTCTTTGGACGGGCAATGGGCTTGCGATATGATCATCGAACTTACAGGCCCCCTTTCAACACACCCAAATGTGTATGCAGCCTGCTAAGCTGTCCACCTACGCGCACACTTGCATTGCCACTGTGCGCGCTGTAATCCTGTCCGCACACTTGCCTTGCCACTGTAATCCTGGTCTCACACCTGTAATCCTGTCCACACACTTGCCTTGTCACTGTGCGCAGCTTCCTGCTAAGCTGCCCACCTACGCTCACACTTGCATTGCCATTGTGCGTGCTGTAATCCTGTCCGCACACTTGCCTTGTCACTGTGCGCAGCTTCCTGCTAAGCTGCCCACCTGCCGACCAGTCTGTGCTCATGCCTTCATTGTCGTTGTGCTGCTTGCGTTTACGTTTGTCGTGTTGCCCACCTGCCCGTCTGTCTGCCATTTTACTTACCTCATCGCTTGTCCATCCAACTACGATCTCCAGATGAGCTGGCAAGCACCAAGATGGGATTGGGTTCTGCTGCTTGTCCGAGGTTCAGCCTCCAGATGAGCTGGCAAGCACCCGGCAAAACAGTCTTCCACTATCGTTGTCGTCATTCTTTCTGTGTTCTCTTCCTTTCACAGCACAAGCATGGCTTATGTGAGAATCATCACGAGTCCTGGTACTTGGCATTCATACACAAGGGTTGCGGATCTGCTGGAGGCGCACATTTTTTCCTTTCTCGCTGGCGCCGCCAGCAACTGCTGTCCAGTAGCCCCGAGCCTCCGCAGTTTTCGTAGATATCCACAAGACTGGGGTAGTGTGCTGGTGGTTCAAGGGGTCAGAGTTGAGACCATATACAGCTGGAGAACTACTTTATGTACCTTCATATACATACATCTTGTCACATGTCTATCAATTAAAATAGCGTACTTTGCAGAACAAACAACAAAAATACAGAAGACAGACATGAAGAGCACACTAAGACCATCCTTTTGATCATTTCTTCTTTAAGCTCCCGTACCACGCTGATGAAGTTATGAGCACAAGCTGCCCGCAAGAGAACACTTCGAAACATGTAGGCTCCGGAACGACTTTTCATCTTTTTGTGGCTGACGGCTGAAAGTTTGCACACATAAGCGCAGGTGCTGGCTACTAGTGCTAGCCCACTCGTTGGCATACTCATAGCCCAGAGGCAGCCTCGACTGCAGGCAAGCTATACTCTCATATCATCAATCCACTTTATTCTGTCGTGCTGTCGCCATGAGCGACCGAGAGCCCAAAGAAAACCGCTCTTGCGACCGCGGCTCGCCAGCAGAGTGTGCCAGCGAAAAAGTTTGCACAGGACGACAACAGTCTAACTGCCAGATTCCTTTGGTGGCAACACAACCCCTTCCTAAGAGATGGGTTTGGAGGGTTGCCTTGGTTGCCCTTCCTGTGGAGGGAGGTCCAAGGGGGACAAAGAACTCTCCTCTATAGAAAGTTAGCTGTAAAGATCGCAATCGCGGATAACAGGAATCGAACCCATATCCCCTGCTTGGAAGACAGACAATTTACCTTTAATCTATATCCGCTATTTCCATATCGAATTGATTGACTCAGGCTCTTCTGGGTGAACGTAATCAACGCCCTCAGACCCAGATAATTTTTACAGGGTCCCAACCATACCAGGATATCAGCCAGAGAGACATGTAAACCCAGGTGTCACATCCTTTTTTACGATCAACGGGCGTCAATTCTCTGCTCACCTGATTGCTACACTCCTCACACAAGCAGGCGTGCCGGCACGGCTTCAGGACAACACGGACCTGTAATAAATCACCACAAAAAGTCAAAGTCCACGTCGGTTAATACTATAGAGAGACACTGGGGTTTCTGCTGCTGCATTTTTTTTTTTCTCCCCTCAAGAGATACGGTGTCGTTTCATTCACTGTAGAAGAAAAAAAGTGCAACGAAGAACAAAGGTCTGAATCTTCAGCAAAGGTGGGACTGCCCTTTTCTTTCGTTTCGCAGTATATGCACGTGTGGCCGGCTAGAAAAGATGCACAGGTCATTAACCCCTGCCTCCCCTTCACCCCCCATTCCTCGCCAACCTTTCCCTCATATCCCTTGCTTGCTCATTTGCCAGCCACTGTTACGCACTGCAACATTACGGCATACTCAAAACAGGAACCTTTTTGCGACTGAATTTGTCTGCGAATGCAGTCAAATACGTCTGCACAGTTTGTAGCATGAGTATGTCCCTAGTATCATTACATCCAACAAGATGTACAACATCAAGCCTGTCACATACTACGCATGGGCATCCGCACTCGCTCTTTTTAGCGGCGCATCTGACTTATAATGTCAGGAGACAACACATTCAGCCAGCCAATTCATCGCTGCGAAACCCTCCTCCTCAAACCCCCGCCTCGCACCTCATTTGACAAGCTGCCAGGGTGATTCTCCCAACTCTCTCCCTCCCACAGCATGGAGGATATACCATTTTCTTTTTTTGGCCCCCCGGGGGCCGGGGGGGGGGGGGGGGGGAGGAGGGAAGAATATATCGCTTTTCTTTTTATCTTTTGTCTTGGTTTTCTTCTCATTACTCTACCTTCTGTGGAGGTGGAGATCATGGAACTCCATGAACAACAATTAGACAATTAAGCGCCACATGGCCGGAATAAAGGAAAAGGGAGAAATACTGGGTCCATTGTTGCTTCAGCCCCATACTGTTTCGCAGGGCTTTGCTATTCTTTTTTGTCTTCTTACATGTCCAGCCTGTTGAAATTGCACTCCTAAACAGCACAAGCCCCATGGTCCAGAACCCCCATGCTACATTATACAGCGACATTACTGCCTACAACATCGTATAACCCGATTTTCACAGAACCTTCCCCCCTCCTCCCCCTCCCTTGCCCCAACTGCCAGACTGTGTATATTCTTAAGAGCAGGGCTCACTCACAAATAGACATGGCCTAAACCCCCCTCCTGCGACACACTAGTCTTCCCCCAAATACAACGTACCGTCATTATAGCCGAATTTGGGGTATCTTGCAGTCTAAATACAGCTATATTGACCGTACGTTGTATTTGGGGGTAGCCTAGGACCCTCCTTTTGGAACTCTAGCCAAGGGCATACTGACTAAAACGCCACAACACTTCTGCAGAACCATGTGCATTGCGCTCCTCTCCAAACAACAGTCTGTGGGATTCTTGCCCCCAGCGCACACTCTCTCAGTCTGCTTATGTACAACTACATATAGGTTGTGAGAACTTGTGACACCATGATCCTGGTCCAAGTGTGAGGTCAAATTAGCATGGCCCCTGTGCAAGGATGACACCAAAAAAAAAAACAAAAAAAAACAAGGGTTATCAGCAGCACATGTGGCTGAATGGTACAGGCATGTGATAAACAGACCACCATGAGTTAAGTCCCGAAGTCCCAATTGTGTTGGATGGATACAAAAGAGGTTCAACGGCTACACCCCTACACAACAAAAAGGGAAGTCGTTCATCAGCGGTCCTAAAAACCAAAACGCGAAAGGCAAGGCGCAACGAAAAGGGTCACCAAATGCCATTCGGGAGAGGTCCGGCAGAGCAACGGTCTTTGTGGTAAAAAGGCGATACCTCACTGTCCAAACACACACGACATAGCCAAGCAGCCTTCCGCTCCTGTGCCAGGACACAACATCACAACAAATGGACAGGGAAAACAGGCAAGTCAGCCCGGAAATAACATGGCAATAAAAGGGCATGCAAGTCTGTTCCACTCCACATCATGTCAAAGACAGCACCTCAAACCCTGAACCCAAAATGAGTAATTAAGCACGTGTTAAGTGTGCATGAGCACGAACAGGTTGCCAAACCAAATTACCCACGTATCCAGTCCACCTCCAGGTGGCCGCTGGAGGTCGGAACTGTGGAAAGCCTGAAAGGCAGAAATTACTAATTAGCATACTAACAAGCGGACCCGTCTGGGCGGTTCCACACTTGCGGCGGACCGGCGGGCCGGACCCGTGCAGCGCGCCCGACGACCAGCTACCCCCCCCCCCCCCCCCCCCCCCCCGAAAAAAAAGGCCCCGTCCAGTCCCGTCCGGTCCGGTCCGGGTCTGTCCGGTCCGGGGGGAGCGTGCTGCACGCGGCAAAGAGGACCGGACCGGACGCTCGTCCGGTCCATCCGAGTATGCTAATTAGTCATTACGCGCACACACACAAGACGCGCATGGGCGGTGTGTTCGGTGTGGTATGCTACCGTCTTCCCCCGAACATAAGGCATATGCGTTGTAAGCGAATACAACACATACCGTGCATTGTATTCGTTTACAACGCATATGCCTTATGTTCGAGTGAACGAGACCAACTTTGCCTGCACAAGGGAGTCGGGTCCAGGCTGAGTAGGCTCAGTTCTGGACCACGGCTGGGAGCCTCAGAGCCTTGGCAAAAAGGTAAAAGTAAAGTAGTGACGCACCTTTCCATGTTCTGGGTCGAGTTTCATTCCTTTCCCCTACTTGGGCCCTTGTTCCACTCCTCAGCAAATGTGCAAAATGCGAATGAATCTTCCACTAGACCGTGGACAAATGCAACCCCTTTCTTTTTTGTCTCGGTGACCTCGGTAGTGCAGCGAGACCTTGGTGAGTGGCTTTCTTATTTTTCCACTTTCTTGGCCGCGCCACGTTCTTGGCTGTCAGAAGTGCCACTTTCTCGGCTGTCAGAAGCACCTTCGCGCATGGGGAGAGAGAGAGAGAGAAAGCACAAGGCAGCGTTCTGTGATTACGGCCCTACACGGGCCTGTCCCGTTCACCAGGGCAAAAACGGAGCAGGCATTGACTTTCGAGGAAAAAAAAAGGTTATATTCGATTACAACAATTTTCTCTTCCTGAAATTCAAATATAATGCAGATGCGTATTATTCAAATAGAACACATATGCTTTATATTCGACGTGCCCTTGTGTTCGAAGGGTCTTAACTTTCCAAAACCCCGTTTGTTGGAAAACTCGAATACAACACATATGTGTTATGTGTGTGTGTGTGTGTGAGAGAGAGAGAGAGAGAGAGAGAGAGAGAGTCCGACTTAAAAATCCAGGTTGAATACATCCGAGGGCACAACACGCCCTCTTCACACACAAAACACGCATGGGCGGTGTGCTCTGTGTGGTACGCTAGTTCTCTGGTGTGACTGCTTTCCTTTTTTCTTGTGTGCGCACACGTGTGTGTGTGTGTGCGTGTGTGTGTGTGTGTGTGTGTGAGAGAGAGAGAGAGAGAGAGAGAGAGAGAGAGAGAGAGAGTCCGACTTAAAAGCCAGGTTGAAGACATCTGAGGGCACAACGCACCCTCTACCAAGTTTAGCAAGTTCACAAGGGCGCACAGTGCCCTTGAATGTATCGAGCTGACTTTCAGATCCGATACAGGTGTGATCCGGGTGGGGATTTTGTTTCAAGTTCCCGGCACCACACATCGTCATCACGACTGTATCCTACCCAAATCGTCACTTCCATACATTCAGGCAGCAGGCATGCATCTCGACGTTCCACCCTCATCATGACTGTATCAGACCTAGACCATCGCCTCCATACATTCATGCAGCACATCAACAGAACTCTATCGGACCTACATCGCCACCTACATCCACTCGAGCAGCACGCAGGCGTCGTAGAAGTCTCCCCCTCATCATGACTGTATCCGACCTAGATCATCAGCTGAATACATTTTTCAGCAGTGCACGTTGAAATTAAGGGAAAGCCCAATTTCGTGAACAGCGCACAACATCATCGCATCTGCATCCCACCTGAAAAGTAGCTTCTATACATCACCAGAGATAGGTAACAACTTGACAAATCTCAGGCCTTAGGCCTACATAATGTCAGAGGAATCCGTTGTGCAGCAAAAGCAATGCCCTTTCCACTCTTTGGGGGGGGG
>BFEA01000152.1:110574-133792 GCA_003427395.1 Chara braunii | reverse complement strand
AATCCCCTCACTGATTACACTGTAAATGATAATCTACCTTAACCAAAATCAAAGTAGACTATCACTCACCCACACCAGATGGAATATATATACATATCATTGCATTCATCAACGGCCATCAGCATTCAAACTTGGGTCTGTACTTCACCTGTCCACGGGTTCCTCTCCCTTTCCGCCTACGATTCACCGCGCCGTTCTTTTCGTGTTTTTTTTTTTTCACCGCGCCGCTTCCGAAGACAACGGCCTCACTCCACCACTCACCAAACGCACAAAAAACAGAACATATGCCAGTGTATCTTCCCATGTTCCAGAGGGAAGATTCATTCTCATTAGCACCTTTGGTGAGTAGTGGAGCGAAGGCCCATCGTGTTGAAAAACTGCGCGGTGAGCCGCAGGGTAGAAAAGCGAGAGAGGAGGAAGCAGGAACCAAAAACTAGGGACTGTAACCGTAGCCAGATAAATAGATGACATACAGCCTCCTGATAAGTCGGTGAAACTCCGACGAAATAGTCCGTCACGGCCCCCGCTCCCGTTCCTTTACCTTTTACTCCCCATAAATGTAGGAATGTGGTCCAATCGCTTATTTTTATAATTCACAGAGGGATTGATTGATTGATTGATTGATTGATTGATTGATTGATCGAACCATAAAGTAACTGGTAGGCAAAAAGAAAACTGATAGACTGATTGGCTAGGCAGGTATATAGTTCGATGGAAGAGAACACTAATTGATGGATTGATTACGCCTTGGATGACTAACTGGTTGATTGCCTGGCCGATTGCTTGACCGGTCGAATTCGATTGGTCGATTGGTTGCCTGATTTATCAGTCGATTGGTCGATTGGTTGCCTGATCAATCACGATTGACCAGTTGATTGAATGACCCATTGATTGATCCACTGATTGATTGATCACTCGATTGGTCGATTGGTTTCCTGATTAGTCAGGATTCACTCGGGTTGGTTGGGTCGACTAATTTGTTTGATTGATTCATTGACTAATCTCTTGATTCATTGATCCATTGATCCGGTGATTGATTGATTGATTGATTGATTGACCGATTGATTGGTTGACCGATCTACTGATCGACTGATCGCTTGATTGATTGATCCATTGATTCGTTGATTGCTTGCTTGCTTGCTTGCTTGATTCATTCATTGACTGATTCATAGACTGATCGCTTGATTGATCTATCCGTTAATTGATCGAGTCAGAGTCTAATTGATTGATCTCCCAACAGGCCTAGCTCAGCTGGTACACCCATGAATTGTCGAAATGCAGACATTATATCGAATCCAGATGGAACTAGATGAATGAAATTCTTGCATTACCTCAGGCCTGTCAGTTCCACAATGATATGTCAAGGTTGTCACCCCTTTAAAAATATTAATAACTAGAAATTACAATAATTGCTCTATATAATATCGAGGTGGGAGACCGTCCGCTGCCAACGTCACACGCTGACGAAGCGGGGAAGGCGGGGGGGAAAAGAGAGAGGGAGGGAGGGAGGGAGGGAGGCATATGTAGGCAGTAGCGATGAAAGACAAGAACCCACACGGGGCCCAACGACCGTGCGTTCTATTCGACGGAAGACGGTAAAGATAACAACCTACTCAACTGTAACCGCCCCTCTCTCTTCCAACGACATCCCGTGACCGTCGATATATACGAACGATCCTTTACCTTAGTGTTTTTTTCTGGAAAAAATCGATATATACGATCCTTTACCTTACCGGAAGGTTTTTTTTCCCCAAAAAAAAAGCTATACCACATCATATCAGATCTCGCCAGATGAATTCCCTTCCCACTCTCGAGTCATTTTCAACCGAGTATCCACCCGCTCCTCCCCTTCCCGCTCCTCGCCTCACCTCCCCTCCCCTCCCCTCCCCTCTCCCCCTCCCGCCACGAGTGTGTCACACACAATCTTCTCCCAACTCCTTTTCTCCCACACATGTCCAATCACACTTTACCCCACACAGATACTCCTCTCAATCCTATTGTCCCACACATCTCAAGTCTCAACTTCCCCCTCTCGATGCTCCTCTCTATGGAGAGCTTCTCTGCTCGCCACGTACACGGATTACACTCTTCTTCCCTCTCCCTCTCACGCAGCGTCGATTCGCCTTCCTTCATGTTTCCTCTCTCTCTCTCTCTCTCTCTCTCTCTCTCTCTCACACACACACACACAGAGTGTGCGTGTGGGTGTGCTCCGTGCACGAAGACGCCGAATCCGCGTTCCGCGGCTTCGTTCCTGTGTCCCTCGGCCGTGGGTAGGGCGGCAGACAATCCCCCCAACCCCCCGGCCCCCCAAACCCCCCGTGCCGATCCCCCTTCCCCGGCTCTGGTCCTGCCAACCCCTCTTCACCTCTGACAAGATTCATGCACCAAGTCTATCGACCACGAGAGAGCGAGCTCCCACACACATGCGGCATGCGGGGCAAGACATCCGGAGAGGCAGGGGATTCACAACACAGGCGAGGAGAGAGTTTCCAGAACAGCCCGCACAGGATGTGCACGTTAATCAGCAAATCTACTAATTAGCAATCATATTATTATCATTCTTATCATTCTTGTCATTCTCCTTCCTATTATCACTACTACTATTTCCGTATTTCATTTCACACGCAGGGCAAAAAAGATTCGTTTGCTCGGTATCCTTAAGCAGGATCCGGATTTGTTTCGCGTTCACACACACACACACACACACACACACACACACACACACACACACACACACACCACAGGCATACACACACAAAACACTCACACAGAACACAACACACACAACCCACACACACACAAACACATACACAGACACAAACACATAGACACACACACACGGACACGCACTGACACTTACCCCAGCCCCGTCGGTAGTCACTGGTCTCGATCTCTTGTTGCCCATCGCCCGAATGCTGCACGCGGCCCGCCCCGCCACGACCCCGAGCGCGGCGCCCACCGCTCTCGCGCCCTTTGCCACCGCGTCCCAAATGAGGTTCCGACAGGAGATCGGGATTCCCACCGCGAAGATTAACGGCAACGGAATCTCTGGCAGAAAGAGCGCCAGCAACAGACAGGCTAAAAACGCCTTGACTAGGCTGGTGTTCCACTCTCTATCCGTGGCCGCGGCACTCTCAACGATCCCTGATGCAGGGGCGGCGGCGGCGGCACCCCTTTCCAGGGCATTGTAACGGACTCTCTCTTCTTCTTCTCGCGGCCAACCGCGGCGCGGCGAGTTTAAATGATTAAGGTCCGCCACTTTGCCTAATCTGGAAACCCTTCCCACTCAAACCCCTCCCCCTCCCCGCTGCTCTCCCCCTCCTGCTCCCCCCTCTCCGCTCGCTGACTTCTCTTTGTGTCACCGTCACACTTCCTGCTGACGTGGCAGGTCGCTAGCTTGGCAAGTCGCTAGCTGAGTCCTCTTTGCTCCTTGTTTCTCGCGTAGTTTGTACGTGTCTACACAGCGGAATCCCAACACTGACGATCAATCTCTCATTCTTCTTCTTCTTCTACGTCTCCTTCTCCTTCATCTTCTTCTTCGTATGCCGGTTCTTCCCTGTGCTGCGTGTCTGTTGTGCCCCTTCTTCTCCTGATCAGTAGAGTGATAATCGACAGAAAAATTCCGTTAATCGACAGAAAAATTCCGTTAATCGTCAGAAAAATTCCGTTTTCTCAAGCGCGCCACTGACGCAGATGACAGACCCTCGACCGACCCTTGTAGAACCAATTGCGGCTGGTCTCCTTCTCCTTGTCCTCCTCCTCCTCCTCCTCCTCCTCCTCTTCCCCCTGCTCCCTTACACTTTGGCCCACCGATCTCCGCTCCCAGCCACAACAACAATACTCGGCTTTGTCAACTAGCTGAACAAGCGATGTGTCCTGACTAAGACAGGACCCTCTCCTCTCCTCCTCTCTCCTCTCCCACAGTCTTCCCCCTCCCTTCCTCGCTCACCGTCCACTGGAGGGCGCAACGCGGGAAAATAGGCGCGGGAACGAACGACGTGAAAAGGAGAACAGATAGGGATCCCGCCACCGAAGAAAAAGCTTATTAGAGAGGATGAAAAAGGACACCCGGGAAGGCGCACCAGCGTGCAGGCAGAGAACAACAACGATGACGGGGCAGAATAAAGAGGAGGAGATGGAGGTGGAGGAGGAGGAGGAAAAGAGGAACAGGGATAGAGAGAATAGACGTTCGGTCGATCTGCACGACCGAAAAGTAGCATCGGAGTAAAAGAAACCCTTTGTGAGAAAAAAAGGAACCAGAGCGTGTCTCGTAGCGTGAGTTGACCTAGAGGCTCTTCCCCCGAACACACCGCACCATCATCTTGACTGCATCGGGACGGGAAGGTAGTATTTATACATTCATTATCAGGGTGCGTTATGTTCGGGGGAAGACGGTAGATCTTCCTCGATCAATCAGCAGTGGGATCATAGCGAGAGCGAGAGAAAGAGAGATATGGGAACGGGGGAAGAACCGCGAAGCCGGCGGAGAAGAAACGCCCAGAATACACAGCCTAATCGCAGAGCACACCTTCGTCGAAGCACGCGGCGGGGGATTAACAACTCGCAAATGCTCCTCTCCCCATTGCCCCGGCTCCTCGACCTCTGTTCCGCCAACCGTCACGCCTCCCGCTTTCCCTCAGAGATACCAGCGGCCCCCACTTCTCTCTCTGTCTCTTATACACATCTAGATGTGTATAAGAGACAGGCCCCGCCCCCCCCCTTCTTCTGCGTGCCCTTCGCTGCCAGAGAAGGCTCCTGTGACGACGACTCATCATCTGCTGGCAGAATAGAGACGGACGATTCACCTTTCCCTCCTGCAGAATCCGCTGTCGTCAACGTCGCTGCTGATATTGAATTGATGATGAAGATCCCAACTGAAGAGCATTGTTGCCGGAGAGTGAAGTCCCGTGCTCGTTGATAGTCCTCCTGCTGAAGGTGCCGCTAAGTTGTTCGGTCCACCGATCTGGCGTTCCGACAGTTCATATGATATGCCACCGACTTGCCTTGATTGGCGCACGCACGATTCGATTGATTGGTTGATTGATTGGTTGATTGATTGATTGATTGATTGGTCGATGGTTGATTGGATGATCACAGCTTCCCGCAAACAGTTCGATTCCAAACGCCGATCGACGTACTCATCGATCTACAGATCTCACTTACGAACGGACCTCCCCACGGAGGAGGTGTATAGAACGACCGTCTAATTTCCAAGAATGCTCTTCAGATGTGGCGCTGCTGGTTCCGGTGGTAGTAATAGCGGTGTGGCGCAGACCGAGCCGTTGAGATGCATGCCCTCTGCCTCCCCGCACTCCCCCTTTTCGAAAACAAATTAATGACAAAACCGCTGAGATAGTGAGTTCAATTGCCCTGCTTGGCATTGATTGACGGTAGGTGATGCGCGCAATCACACAGAATTACCACGCAGCAGGTGATGCGCGCAATTACACTGAATTGCCCTGCTCTGCATTGATTGACAGTAGGTGATGCACGCAAGTACACAGAGGCTTGGCCTGTGTACCGAGATGACGGCCATATGGGAACAACACAAGAGAAGATGAATTTACAAAGGACTGTCCACACAGCAGCATCCACGCAGCAGCACCGGAACAGTAACTCTTCGTTAGATGGATGACATGCTTCCTTGTTGGCTCCCTCGATACAGAAAAAGTAATTAAAGAATTACTTTAATAACAAAAAGCGTCAAGCATATTCTCTCCCCCTGCTGCTACCCATCAGCTTTTTTTCTGCCGGACTCCGTATGTCCTCCTGAAATGGCAATTGTGTACTTGGCATTCAAACTCATAAACCGAGAAAGAAGAAGGGGCTGGGGACAAAGCGCTAACGGAAAGGAGGCAGTTAACCATTTAGTAAAAGACAACGGCCAACGACTGCGCGACGCACAGCAAGCCAGACTTACTGACCCTTCCTTCCGTTTCACTTTCTCCCTCTGAAACGGACAAACTTTGCTGAGTACATCGGATCTCTCTCTCTCTCTCTCTCTCTCTCTCTCTCTGGGCGGCCTTGTACGCAAGAGGTTCTGAACAGGGGGAGTTGTAAGGAAGAAGATTAAAAACGAATTTAAGATTTTTTTGTTTTTTTGGTTTTTTCGCTTAGGCGCTCTGCCTACGGTTTACCGGGCAGTTCTGTTTGTGACGATATATATATGTGTGTGTGCGTGTGTGTGACCGTACAGTTGGCGGACAAAGCGGAGCCGCACGCTTCCTCCTCAAGGCTTCGGACGATTTGCAAAATGCGGCCCTCCGCGTCCTCACACCTAACTCATACACATGGCTACCGCGCAGCCGCGCCCTCCCTTCTCTGCTTCTCCTTCAGAACACGAACGCATTCACAGCTGAATGTGACGATCTGGTAGGAAGAGGGGGCGGACGGCCTTCGAGCGGGAAAGACAGCAGAGGAACGAAGAAGGAGCAAGGAATCCAGTCCTCTGAACGCCCAGATCTTACGAGTAGATGCGGGAGGTTGACCGCACAAATGCAGCGAAAAAAAACGGTTCCCGACAGTAAATTGCCCGCGGGGGGCACGAACTGCCCTCTTGCCCTCCCAACTGAATTTCCAACCAGCGATCCCAATGCTCATAGTCGTCAATAACTGTGAGTGCAACCATCACCTGATCGCGCCCCTCGGGCGACCCTCCCCCTTGCTCCCTCCCYCCCCCCCCCCCCCCCCCCCCCCCCCCCCCCCCCCCTCTCTCTCTCTCTCTCTCTCTCTCTCTCTCTCTCTCTCCACCGTGCCGTGCTGGCAGTGCAGCCTGCTACGGGTGAACTTCTGAGCTGATCGCTACGCAGCGCTGCGATATCGGCGCACTCTTCGCCAAGCACTTCATCACACGTGTCGAACCAACGGACTCTACATTGCTCACCATCACCTAGCCGTTGCCACGACCTTCACTGCAAAACCCCGCGTTCCTCGATCTCTATCCGTAACAGACCTGCGCCGCCGCCTCTCTCTCTCTCTCTCTCTCTCTCTCTCTCTCTCTCTCTCTCTCTCTCTCTGTCTCTGTGTGTGTGTGTGTGTGTGTGTGTGTGTGTGTGTGTTCGTAGTAGTGTACGTGTGAGCGCATGCATGTCAGCATCCCAAAACGTGGTTGATGCTTAGTCTGTCCCTCCTTCCCGCCTCTGTGCAGTCAAATCGACTGGCATCGAAACCGCCGAGAGATGTGACTCTCCCACGAACTACAGTCGTATCTCAATCTAATCTGTACATTCAATCCCGCTTCCACTCTACGCCTTAGAATTTGGATTCCTGTCGGCTCTGCTCCCGCTTGCTGCCTTCCTGATGCCCTGATGACAGGGCTTGAGCTGATCGCTTTGAGCTGCTTGCCTCAGCACCGACAGTGTGGCGCGTACCACACTGCCTTGAGAGCTTGGGTGGGATCGATTCACTGAGAGCGCGGCGGGATTGCGTCGAGGGCGCGGCGGGAGCGGGAGCGGGAGCGGGAGCGGGAGCGGGATCGCCTTCAGAGCGCGGCGGGATGGTCTTCATTCAGACCATGCTGCTGGCCACTGTTCCCCCAGCCCGTTGCTCGGCGGGATTCCCTCCCACCGCGGTCGACCTCAAGTCATGATGTTCACGTGGTTCTATGGGACTCGAACTCGGAGCTGGTCAAATCTTTCGGCGACCGGACCCACAAACCGGCACCGACTGGTAGCCCGTACCACGGCCGAGCGGTCGCTTTCCCCGGCTACGCGGCTACCGTCTTCGCCCGAACACAACGCGCCCTTTCTTTGGCAGCATATGGCGGGAAATATAGGTTGCATACATTCATTTTTAGGGTGCGTTATGTTCGGGGGAAGAGCGTAGTCACCCTTCCCGTCGCAGGAGCACGGTTCCTCGTCTTCGCACGAACACAAACGCACTCTCATTTTGGTTGCACCGAACCGGAAAGATCACTTGTATACATGCGTTATCAAGGTACGTTGTGTTTGGGGGAAGCCGGGTAGCAATGAGATAGGAGTGAGCATACACCGCGCGACCTCTGAAAACTGGAAAATTTTCAAAATACCCCCATAGGTTGAGATATATCATATATTTCAAAATGGCGCTAAGAAAATGTGAATAGAGCGGAAAGCCGCTCTGACAAATTTCTTTAATGAAATACCCCTCACTAGTTTGGTTGGACCTCCCATCTTTGCAATATACCCCTACCCTGAACTGTCCAAATTTGCAAAATGCCCCCTACTTGCCAACTTTTCCAAGGCCCCATTGCAACGTGAGCAGGTCCAAACGGTGAGCTCCAGATTGCAAATTTGTGCATTGGCCTGATAGGGGAATAACATAATGAATTCAAGCATTCCACTCTGTCCACATCTTTCAGGAGCATATTGGCATATATATCTCAGCGTAAGGGGGTATTTTGTAAGTTATCCCTAGTACCTGTGGCGCGTGGAAAAATAGGGAAAAGTGGACGTTTTCCCAAACTCCTAAAGTTTCGGAGGCCATGCCCGACGACGGCTGCCATTGATAAATCGGATCAGCAGCCGTCTTTTCGTTTCGGCCTCCGAAAAGGTCGGAGGCCCACCAGAGGCCCGCTATTTTCCCACGTGCCAAAGGTACTAGTGCCCTAGTACCTTTGGCGCATGGGAAAATAGGGAAAAGTGGACGTTTTCCCAAACTCCTAAAGTTTCGGAGACCGGGCCCGACGACGGCTGCCATTGATAAATCGGATCAGCGGACGTCGTTTTGTTTCGCCCTCCTAAAATGTCGGAGGCCCACCAGAGGCTTGCTATTTTCCCACGCGCCAAAAAAAAAAAACTTTCCTTTTTATTACCAGCCCAGTGCCCCTGGCAAAACACGAGAAAAGACCGAAGGCACGAAGTGGAAGACGGCATCGCAGCGCTCGGTTCGCAGCCCGTCAAGGTTGCAATTCCCCCCTCCAAGACATTTCAACGTCATTGAAATTTCAACGTCGGTGGTCGTTCGGGAGGGTGGGCATTTCGAGGTTTCGGGGCTTAGCAAGGGGCGGGTCATGCGAAGGACCAGTAGCTGCCCTTAGGAGGCCGAGGAGGTCGGTCCTTGAGCTTTAAACATTCCTAAATCGAAACGGTGTGGGTTCACTTTTCTCAAATAGAACAGCAGTTCGGATATAACATGTGCGCGTTGTGTTCGAATACAACATGTACCCTTTCTACTCAAATTTCAAAAAGGAAAAACTTTTGTGTTTCAATCACATATTACGTTTCTCTTTTTTTTAGGAGGTCAGTGCCTGCCCTTGTGCTCCCCGCCACTGACATGGTGAATGTTATAGGTCTCTCTCTCTCTCTCTCTCTCTCTCTCTCTCTCTCTCTCTCTCTCTCTCTCTCTCTCTCTCTCTTACACACACACACACACATTCTGCTGTCTATTGGTGGGGAGCGGCACCTGCTGAAAATTGGGTCCAGCGTCCCATGAACATCGTCATCCGGAACACCCCCCACACACTTTTTGAGTCGTGTACAACGAACATACCAAACATATGCACACCATAATCACTACCTCACCCTTCCCCAACCGCATAAACAAACGAACTACGGGTTGCACACCCGTGCCCTCACGGTAAGTTAAATTTTCATGTCGTGCACTCGTTAAGGTTTATCTTGCACATTGCAGGATTCACATGCCATATCCTAAGACATTAAGCACGGGTGTCACATAGCCGTCAAATTTCAATGCGAACTTGAACACTATGATGAGGACCTGTCCAAGGGCGAGGAAAAAAAAAAAATGTATCGGCTAGATGGAATTGATCGCATCTATAACTTCAAGGAGCTTCATAACACTTGGAAACACTCAAAACCAAAGGATGTTGCACTGAAGGCAGGTTTCCCATAGAATCATTTAATGTATTATAGTTCTAATTAGCAGTTGGATTCACCGCTATAGTGAATAGGAGTAGGATGCTTCGAGACTTTCTTTCCTTTTCGAGCTGCTCTCGTTTCAAGACACCGTTGTCGACACAAATACCCTTACAAGGGTAGTTGTCCATGTTTTTGCAGGCCACATAGCCTGCGTTTGTAGTGTTAGTTGAAAGGGTGGTAACCCCATATTTTGTACATATCACATCTGGTTCCAATAAATTATACGGGTTCTTTTTTTGTGTGATTATATCGAGGAGTGTGTGGATGTACATTTTTAAGGCGCACATTGAGTGGTCACGTGATTGCGAGGTAGTAGGAGCACGCTCATAGTGTGCGTGCACATAAAGGTTTTGCATAATCATGATCATTGTCAAAATCAAGCCTGACGATGTCTGTCTCCGCTCTGGCGAGTTTTGGTGGTCGATTCGAAGCGACGACTGGACTTGTGGTGCTTGGGGTCAAAAGACCCCTATGTATGTAAACACCGTTTATTTTGTTTTATTCGGTATGATTAACGTCAGTTGAGTATGCTGTAAATGAACCTTGGGGTTTTCCCCGACTGTGGTAAACAAGTGGACTCTGGTTGACGTAGCAAAGGTGTGGCTTTTTAAAATGGTTGCTTGTGGAAGTAAAAAAATACAACGGCACGACTTGGTGCGGTAGATGGGATGCCCAACAATAGTAGACAAAACTCGGAGTTTTGGCCTCTGGCAACGGGGTCAAAGTTTAACGGTCAAGAGAACGGTCGGTAAGTCAAGGTGCAACCCTGACATATTTTGGCAAGCCCGACCGATGTATAGATACTGTTTATAAGGCATCTAGCGCTTACAACACTCAAATTTGGACCTAGCCCTGTAGGTTACGACATTGGGCTTTCGTGAAGTGGGTACGGGGATTTTGGTTGGCTACCGGGGTCCTAGTCAAGGAACCCCATTTATTGGCAGACTGATGATTTAGGCATAACGACAACTTTAGTTTTGATCATGATGATATACTGAAGATAGAGTGATGAGTTTAATAATTGTGTTAGACTGGGTTAAAAAAAATGATATGAATGTTAACATTATGCGTGTACAATGACACTTATGATGACAATTGCTGGTAAAGTTGTGCGGATTTTGATATCATAAATATTTCATATGATGTTATGCGTATCTGATGTCGTTAGTTGGCTTCCCATTAACGTCAATGTTGCTATGCGCATCCGTTACCGAAGCAAGACCCACTACCATTTTAATATGAAAACAATGTATGTACCTTGTATACAAATACAAGATACGAGGTACCATGTATTCAAATACAAGGTATGTATATTATCAAACGGATTTTTGGGTATAACTTTCACGAGGCGAGGGGAAATATATATATATATATGTCCTCTTCTCTCTCTCTGCCTACGGTTTACCTAACAGTTCTGTTTGTAACGATATATATATATATATATATATATATATATATATGTATATATATGTAATAAACATTCATAGTAATATCATAAATAAAATATATCCCTCACTTAACATAACTGTTTAAAACAACTTCTCGTAAGTAGCTCACTACGTGAGAAAAAAGACAAAAACAAGTAGTCCATTACCTCTCCCTTGTTTCCACAAACGTGATGACACTTTGCCATAAGTTCTGCAAGCGGGGGATAACGCGATGGCTTACATGCAATTACCTATATTTTTAGATATTTTTAGTTTGTATGTGAACGAGATGAATGACTAGCATGTATATGGACTGGAACATTGCGTGGTGCTACCGCAAGTCCCCTACTTACAGAGGCGAGCATGATGCGCGTTGACTGCTACCAGGACGGGGCTGCAATATGAATTGTTTTGTCTATTTAAAGTAAATAATACATCAATTTCATAACTGCGTGAAGTTTTAGAACTCACATGAAGTTAACTTCAAAGTCTGCTGGGCACCTTTTTTTATTCGTAACACACAAGCCGCACCTTGAATATAATGTACGTACCTTATATTCAGTGACACCTTTTATTCAAAAAATTAGCAACAATTTCTCAAAACTCATTTTTCAAAGGTAACTTGAATACAAGGTACATACATTGTTTACGGGTTAAGACGGTTGCACATGTTAAAAACGCTAAGCTACCTGAGTTGTCATGATAATGTCATGGTATGCATGCATTGAAGGGTATTTTAGTTAGGAACCGCCTCTCTTCTCAGTTAAAGATTAAAGTCATAAACTGCTTACATAGACTACGTTGACCCTTGCTATGGTTAAGTGTCTAGGTGAGAAGGTGGTTAATGGGTCAGGATTTGAACTTTAATTAGGTTGATTGGTCAATGACTGAATTATGGTATATACCACTTGTAAATTGATATGATTAAACTTGGACCTTTGGTATGAAAAATCTCACTGAGAATATTAAGAATAACAAGTGAAGTGATTTTGTACTAGTGAAGGGTGTAGTAGTGGTATGTGTGTAAGGACTTACTAGCAGAGAAGTTGAGAGTCTTGTAAGGTGAGGCAAAATTTTTACGAAGTGTGGACGAGGTGATAAACGTGTTAGCTTATATTTGTGATTAACGAGGACTACAAGATCAACAAAATGACGGATGCGAATGAGAACGTATTGGAGAATGAGCCCAGGGGAAGAATCGTTATAACAAATGACCCATTCAAACTGTGGTATAAATCCCAAAAGTCTACTTTTTTATTTTAAACGGGAAAATATTTTCGACCGTCTTGATTAGGTTGGAGCACGTCACGATGGAGTCGACACAAGACAAGATGTTTTGGCAGATATCAACGTACGTTTGATGAGAGATTCAGTCAGAGGTAATGAAAGTGATGACCGACGTGGGAGGAAGCGTGTCATAAAATAAGATGACTTTATTGAAAGTCGGAGTTAGAGTCTGCTCATGAGACCCTTCACAATGAGATATCCAGTGAGGTTGCATTTGCTTTCGCATTTTAGCTTAGTAAAATTTTTGGATGTCCACTGTTGCCGAAATTTTTTAAAATTTAAAAAGTTGGTTAAATTTAGACTAGTGAAAATTTTGGCAAGAGACTAAAGAGAATCTTGTCAAAATTTGTACTATTCTTTAGTGCAAACCGGAGAGTGTAAAAAAAAAAATACTGGAGAAATTAAGTGATGAAGTGAAAAACAAATTTTATCTAACTCGAATATAATGATAATCTTTTGGTTTTTACTGTGTCGCGGGTCTACGTTTGACCAGAGACTCAACTTGTTTTGGCATGATCCATTGAGGATCATCCATCTTCTATTGTCACTTAATAACACGTCGGTTTGCAATACAACTTTGTCAATTTATGTGTCTTAAAATGAAGTATCAAAACCTCGAAGGATTGTTATGTTATCGTTGAGGTTTTACCCCATTTCGTTTGAAGATGGGTTTACAAGTATGATTGATCCTATATATAATGTGAAAAATAATTGAGGGCTTAGTATTTTGAGATGAAGTCTTAGTTGCGATAAACGTTTAAATCACGATAAACGCTTAAGTTTACCACGCCAGTGTGTGAACTGTGATTGTTTTACTTGCTTTAATATAGGTAAGCGTAAAATATTGGAGTTTTGAGTTTTGTTAATGTATCCGTTGGGATGCTGATAAACAAGTCACACCAATGACTGCGAGAGTGATCACATGATGCTACATAACCATATTTATGTCTCAATGATTAATTGATTTCAATTGTATGATAGCGTTTATGAAAAACAATGCGGCTCTTTGTCGCTGAATTGTAGATGAACTCGTGAGAAGGTTAAAAAATAATTAAGTAGGGTGTTTGAGGAACCTTGATTATTTATCTTTATGGTTGGATGGTGTCGGACACGACGGTACCACACCCTGCGACAAGTGTCGAACCTCACGGTCGTATCATGAAGGATTAAGTCATAACTTTTAAGTTAGAGGAGCTACCACTCCGACCACGCATGTCAGCTACACCTCTCGCATCTCTGAGTCCCTGCGACAGAACAGAGTTTCACGAGGTACAACTCACCTTTACCCGAGGGGCTATCACCACCCTTCGGTAGACGTATCGCTGTTGAGCTATTGACTCACATGCAAAGTTTTTTACTTGCAATCGTGGAGGTAAATCAACCGAGGGCGTTTTCTTGATTATCATAGCATAGGCATACGCGCAGTTGAATGCCTAAGACTGACAAGTATACGTGTCGGGCATCAGGGAGCTAATCGCCAGGACCAACTTATAATTCAGTTCGACTTGACTGACGAACTTTCATGCATATAACAATTTGATTTATTCACACTTAATCCATAATTTACATAAAAACTATAATCGTGCACATATAACGAATAAATTTTAAAGTTTGAGACTTAATGGATAAAAATGTCTTTGTCGTACCCCCATTCTATTAAAAATATTTTTACCCGAACAATTACAACTTTAGTGGAAATAAAACAAAAGGTCTATCAAACAATATTAAGTATGAGGTATTATCAGTGAAACACTTCCTACTTTCATAAGTGTTGTGCGTCCTAGGCTCTTTAAGTACTCAACTCCAGTTCAAACAACACGCGCACGTGATAGATCTGCGTAAAACATGCAATGACAGTTCATATGCCATGCATTAAAGAGCCAACGTTCCATCCACATGATTGACTTGTCCGTCACTTCCCGAAAACCATGTCTAGTAGTCAACCTTCAGTTTACATCATCGACTTGTTAACCTATGTGCTGCGTTGCACACTGTTCTCGTTCGGGGGTGAACGCGAACACGTTTGCCTAAACATGATCGCGCTGGTGCAAACGTCTTTTTATTTATTTATTTATTTATTTTTAGGGGTCGGGGTGCATAGGCCTGTGTGTGTGTGTGTGTGTGTGTGTGTGTGTGTGTGTGTGTGCAATACAATGTCTGCCACACACACACACACACACACACCTAATGAAGTTGTCTGACATAGTTTGACGCAATAGTCTGATACCGTCTGATGCAAAGTCCTACGAAACAGTCTGGCACAGTCTGACACACAGACACCGACAGAAAAATTTTCCAGAATTAAATAATCATTCTATAGTAAAATTACATTCGAAATTTTAAATTTTTATTTCATCTTAAAAAATGTCATTCCAATTTTAAAAATTTTCGTCTAACTTGAAAACTTTCCTTTCAAGAATGGGGTATCCCTTCTTATTCGAACTGCAGGCTATAGATGGAATGAAAGTCTGGATGAATTCATCAAATATTTTAATTGGACTGTCATTCTAAGTAAGGATTTTCAGTCAGAAATGTGTTAATCCAATATAAATTAGAACATATTTGTTGTAGTGGAATGAAAGTTTAATTAAAACATTTCATAAACTCGTCCAAAC
The DNA here is from genome assembly GCA_003427395.1 of Chara braunii. Classification (NCBI taxonomy): domain Eukaryota; kingdom Viridiplantae; phylum Streptophyta; class Charophyceae; order Charales; family Characeae; genus Chara; species Chara braunii. The sequence goes on along the minus strand of BFEA01000152.1, from coordinate 118,606 downwards.
TTTCATTCCATCTTAAACGAATAGATATACTTGGAAGGGAAAACTCATATTTAGACGGAAACTTATCAAATAAAACTGAAAATTTTAGAATTTGACGAATATTGGAATGATAATTTATAAATATGAAGGATTTTTTTTTTTTAATGGAATGTTTTTTCAACTTTAATTTATCGTGGGAATTTTTTTGTTGACATGCATACACTGGCACAGTCCGACGAAACAGTCCGGCACAGTATGATGCAAAGTCCGACGAAAGAGTCTAGCACAGTCTGACACACAAACACCCTGACACACACATACACTGACACAGTCTAACGAAACAGTCTAGCACAGTCTGATGCAAAGTCCGACGAAACACTCTGGCACAGTCTGACACACAAACACACTTACACACAGACACACTGACATATTGACACACTGACACACACATACACACATACACAAACAGACACACACATACACACATACACAGACAAACAGACACATATACACAGACAGACAGACACACATACACAGGCACACACACACACACACACACACACACACACACACACACATACACACGCACACGCACACATACACACACACACACGGGTGCTCCCTAAGCCCCTCCAAATCCCCACCAACGACCAGTACCGGCCCAGGCGAACCCCGTTCGCGGGCCTTGAAAACACGTTCTCGCGAACGTGTTATCGAACCGTTCGTGCGAACGGGAGAACGCGTTCGCCCGAACAAAAAGGGTCGTGAACACGTTTGCCGTGCTACGCAACCGATGTGTGTGCCCGCCTCCTCACTCTATTTCAAAAAACCTTTGAACGTGACTATGACTATTCAAGCATCCGAACACATGGGATAATTTTACTTTCTACAAGGTTTGCCTTTAGATGTGGGTATCAAGTCAAACGAGAATAATTGAATTGACAAAAAAACGATATTTTATCGAAAGATAACAAACAATTGTAGATCGTGCAGATCCTTCTTGCAGATCATTTCTCGATGAAGTATGATAGCGATCTGCACACACACATGTTGACGAAAACTCAACATCCCCTGTCCCGTTTTTCACCCACTTGTTTTCCGAAGGTCAAATCCTTACAACAAGATTGTAAACTTTAGGAATGACATTTCAAAGCTCAACTCCTGGTCCCACTTGACAACCCGTCTATGCCATCTATCCCTTCAAGTTTTCCTCATTCCTCAAGGAGATTTTTGCCCATGTCCTTAGTTTTTGAAAGAAAAGTATAGTTCCTTTACCTTAAGTCCTCTCATTCTCTCTCCTTGGACTAAGTACACCCTTTGGTGCTTAAGTGACTATAACTAACCTGGGCTCATAGTCAGATAACTTTCAGAGTCCACAAATGAAATGATTCTACACAACAATTTTTCTTTTCTTGTTATTTTTCCTGCGGCTTTTATTTTTCTTTCGTTGTTTTTATGACACACAGAGTTACTCTCATTGGAGCACCTCATGTTCCTATTTTCTTTTGGTCTTTCTTAATGTGGCACACACATGTGGTGTACCAATTCACACTGGAACCTCTCACTACTGATGAATTTCAAACAATTTATATTCAAACAAGTAGCGAGATAACTCACACTGGAGCATTTAACCACCCTTTTCAATTTCATTCAAACCACATGCAAACAAATCATAGATATTTTCATACATATCGATTCATACAAGTAACAAGACAACTCACACTAGAGTATCTGACTACCCGACTTAAAACAAATAGTAGAATGATTCACATTGGAACAACTTACGATTAGTTTATCATTCAATAGACAATTCATATTTCCTTATATCGTAGATTAGTCTAGAGTTCAAGTTATTAATAAGATGACATTCACTGGAGCCCTTACTACTCCTCGAATAAGATGCAGTCCGACTTCAAGCGTGTAATAAGATGACTCAAACTGGAGTAACCTACTACGCACTAAAAGTTAGAACGACTGAGTTTATGTTTATAAAATGAAAACAAGCAGTATGATAACTAACACTGGAGTACCATACTATTCTTCAAACAAAAATTAGTTCAATCTCAAGCAAGTAATAGGGCGACCCTCCTTGGAGTCTCCTACTATTTTCTGAGCATTAAGTAGTCTGACTTCAAGCAAGTAATAGGATGACTCTCACTTCTTGTCGCATATAAAGTAATAGGATGACAATCACTTGAGTATCTTACTACCTATTTTCGACGTTTAAATAAATTGAGGACTAGTTAACAGACAGTAAGCAAACAATAACATAACTCACACTGAAGTATCCTGCTGCTCCTCCCACTCTAGTTAGCTTAGGTTTAAGCTACTAATAGGATAACCCTCACTAAAGACCCCTAGTAGAGCTTCAAAATCGCCTCATCTAAACTCTTGAATCAAGTAATAGTATGACCCTCACTGAAGTATCATACTACTCATTCAGTGCTTAGTCGAGAAGTTTGTACGTTGTCAGTGATTGATTAAACTTCGTAGACGTTTAAACATTCTTAAGCAAGTAGTAGGGCGACTTACAGTGGAATATCTTACTACTACCTTCCAATCAAATACATTTTCATTTACCTTTCCACATTAATTATCTTAGGGTCAAACAAGTATTAGGACGACCCACACTGGAGCCTCCTATTACAGGTTTGATATGCAAGCGAGTAAAATAACTTACACTAGAGTTATTCCACTATTTGCCTACCAAAAGATAGTTAGTACATATATTTTTTATGCCAACGAACAACACATGGACAAGTGACATGATGACTCACATTGGAGTCCTCATCCCTTTTGTCAACAACCATGTAAAACATCTGTCACGAAGTCATACAAATGATGAGATAACTTGCATTGAAGTATCCCACCACCTTTTCAATATCCTTTCAAAGTTCAATACAAGTAGCTGAGTAACTTACCATGAACACTCCACCACCCTTCTGATGCTTAGCTTTCGTAGTCTTAAACCACCAGTCCCTCCGCCAACCTACCCCCCTGGGCCCTGTGAGTTAGGGGCGGTATTTCCGGGAGGTAGCCGTCCTTTACAACCGAGATCCCAAAGTCCTTGACATCGTAACATTGGCCCCAAGCAGGAGAGGCTGGACGACGGTGGATTACCAAAATGGCCTTCGAAACGATCGGGTCTGTTGAATGTGTGGTCGGTCGCCAACCTCTTTTAGACTTTTCCACGTTGGTAAGAACGAAAAACCTGCGTCGAAAGGAAAAAAAAATTGGCGTCAAGTTTTTTTTTTTCTTTTCTCGTCTTACATTTTAAAATGGATCTTGGTAATTATGATTTTTTTTTCGATACATAGGAATGTGAAAACACCCTGTCACGTCGATTGTCAAGACATACCCTGTACGGTTTCGTCCGTGTGGTCACATTGGCTCCGTTGGTGATAGTGAGAGGCCAGTCCGGCATTGCCACTCCCCTCTTGCACCACCGCCGGTGATGGAGTACCCGTCGTTGATTTCCCCCTGCGCCATAGCCGTAGTTCAAGAGCCCATACTGTGTTTGTGCGTGGTGTTGTGTGGGTGCTTTGTTGATTTGTCGTCCACGGTGAGGTACCATTGTCGGGGCAAATACCCTGATAAGGGTAGCAACCGCGCGATTCAGGTCTTAAGGAGGCTAAAAAGGGTGGTCGTATTAGATGTTGGGCGACGGTACGAAGGGAATAAAAGGCCGGGCCACAGGGTCTACTCCGTACGGAGGGCCTGATACCGTTTTTGCAGCCGGCCGCGGGCCGCCGACCCAAGATGCAAAGTTGGGCCGCCTGCCGAATTGACAGGCGATGCAGCTAGAGGTGAGGTAGGCCGAGCCTGCCCAACTATGGCAGGTAGGCCTACAGGGAGGCAACTCTTCTTATAAAAGAGTTGCGGGCTTAGCTCCCGTCATAGGAGCTAGCCCAGTAGGTACCGCTATATGACTTTCACCTTGTTGATTCAGGGATCGAGCCAGACGACAGGCGACTGGGCTAGCTCCTTTTGTTAGGAGCAACCCATCGCTGAGCAGTATGGCGCGGTCGATTTCGGTGGCACGATCATTGGAGATCATGCGGCGGAAATCTGCCACGCGAGACTGGCATGACCCCTGCTCAAGGATGACACGCATAAATTGAGAAATGGCCCAGATGTTCTTGGATCCCGACAGGGATCGAACTGGTGTCGGTATTTCAACAGTTCGTGGGTGCTCCACGAACGGGAAGTGACCGTTAGCATAAGCCAACGAGTTTGGGAAAAAAAAAAAAAAACCAACTAACTCTAACGTGAAGCGCCTGTTGGCGCGATCTGGACTTTTAAGGGCTGTCGTTTTTTTTTAAGGGCTGTCGTTTTTTTTTTTTTTTTTGTTATTTTCTTTCTTTATTTCTTTAATTTGCTTTAGATTATTTTTAAATTTCGTTTGTTAGTAAAATTAGTAAAACGCCCGTTCGTTTTGACGAACGGGGTGCTATTCCATCAATAGGATGAGCAGAATCGAGTGGATATGCCGCCATAAGGCGGCTACATCCAAGCGCGGGTTTTGGGACCGTGTACCCGGGGCTCTCTGCACACGCTTTTGGTGCGTCCCAATAACTCGCTCGTCGCTAACTACGGTCGCGACTGTCAGGGTGCAGAGAGAGAAAGAGAGAGAGAGAGAGAGAGAGAGAGAGAGAGAGAGAGAGAGAGAGGACTTTGGAGTCGCGTGCGTGTATCAAGTGTCTGTTTCAGCCCAGATACAGGCGGGAGCAGGGGGAAGGAGACCCCTTTGAGCTTGACACAAGTTTGACTCTGCGAAGTGACTGAGGGTGGCTAATCGTTTCGAAAACGAGCTGCCTTTGCATTGAAGAACGAGGGGCTAGGTAGGAAATGAAGAAAAAAATAAGTGACGGCCATGTAAGTGACCACGGGTTTAGGGTAAATGCAGGGGGTGAAAAGAAAAAGAACAACAGAAAAAATTCCTAGAATTAAATAATCATTCTATAGTGAAATTACATTCTTAATTTTAAATTTTCATTCCATCTTAAAAAATATCATTCCAATTTTAAAATTTTTCGTCTTACTTGAAAACTTTCCTTCCAACAATGGGGTATCCCTTCTTATTTGAACTGCATGCTAGAGATGAAATGAAAGTGTGGACGAGTTCATAAAATATTTTGATTGGACTTTCATTCTAAGTAAGGATTTTCAGTCATAAATAGTTTAATCCAATCTAAATTAGAAGATATTTATTGTAGGAGAATGAAAGTTTAATTAAAACATTTCATAAACTCGTCCAGACTTTTATCCATCTTGAACAAATAGATGTAGTTGTAAGGGAAAACTCATATTTAGACGGGATCTTATCAAATAAAATTGAAAATTTTAGAATTGGACGACCATTGGAATGATAATTTATAAATATGAAGGATTTTTTTTATGGAATGTTTTTTCAACTTTCATTTCTCGTGGAAATTTTTCTGTTGAAGAGGGGAGAAAAAAAAGAAGTAAAAAAAAAAAAAACGACCGCAAATATGGTCGAGGTCGTGGGACACGTGCAACCGCTAGAAGGTTATAGGGGCTGATGGGACTGCGCCTGTTGATTTGAACATGCAGTCCTGAAATGGCTGAATACAACAATTTCCATAAGCACCTAGCCTGGGAAAACAGCCACATACTCTTTGGGGTTGATGACCTTGGTCCCCCTAGGAGAAAACCAAGGCTCCTAGCTCCCGACCGTTGATTTAAATCAAGGGCCAGGAACACTGACGAATTTTGCTTGGCAGTGGGCAAAGTAGCTGCCCGCATGCCTTTAGCTGGCTATAAAAGCCAACACTCCACCCAACAGCCTCACACTTGTGGCAGTGCTATTGGGCCATTTACGGGAGTGAATGCTGGCTGGCTGCTACTGTGGGGCGGTACGGCCGGAGAGGTGGAGAACTGAAGTTTTGTAGAGGGGAGAGACAGGCGGCAACCATAGCCGAGGCTGGGAGCTCACTGCCCCACCTCTGCATGGGTGCTGCGGCCAGAGGACTGCACCAGGGTCTGAACGGTACATCAAGCGACATGTATATTAGAGAGAACGTGTTGTCGGGCTGACGGCGTGGTGACATCAAGGTCTCCCTAAGGGAAGGTGTTGTCCGTTTGGTGGCACGATAACGGCGACTTTTTTTTTGGTGAGGTTACGCTGCCAATTTTTTTGGCACGACAACGGTGTTTTGCTGGGAAATTACTGCCAATTTTTTTAGCCCGGCAGTCGTGGTATCGGTTTCGACGGCGCGACAGACGACAGTCTCTTTTTTAAATTTTTGATGTGTGCGGTGATGGTGGACTATTTTCTCATGATCCGGTGGTAGTATGGGCTGACAGTGGTGCACCGTTGGGATCGTGCGGTAGTGGTGCGTGGAGTGGCGACAAGAAAAGTGCAGTGTGAGTGCACACTGCGGTGATTACTGGGGTTCGCGGTACACGCAGTTTTGAGTTAGAGCCACCTTTAATTTTTTTTGCGGCGCGCAGTGCAAGTGGTTTTAAGTTCTAGATCATCTAGTATTGCGGACCAAGTGAGACTGAGTTGAGATCAAGACGGACAAGTTGGTGTGGTTATTGTGAGCAGGTATGGTGATTGAAAGCGGCGTGGACTTGCGATTGGTCGGTGGGACAAATTTTGGTGAAATGTAGTTGGAACTGTCAGGGACATTGGGACCACGTGAAAACTCATTCGTGGGAACACCCTCCAGGAGGGCTATCTCGCTTGATTCTTTTTGTGTGGTTCAACCTATGTTCTTTGAACAGTTGAGAGAGGACGTGAACCGTGATTAAGGAGGAAGGTCACAACTAGTGGAATTGTGAGCCACACAGTTTCATGTGAGCCGCACATATTTTCCTATTCAGTTGCGATCATTTTCTTTTGATTGAAATATTATTCGGTTTTCTTGAGTGAGCCGGATCAAACTTCAGTCAAGGCCAGTCAGTAGAATGACTAAGATTTCTCTACACACCTGTATGAACCCGCACTTTGCTTGACCCTGTTTCATTGAATGTTCATTGAAAAGGCAAAGGAAATGTGTGTCTGCATGTGAATGGTGAGGTCTGACTTGAGTATGAAATTGCATTGTTTTCTTTTGAACTTGTCTTCTTTGCTTGCTGTGGAGGTAGGTAGAAGGATGCTTGCAAAGGAGATTGATTATGCTTATTTGAGATGAAGAAAAAAATTGTCCTCTTTCTATCTTTCACCTGCCTGCAAAATAAAAGTACTTGAACTTTGAAATAAATAATTTCAACGGGTACCGTGAAAAGAAATTTGTGAATATAACGAAGATGAAGATAATCAGACTTAGTAGTTTCACGAGGATTATTTTGTGAACCCACACTTCTCGTTAGCTCCTGTATGATTATTTTGTAAAGTCTTACCCAGGATGGTCGAATTTTATTTCGACCTTGTGTGATTGGATGTATCGTATGATAATTTGAATTCTTTCAGTTATCACTACAGAATGAATATGCATTTTATCAACTATGGTCGATTTATTTTGATATAATTATATGTTGATATTTTAGTTGTCTCTTGATTTTGTTTATGTGTTAACTCCTGCGTGACATGGCCGGGAGGGTTCCTACGCTTTGCGAAAAAGGCGGGGGCCGATGCACTTGACACCATGACTTTTCACGTCCGCCAGTCAGTCTGTCCAGCGGCCATCTCTCTATTCTGCGCCAGCGTCGTCGGTGGCGTTGTTACCATGTTTTTTCCCTTCACACCATAGACGTTCTTCAAGGAGCGTGTGTGCGTGCGTGCGTGCTGCTTTGTCTGTGTTTTGTCGCTTCGTGTCCTTTTGCAACAACCGTCGTTGAGCTTGCGCTTGCTTGTTTGGAGTAACCGTTGTCTCGCATGTTCGTGTTCATCCTTGACGGTGCAGGTTTGTGTACGTCTGTGTGTGCGTGTATGTCTGGGTTAGCGTCTGTGTTTGTATTGCGTCGTCTTTGTGTTCCTTGGTCTTCACTATTTTTTATTTTTTTTTTCCGTCTCGGTTTTTCTTTCCGCCACGTCTGCAATCCATCATCTCCACTACGACGACGATGGATCTTAAGGACGGTTGTC
>BFEA01000152.1:47445-75697 GCA_003427395.1 Chara braunii | reverse complement strand
CCCCCTCCACCTTCCAAAGACCATGGAAGATGCCCCCCCCCTCTGATGACGCCCCAAATGGCATGGGGTTAAAAAACGCTTGAGGGATTTGCCATGCCCTTCCTGCGATTCGGCGAGATGGTCCCTGCGGATACAGGAGCACTTTGGGCCTGGCGGATAGAGCTGAAGCAGGATCTTCCTTTCCCCGCCCTCCTCATTTTCCCTATCTCTCCACAACCCCTTCCCCCTCCATCCCCTTCCTCTCGCCTTCTTTCCCTTGCTAGTCGAAGGTTACATGTTCGGGTCATGGCAAAGAGGAATACTTTGTGATAATAAGTGTGACGCTCTATTGAACGCGTTTGCAAATCCGCATGAGTTTTTTTCCTCTCTCTTTCTTTGGTGTTTTTCGTCCTCTGTCCTTCTTCTTCTTCTTTATCTTCTTCTTCTTTTCCCTCTTTCTCTTTCTGTTTCCTTCCCCCCCCCCTTTCTTTTTCTTTTCTCTTTTTTTTTCTTTCCCTTTCCCTTCCGTGTTTGCACAATATGTGCATGGAAAGCCCGTAAAGGGCATGTCGGATCCGTAATCTCACTGGGGATACAGGGGTTCGTAGTTWTYTTTTTYTTCTGCCCCGTTTTYTTTTTTYTTTTTTYTTYTWTTTKTYTTTTTTTTTTTTTTTTTTTTCTCCTTTGTCTTTTCTTTCCCTGTTCTTTCTTCGTCTCCCCACCCCTTTTTTTTCTGTCCTTCTCCCTCTTCGTCTTCTCCTCCCGTCCGTTCTTCTTCCTCCTCGTTGTCTTCCTCTACCCCTCTCTCTCTCTCTCTCTTTTTCGCTCATAAAGGGTTGCAGTGTTGGGTTGATTAAATGAATGTTTTGTTTATCAGATATGAAGGTGTGTGCGTTGGCATGTCATGACTTCACAAATGAAATGATTCAAATGTAAGTGTATTGGATGTAATTATTCCTCGGAGAAACAAGCTCCCGCCCCCCTCTTTTTTCGTCTTACGTTGCCTTTGCGTGCCCATTTACCTTCGACAAGACGACTTTTCTCGCCCTCACCACAAATGGACACACGATTGGGTCTTACCCTGCCGCGTTTGTAAATCGCCTCCACGAATTGCTCCCTGGCTGCGGTGTGCCGACATGGTCGGAGCTGCACGAGTATGACGTGTCGTACTCGCGCATGACTCATGTGACACACACATGCTACACACTCAAGAGGACGAGTTTCCTCAATCGCTGTTGGGGGGTGCCCCCCCTGACCGCACCGCAGAGCCTTTTATGGCATTCCCTGAATGTCGTCGCGTGGACATGGGTGATAACTGTGGGCATAGGGTACGCCCGCGCTCGTCTGAACGATTGGGAGGGTGATAGCTGCGATCTGTCAACGTAAACGGCGCAAATTCAGAAGTGTAATATGACGAAGGCCAAAGGTTTTGGTGAACATGCCTTTCTTTGCCAGCCCCGGTAACCTTTTTTTGACTTAGCTTTGCTCACCCTATTTTTCCATGTTCCTTGTCCTGTTTTGTTTTCTTCCCCCTCCTCCTCCATTCGCAATGACCTTCTCTCCCTTTCGGATCCTCCTTGCCCGTCCCCCTGTCTCCGTTCTCTCCTCGCCTTTTGCCCTTCCTTTTGCGATGTCCTCATTCTCCTTCCTGTTGTGCCTTCTCCCCTTCCCCCCCTTCCCTCCCCGACCCGTATTGACCCCCCTTTTTTTGTGAATAATTTCCCCATTTCACTGCTGTGTTTTGTGGTTCTTCCTTTGCTCTTCGCCCCTCGCGCTTGTGCAGCCGCCCCCCAGGGAAGCATTCCCGGGAGGATGGTGGAACGAGATCACGGACTGCCTTCCATGGCTGAAGGAATGCGCTTCGCCTGCGAAACCTACGCAGGCGCTGCTCACCTGCGTCAACCCCGGGGTCATCGATGCTATCAAGGCGAAATGGGATTCCGATCGCTTTCCTCATTTTTTTGAGATGTTAGGCTTTAGCGATCTTGCCGTTCTTGCGGGCGCTTGGGACCGGGGGCGGCACGAGTTCGATGACGAATCAGAGGTTCTTTGCGAGAAACTCGAGCTGAGAAAGCAAGAGTATGTTAGGGAATGCAGGGAGCTCGGGGGTAGATCTGCAAAGGTCAAACAGATCTTTCTCAAGATCTGGGATGTGGATGACTCCCAACTGGAAGGTCGGGTACTCGAAACCAGGACGGGTGATCCCGTTGTCACCCAGGACAACCACGTGACGCTATGTGATGATCTCGCGATTGAGGAAGAGGAGAGGATTGAGATGGAACGTGCGATCGCTGCCATAAAAGCCACCACCCAGGATTCTCCGCCCGCCTCCGGCAAAAAAGGGGGTGAGGCTTCGGAACGCGACCAATATACAGCATTTGTGCCTCTCGCATCCATGTACTGGGTCGAGCACACCTCCACGGCCTTTAGACACGCGATCTGGAAGATGGATACCTTCAACCATCTCGCGCCGATCTCTGTCCGAGCACTTCAGTTCTTAGGTAACGTCACGGACGAGCAGGTTAGACAGTGCAAAACGATGATTTTAAAAGGGAAACCGAAATACTGCGGTAGGGCCAACCCTCTGGATCCCCAGGACCTGAAGTTTCCTCCCATGCATGAGCTCGATCCCGATAAATGTGGCGAGACGAATTCAGGTATGTGGCAGAAGGGCATCATACAGGAAGGGAAGCACGATCTCAGGACCTTGAGGAAAGTATGGAGTGTGGGAAGACCATACTTGAAGTGCAAATGCAAGAAGGACAGGAACAAGGACTGCGGGGATACCCCCCTATGGTTTGATCACGTTATTTGGTACTTATTAGCGCACCCGGACATCCTCTTTCCTAACGTGTCCTCAATAAAGATCCGGACTTCTATGCTCATACACTATCTTAGGACCACGTGGAGGGACGGGGTGCTAGCGACCATCAGTTTCCATTTCCTCAGGGACCTGATGATAGGATATGCCAAAGAACTCGAAGGAGATCCGACTTTGAATGCAGAAGGTGTTCTGAAAGAGGAACGCCTTTGGAACTATCCAATCCCGGCGGCACTTGCGCGCATCATGCTCCCCACTCGGATTCCCGAAAGGCCAACTAAGGTCCCGCTCAGCTCTCCGCGTGCCGCGGCACGAAAAAGAAGCGGAGGGGCACAGGGTCCACACCAAACCACGCTCAATTTTCAAAGAGCCCAGCCTGTGGGTGACGCCCCTCCACCTCCCCCCCCTCCTCCTCCCCCTCCTCCTCCCCCTCCCCACCCTACCCAACAGCAGCCCGCTGAGCCCGCCACCCGGACGACGCAAGCAGGGGAAGTACTGCAACCTGGCAACACCATCTTCAATCCACCCCCGGCCAGGGTACGACAATCACCCCCACCGCCGGCCGCCTGGTTGCCGGTTCTCACCCCCTCACTCCCTTCCATTCAACACCCTCTCATGGTCATCAGGGGACTTACTCCTCCGCCTGTCATCCACATTTCCCCAGAGAGCTCCGCGAAGTCTGCACTCACACAGCCTGGTAAGGGTAGGAAGAAGAAGAACCCAGGGGGCGGGGCGAAGGGCGGGGCTGCCACCTCCAGACGACCCACGAGGGCTTAAATGCATGCAGCGCCTCTCTTCTACACCTTCTTCTGCCTCGTCTGCGGCATCCTCTTATTTCTCCCCTTATTATTCGTCATTCTTTCTTCTTTTCTCTCAAGCTCTCCCTCTCCCTTTCTATTTTCCCTTCCAACCCGCCTCCCCGCCCCCTCCGTTTTCACTATTCCCACTTACCTTTTTCATATGATCCATCTGCGTGATGTGATCCTCTTCCCCCCCCCTTTTTTATTGCCTCTACACCCGTGGCGTGTTCTACCCCCCCGACACACTCCATGTCTTGTACCTGTGTGCTTCCGAGCGCAGGATCGGAATGGATGGGTCAATGCCCCGGGCCAGATGACCACGCTACCGAACGGCAGGAAGGCATGGAGGAGGCAAAAATCAGAATGTGACACCTTCCTACATCTGAAGTACACCAGCCGCGTGATGGAACCGCTTTCCATTAGGAGGCTAATAAACGGAGTGCTCAGCAGGGTGATTGGAGATGACACGGCGACTTGGCTGGAACGCACAAGAATTGGGTGGACCTATAAGCACAGTAAAGCCTCCAGGCTATGCAGACCTGCGGAGACATTCTGTGACTTCAACGTGTCGCAGTGGATGGAGGGTTACGACCCGGAGCAGTACCCATGCAGAACGAGGAGGTACTCGGACATGCGCAGCAGCTGGTCGATCGAGCTACTCCACAACGAGGGCTGCACGCACGTCATCACTCTAGACTCATCAATCACGGATAGCCCGCTGCTGCAGAACATCATCAATGCAGACCTCAATCATATCCCGTGCATGGCTCTGGATGTGGATGAAGCAATCGCCGAACTAGGGAGCTTTTTGGACGAGCTTTTTGCACGGGTGATGGAGCTGCGCGACCTCACGGATTCCACCAAGTCGTTTCTTCGAAGGATCATCTTGAAGAAGGGCAAGGAAAAGATGGAGAAGTATCGGGTGACGCACAGGCACGTTGCTGCGGAACCATTCGAGCATCCGACCGTCAAGAGTGAGTTGACGTTCCTGACTAGTAGATTCCTCATCTGTCCAACGGACAAGGCTCCCAACACGCCCGCCTTCGTCTGCAAGAACTTTATACGGAAGCTGGCCTTCCAAAGGTTGTCTGACCCTGAGTTTGCCAGCATTTCCGCACCACCTGCAACCGTCATATCGTGCATTCGGGGCGAGCTCTCGGCCTTGCCGACGATTCCTGCTGCTACAGCCTTGCTCCCCTATCTCATGGCAGTACTCAAGGCACACAAGGGCACCTTCCGGTGGATCACGAACACAGCGAACACTATCATCTCTCCTGCAGCGGAAGTCTGCGCCTGCCTATTGCGTTTCCTTCTTCCGCTGGTGCAGGCCTTCTGTCAGGACAAGAGTCTGGAGGTGGAGCAGCATGGCGTCAAGCCCAACCTCTGGTGGGCCATTTCATCGGTAGGGGAGTTCTACGCGAATCTACCAGAGAAGGTCTACTCCGTCTTCACAACCGACATTACCAGGTGTTTTGAAACAATCCCGACCGACAACTCGGAGGACAGCCTCACTGTCGCGGTCAGATTCTACGTACAGTGTGCTATGCAGGTGAGGAGGGAGAGGAGCTCTAGCCACGCGATCAGGATTAGGTTCGGGGGAGGCGGCGATCTACAGCCATCATGGGCAGACGCTGGGCAGCCGGAGGAGATGGGCACATTGCTATTCAGGAAAGGCGATATCTACTGGCTCTCGAAATGGTGCATAGCCAACAACTGTGCATGGGAGAATAAGTGTGGAGGCAGGTAAGGGGTATCCCCATGGGACTGGCGTGCTCCCCGATCTGGTGCGACATTTCTTTTTTTTAATATGAGTATCAGGCGATGATGAGATTGGTGGATACGGGGAATACCCATCTGATCCCGTGTTTTGGGAGCACCTTCGGATACATAGACGATCTTGGAGCGGTCAACAACGTCGTCATCAAAGACTTTCTGGATAGGAGGGAGGACCGACAACCAGATGATCCCTGCTGGATCTACCAAGATCAATACATTGAGATCACAGAGAACACGGACTTGGCCGGGTGGCCAACTTCCTCAGCATAACGATCACAGTCACCTCCTCGATGGACGGTTTCTTCTCCACCACCAGACATGACAAGCGCGTTGGACTGGGCTTTGCTCCCTGCAAGTTCATCAAGTTCAGATCCAACAGGAGTGCCAGGCAATCGCTGCAGATCATCACGGCACAGGTGGCGCAAATTCTCCTGCTATGCTCAGAAACGGAGGACGCGACGAATCAGATTGCGAGCGTAGTGACAACGATGAGAAACAATGGCTTCGCCGTGGAAGCGTGCTGGGCAGTAGAGATTTTCCGACTGCCAAAAACTCTCACTTCAGAATTTTCATTCCCGAATTTTCAGCTACCCGATAATCGCTTGTGGGGCAGGGGGCTGACCCGCAACTTTGAAAGAAACTACTCTACGACATACACGCATGCACACACACGTGACACACACACACACACACACGCACACACACACACACACACACACNCACACACACACACACACACACACACACACACACACACACACACAAACACACACACACATACACACACACACACATACACACATACACACACACACACATACACACAAACACATACACACACACACACACATACGCACACACAAACACACATACACACACACACAGACGAGGGCACACACACATACAAAGACAAACATACACACACACACACACACATACACACACACCCACTTGATACGCAAATGCACATGAACACACACACACACACACTACTCTACGACACTCTACTGTACGCACTCTACTCTACTCTACTCTGCTCTACTCTACTCTACTCTACTCTACTCTACTCTACTCTATTCTACTCTACTCTACTCTACTCCACGACACTCTACTATATGACACTTTACTCTATGACACTCTACTCTACGACCACCCTACTTTAGACTGTCTACACTACTCTATGACACTCTACGACACTGTACTCTACTCTACAATACTGTACTTCACTATACTCTACTCTACCACACTTTACGCCACTCTACTCTACTCTACAACACTCTTTGACACTCCACGACACTCCACTCTACTCTACTCTACTCTACTCTACTCTACTCTACTCTACTCTACACTACTCTTCTCTACGACACTCGACTCTACTCTACTCTACGACACTCTACTCTATTGTACTCTACTCTACTCTACTCTACTCTACTCTACTCTACTCTACTCTACTTTACKCTACTCTACTCTACTCTACTCTGCTCTGCTCTGCTCTGCTCTACTCTGCTCTACTCTGCTTTACTCTGCTCTACTCTACTCTACTCTACTCTACTCTACTCTACTCTACTCTACAACACTTTGCTCTACTCCATTGTATGACACTTCACTCAACTTTACTCTAAAATATTGTAATCCACTCTAGGAAAGTCTACCCTACTATCCTCCGCAACACTTTATGACACCCTACTCTACTCTACAACACTCTACGACACTCACGGACACTCTGCTATACTCTACTATACTGTACTCTACTCGACTCTACTCTATTCTATGACTCTTTACTCCACTCTAGTCTACTATACTCTACGTTATAACAGTCTACACTACTCTACTTTCCTCTACAACACTCTCTCTACTCTACGACACTCTACGACACTCGTCTGTACTCGATGATACTCTACGACACTCTACGACGTTCTACGACACTCTACAAAACTCTACAAAACTCTACTCTACTCTACGAAACAGTACGACACTTCACTGTACTCTACTCTACTCTACTCTACTCTATTCTACTCTACTCTACTCAACTATACTCCACTCCACTCCACTTTATTCGATTTTACCCACTATTCTTTACTCTACTCTACTTTACTCTACGCTACTTTACTTTACTCTACTCCACTCTATTACACTCTAGTGACTCTACTGTACTACATTCTACTCTACTCTCACTCTACAAAACTCTATTTTACGACACTGTACGACACTCTACGACACTCTCTAACACCCTACTCTACTCTACGACACTCTACTCTACTCTACAACACATTACTCTACGCTACAACACTTTATTTTACTTTTCGACATTGTAGAACACTCTACTCTACTTTACGATACTATACTCTACTGTACTGTTTGACACTTTAGGACACTCTACTATACTCTACAACACTGTACTCTACTCCACTCTACTCTACTCAATGACACTACAACATTCTATTTTACTCTACAACACTCAATAACACTTTACTCTGTTCTCCTCTACATAACGACAACTCTACTCTACTTTGCGACACCCTACTATACTCTATGACACTGTACTCTACTTTGAAATACGTCATTGTACTTTACAACACTCTATTCTACTTTACTCTACTCTGCGACACTCTACTCCACTATACTCTATGACACTATACTATACTCTATTCAAAGACACTTTACTCTACTCTACTCTAGTCTACGACACTCTACTATACGATATTCTATGACTACTATACTCTTCTCCACTTTACGACACTCTAGGGAATGCTATAATGCTCTACAACACTCAACTTTACTCTACTCTACGACATTTTTCGGTACTCTATGACACTTTACGATACTCCACGGTTCTCTACAAAACTCTGCTCTACTCTACTTTACTTTACGACACTCTACTCTATTATACTCTACTCTACTACACTATACTCTACTCTACTCTACTCTAAAACACTCTATGACACTTTACTCTACTCTACACTACTCTAGTTTACTCTACTCTACCCACTCTACTCTAGTTTACTCTACTCTACTCCACTCTACTCCACTCTACTCCACTCTACTCCACTCTACTCTACTACATTTGACTACGCTCTACAACAATCTACTCTACCCTATTTTACGACACTTTACGACACTCCACTTTACTCTACTCTACTCTACCCTACTTTACTCTACTCTACCCTACTCTACTCTACTCTACTCTACTCTCTACTCTACTTAACTCTACTTAACTCAACTAAACTGAACTCTGCTCTACAAAACTCTAGTGTACTCTACTCTACTCTACTCTACTTTACTTTATTCTACCCTACTCTAGTCGTCGATTCTACGACACTGTACTGTACTCTACTCTATTCTACCCTACTCGAGTCTACTCTATGAGACTTTATTCTTCTCTACTCCACTATGCTCTACTCTACTCTATATTAAGCTAAGACAATCAATCATACTCTACTCTACGACACTCTACTCTATGATACTCTACTCTACTCTACGACACTCTACTATATGACACTCTACTCCACAAGACTCTACTTTACAACAAACTATTGTATTTTACGACACTCTATGACACTCTACGCTACACTATAACACCCTACTATACTCTACTCTATGATATTCTACTCTACTCTTCGACACTCCACTTTACGCCACCCTACTCCACCCTTCTCTACTCTACTCTACTCTACTCTACTCTACTCTACTCTACTCTACTTTATAAGACTTTACTCTATTCTACTCTACTCTACTTTACGAAAGTCTAATCTTATCTACGATACTTTATTCCACTTTATTCTACTCTACTGTACTCACTCTACTCTACTCTAGTTTACTCTACACTACTCTAAGACATTCAACTCTACTCTACTCTACTCTACAACATACTACTCTATGACACGCTAATCTACGACACTTTACTCTACAACACTTCGCTCTACTCTATGACACTCTACGACACGCTACGCTACACTATGATACTTTACGTCACTCTACGCTACTCTACTCCACGATATTTTACTCTCTTCTACTACTCTCTACTTTACTCTATTGTACTTCACTCTACTTTAACCTACAATACGACACTCTACTACACTCTACTATACTACACTCTTAGACTAATGTACACTACTCTAAGACACTCTACTCTACTCTACTCTGCTACATTCTACTTGACTCTATGATAGTTTACTCTACTGCACTCTACTCTACTATACTCTACTCGACTCTATAACACTCTACTCTACGACTGTATACTTTACTTTACTCTACTATACTTTACTCTACTCGAAGACAATGTGGTGTACGATACTCTCCTCTCATCTACGACACTCTACTTTAATGTACGCGACGACAGTCGACTCTACTCTATGACAGTCTATTGTACTCTACGACACACTCTACGACACTTTGTGGCACTCTTCTCTACTCTACTCGTTGTTTCTCTACTCTACTCTACTCTACTCTACTGAACTCCACTCTACTCTACTGTACTCTAGTCTACTCTACTCTACCATACCCTACTATACTCTATTTTGCTATGCTCTACTCTATGACATTACTATAGTTTACTCTACTATACTCTACTTTACTCTACGACACTCTACTCTAAGACACTTTACTCTAAGACACTCTACTCTACAAACTCTACTCTATTCTACGACACTCTACGACACTCTATCTTATTAAATGACATTGTACTTTACTCTACACTACTCTTTTCGAACCTACTCAAATCTACTCAACTCAACTCTACTCTACTCTACTCTACTATATGATGCTCTACTGTACCCCACTGTACGACACTCTACTCTACTCAACTCTACTACACTTTACTCTAGTCTACCACACTCTTATCTACCTCACTCTACTCTAATACACTCTACTCTACTTGACTCTACTTTATTCTACTCTACTCTACTCTACTTTATTTTACTCTACTCTACTTTATTTTACTCAACTTAACTCTACTTTATTTTACTCCACTCTACTCTACTATACTCTACTCTAAGACAATGTACTCTACGATACTCTACTCTACTTTACGACACTTATTCTGCTCTACGACACTCTACAATAATTTACTCGACGACACTCCGTGACAATCTATGACACTCTACTCAACTGTATGACACTCTATTGTACTCTATTGCACTCTACTGTACTCTACTTTACGACAACGTACTTTATGATATTCTACTCTACGACACTCTATTCTTCTGTACGACACTCTACTCTCCTCTACGACACTCTACTATACTCTACTCTACGACACTTTACGACACTCTACTCTAGTCTATGACACTCTACTATACTTTATGACACTGCATTGTACACTACTCCACGCTCCTCTACTATACTCTACCCCACTCAACTTTATTGTACTCTACTCTACTCTACTCCATTCTACTTTACAACACTCTACTCTAGAACACTCTACTCTAGAACACTCTACTCTGCGACAATCTACAACACTACTCTACTCCATAACAGTTTACTTTGAGGTACTTTACTCTACTCTACTCTGCTCTACTCTACTCTGCTCAACTCTACCCTGCAACACTGTGCTCTACAACACTCTACTCTACAACACTCTACTCTACGACACTCTACTCTAAAAGACTTTACTCTACTCAAAGACACTGTACTCTACTCTACTCTTCGACACTCTACTACTCTACTCTACTCTTCGACACTCTACTACTCTACTCTACTCTTCGACGCTCTACTACTCTACTCTACTCTTCGACACTCTACTATATTGTACGATACTCTAGGATACTTTGTTCTATGAAACTGTACTCTACTCCAATCTACAACACTCTACTCTACTGTACTTTATTCTACTATACTCTACGTTACGACAATTTATGACACTCTATTCTACGACACTCTACGACAAACTAGTCTTCGCTACTCTACGACACTCTACTTTACTTTACTTTAGTCCTCGATATTCTACTCTACACTACTTTACTGTACGACAATCTTTTCTACGATACTCTCCTTTACTCTACTCTGCGACACAGTAGTCTTCTCTACTCTATGACACCGTACTTTACTTTTCCTTACTCCACGACACTCTACTCTACACTACTCTACTGTACGATAATTTTTTCTACTCTACTCTACTCTACTCTACTCTACTCTACGATACTCTATGAAACTTTACGCTTCTCTACGACACGTGACACTCTACTCTAGTTCACTCTACTCTACGACTCTACGACTCGGCTCGACTCGACTCGACTCGACTCGACTCGACTCGACTCGACTCGACTCGACTCGACTCGACTCTACTCTACTCCACTATATTCTACTGTACTCTACTCTACTCAACTCTACAACACTTTGCTCTACTCCATTGTACGACACTTTACTCAACTCTGCTCTGAAATATTGTAATCCACTTTAGGACAGTGTACCCTACTATCCTCCTCAACACTTTATGACACCCTACTCTACTCTATTGTACTCTACAACACTCTACAACACTGTACTCTACTCTACCCTACTCTATTGTATGACTCTCTACTCCACTCTAGTATACTCTACTCTACGCTATAACAATCTATTGCTTTGCTCTACAACACTCTCTCTACTCTATGACACTCTACGACACTCTTCTATACTCGATGATACTCTACAACACTCTACGACATTCTACGACACTCTACAAAACTCTACAAAACTCTACTCTACTCTACGAAACTGTACGACACTCCATTGTACTCTACTGTACTCTACTATATTCTACTTTACTCTACTCGGCTGTACTCCACTTCACTGTACTTTATTCTATTCTACCCACTATTCTTTACTCTACTCTATTTTACTCTATTATACTCTACTCTATTACACTCTAGTGACTCTACTCGACTACATTCTACTCTACTCTCACTCTACAAAACTCTATTTTACGACACTCTACGACACTCTACGACACTCTCTGACACCCTACTCTACTCTACGATACTCTACTTTACTCTAGAACACATTACTCTACGTTACAATACTTTATTCTACTTTTCGACATTGTAAAACACTCTACTCTACTCTACGATACTGTACTCTACTCTATTGTTTGACACTTTAGGACACTCTACTATACTCTACAACATTGTACTCTACTCCACTCTACTCTACTCAACGACACTATGACACTCTACTTTACTCTACGATACTCAACAACACTCTACTCTACTCTATTCTGCTCTACATAACGACACTCTACTCTAGTCTGCGACACCCTACTCTACTCTATGACACTGTACTCTACTTTGAAATACGACAGTGTACTTTACGACATTCTAGTCCACTTTACTATACTCTGCGACACTCTACTTCACTCTACTCTACTATACTCTATGACACTATACTATACTCTATTCAAAGGAACCTTACTCGACTCTACTCTAGTCTACGACACTCTACTGTACGATCCTTTATGACTACTATACTTTACTCTACTTTACGACACTCTATGGAACGCTACAATGCTCCACAACACTCTACTCTACTCTACTGTAGGACACTCTTCAGTACTGTATGATACTTTACGATACTCCACGACTCTCTACAAAACTCTGCTCTACTCTACTTTACTCTACGACACTCTACTCTATTATACTTTGCTCTACTCTACTCTACTCTACTCTACTCTACTCTACTCCAAAATACTTTATGACACTTTATGACACTCTACTCTACTTTACACTACTCTAGTTTACTCTACTATACTTTACTTTACAACACTCTACGGAACGCTACAATGCTCCACTCTACTCTACTCTACTCTACTCTACTCTAGGACACTCTTGAGTACTGTATGACAATTTACGATACTCCACGGCTCTCTACAAAACTCTGCTCTACTCTACTTTACTCTACGACACTCTACTCTACGATACTCTACTCTACTCTACTCTACTCTAAAACACTCTATGACACTCTATGACACTCTATGACACTCTACTCTACTTTACACTACTCTAGTTTACTCTACTTTACCCCCTCTACTCTAGTTTACTCTACTCTACTCCACTCTACTCTACTACATTCCATTGCGTTCTACAACAATCTACTCTACTCTATTTTACGACACTCTATGGCACTCAACTTTACTCAACTTTACTCAACTTTACTCTACTCTACTTTACTCTACTCTACTTTACTCTATTCTACTCTACTCTACTCTACTTAACTCAACTCAACTCAAATCAAATCAACTCTACTCAACAACACTCTAGTGTACTCTACTCTACTCTATAACACTCTATTCTTCTCTACTCTACTCAGCTCTACTCTACTCTACACTAAACTAAGATAATCAATTGTACTCTACTCTGTGACACTCCACTCTACTCTACACTAAGCTAAAACAATCAATTGTATTCTACGCTACAACACTCTACTATATGACACTCTACTCTACAAGACTCTACTTTACAACAAATTACTGTATTCTACGACACTCTATGACACTCTACGCTACACTATAACACCCTACTATGCTCTACTCTATGACATTTTATTCTACTCTTCGACACTCTACTTCACTCCACCCTACTCCACCCTTCTCTACTCTACTCTACTCTACTCTACTCTACTATACTATACTCTACTATACTCTACTATACTCTTCTTTAATGTATTCTACTCTACTTTATAAGACTTTACGACACTCTACTCTACTCTACTTTACAACAATTTAATCTTATCTACGATACTCAATTCCACTCTATTCTACTCTACGGTACTCACTCTACTCCACGCTACTCTACTCTATTCTACTTTACTCTACTCTACACTACTCTAAGACACTAAACTCTACTTTACTCTACTCTACAACACACTACTCCATGACACGCTACTCTACGACACTCTACTCTACAACACTTTGCTTTATTCTATGACACTCTATGACACTCTACGCTACACTGCGATACTTTACGTCACTCTACGTTACTCTACTCTACTGTACTCAACTCTACTCTACGATACTTTACTCTCTTCTACTCCTCTCTACTTCACTCTACTGTACTCCACTCTACTTCAACCTACAATACGACACTCTACTATACTCTACTATACTACACTCTTAGACTACTGTACGCTACTCTACGACACTCTACTCTACTCTAGTCTGCTACATTTTATTTAACTCTGTGATAGTTTACTCTACTGCACTCTACTCAACTACACTCCACTCGACTCTATGACACTCTACTCTACGACGGTAGACTTTACTTTACTCTACTATACTTTACTCTACTCGAAGGCAATATAGTGTACGATACTCTCCTCTCATCTACAACACTCTACTGTAATGTACTTGACGACAGTCGACTCTACTCTATGACACTCTATTGTACTCTACGACACACTCTACGACACTTTGTGGCACTCTACTCTACTCTTTTTTTCTCTACTCTACTCTACTCTACTGTACTGTACTCCACTTTACTCTACTGTACTCTACTATACCCTACTATACTCTATTTTGCTATGCTCTACTCTATGACATTACTATACTCTAGTCTACTATACGACACTCTACTATACGACACTCTACTCTACGACACTCTACTCTAAGAGACTCTACCCTAAGACACTCTACTTTACAAACTCTACTCCATTCTACGACACTCTACGACACCCTATGTTATTCTATGACATTGTACTCTACTCTACTCTACACTTCTCTACTCTACTCAACTCTACTGTACTCTTCTCTACTCTACTCTATTCTACGACACACTACAACACTTTGCTCTACTCAACTCCACTCTACTTCCCCCCACTCCACCCTACAATACGACACTCTACTCTACTCTACTATACGACGCTCTACTGTACCCTACTGTACGGCATTCTACTCTACTCAACTCTACTACACTCTACTCTAGTCTACGACACTCTTCTCTACCACACTCTACTCTAATACACTCTAATCTACTTGACTCTACTTTATTTTACTCTAGTCTACTCCACTTTATTTTACTCTACTCTACTCTACTCTACTCTAAGACAATGTGTTGTACGATACTCTACTCTACTTTACGACACTTACTCTGCTCTACGACACTCTACAATAATCTACTCGACGACACTCTGTGACAATCTATGACACTCTACTAAACTTTATGACACTCTAATGTACTCTACTGCACTCTACTATACTCTACTTCACGACATTGTACTTTATGATATTTCACTCTACGACAGTCTATTCTTCTGTACGACACACTACTCTCTTCTACGACACTCTACTATACTTTACTCTATGACACTTTACGACACTCTACTCTAGTCTATGACACTCTACTCTACTCTATGACATTGTACTGTACTCTACTCCACTCTGCTTTACTGTACTCTACTCTACTCTACTCCACTCTACTTTATAACACTACTCTAGAACACTCTACTCTGCGATAATCTACAACACTCTACTTTACTCCATAACAGTTTACTTTGAGGCACTCTACTCTACTCTACTCTCCTCTACTCTACTCTGCAACACTGTGCTCTACAACACTCTACTCTACGACATTCTACTCTAAAAGACTTTACTCAAAGACATTGTACTCTACTCTACTCTACGACACTCAACTATGTTGTACCATACTCTATGATATTTTTTTCCACGAAACTGTACTCTACTCCAATCTACGACACTCTACTCGACTGTACTTTACTCTACTCTAGTTTATGACAATTTATGACACTCTATTATACGACACTCTACGACACACTAATCTTCTCTACTCTACGACACTCTACTTTACTTTACTTTAGTCCTCGACATTCTACTCTGCGCTACTCTAAAGTACGACAATCTTTTCTACAATACTCTTTTTTACTCTACTCTACGACACTCTACTCTTCTCTATTGTTATGACACTCTGCTTTACTTTTCTTTACTCCTCGACACTTTACTCTACACTACTCTACTTTACGACAATTTTTTCTACTCTACTCTACTTTACTGTACGATACTCTATGACACTTTACGCTTC
This sequence comes from Chara braunii, assembly GCA_003427395.1. NCBI lineage: Eukaryota > Viridiplantae > Streptophyta > Charophyceae > Charales > Characeae > Chara > Chara braunii. The sequence continues at coordinate 59,318 of BFEA01000152.1, read as the reverse complement.
TCTACGACACGCTACTGTAATCTACTCAACGACACTCTACGATACTCTACTCCTCTCTGTGACACTCTACTCTAGTTCACTCTACTCTACTCTAGTCTACGATACTCTACTCAACGATACTTTACTCTATTGTACTCTACTTTGCTCTACTTTACTCTACTTTACTCTACTCTACAACACTTTGCTCTACTCCACTGTACGGCACTTTACTCAACTCTACTCTAAATTATTGTAATCCACTCTAGGACAGTCTACCCTACTATCCTCCGCAACACCTTATGACACCCTACTCTACTCCTCTGCTCTACTGTACTCTAGAACACTCTACGACACTCACGGACACTCTGTTATACTCTACAACACTGTACTCTACTCTGCTCTACTCAATTCTATGACTCTCAACTCCACTCTAGTCTACTCTACTCTACGCTATAACAGTCTACACTACTCTACTTTGCTCTACAACACTCTCTCTACTCTACGACACTCTACGACACTCTTCTGTGCTCGATGATACTCTACAATACTCTACGACGTTCTATGACACTCTACAAAACTCTACAAAACTTTACTCTACTCTACGAAACTATACGACACTCCACTATACTCAACTTTACTCTACTCTACTTTATTCTACTCTACTGTCCTCTATTCTACTCTACTCTGCTCTACTCTACTCTACTCTACTCCACTCCACTCTACTTTATTCTATTCTACCCTACTCTACTCCACTCCACTCTACTTTATGCTATTCTACCCACTATTCTTTACTTTACTCTACTCTACTCTACTCTACTCTATTACACTCTAGTGACTCTACTCTACTACATTCTACTCTACTCTCACTCCACAAAACTCTATTTTACGACACTCTACGACACTCTCTGATACCCTGATCTACTCTACAACACTCTACTCTACTGTACAACACATTACTCTACGCTACAATACTTTATTCTACTTTTCGACATTGTAGAACACTCTACTCTACTCTACGATACTGTAGCCTACTCTACTGTTTGACACTCTAGGACACTCTAGGACACTCTACTATACTCTACAACACTGTACTCTACTCCACTCTACTCCACTCTACTCTACTCAACGACACTACAACACTACGACACTCAATAACACTCTACTCTACTCTATTCTCCTCTACATAACGACACTTTACTCTACTCTGCGACACCCTACTCTACTCAATGACACTATACTCTACTTTGAAATACAACACTGTACTTTACGACACTCTACTCTATTTTACTCTACTCTGCGACACTCTACTCCACTCTACTCTACTATACTCTATGACACTATACTATACTCTATTCAAAGACACTTTACTCTACTCTACTATAGTCTATGACACTCTACTGTACGATACTCTATGACTACTGTACTCTACTCTACTTTATGACACTCTACGCAACGCTGCAATGCTCTACTCTACTCTACTCTACGACACTCTTTAGTACTTTATGACACTTCACGATCTTCCGCGGCTCTCTACAAAACTCTATTCTACTCTACTTTACTCTATGACACTTCACTCTATTATACTTTACTCCACGACACTCTACTCTACGCTACTCTACTGTAAAACATTCTATGACACTCTATTCTTCTCTACTTCACTCTACTCTACTACATTCTACTACATTCTACTACATTCTACAACAATCCACTCTTCTCTATTTTACGACACTCTATGGCACTCCACTCTACTCTACTTTACTCTACTCTACTCTACTTTACTCTATTGTACTCTACTTTACTTTACTTTACTTTACTCTACTCCACTCCACTCCACTCCACTCCGCTCCACTCCACTCCGCTCCACTTTACTCTACTCAAATCAAATCAACTCAACTCTACTCTATTCTACGACACTCTACGACACTCTATCTTATTCTATGACATTGAACTCTACTCTACTCTACTCTTGTCTAATCTACTCAACTCTACTTAACTCTACTCTACTCTACTCTACTCAACGACACACTACGACACCCTGCTCTACTCTACTCTACGACACACTACGACACCCTGCTCTACTCTACTTGACTCTACTCCCCCCCACTTCACCCTACAATATGACACTCTACTCTACTCTACTATACGACGCTCTAGTGTACGCTACTGTACGACACTCTACTCTACTAAACTCTACTACACTCTACTCTAGTCTACGACACTCTTCTCTACCACACTCTACTCTAATACACTCTACTATACTTGATTCTACTTTATTTTACATTACTCTACTCTACTTTATTTTACTCTACTTAACTCTACTTAACTCTACTTTATTTTACTCTACTCTACTCTACTCTACTCTAAGTCAATGTACTCTACGATACTCTACTTTACTTTACGACACTCACTCTGCTCTACGACACTCTACAATAATCTACTCGACGACACTTTGTGGCAATCTATGACATTATACTCAACTGTATGACACTCTATTGTACTCTACTGCACTCTACTGTACTTTACTTTACGACAATGTACTTTATGATATTTTACTCTACGACACTCTATTCTTTTGTATGACACTTTACTTTCCTCTACGACACTCTACTATACTCTACTCTACGACACTTTACGACACTCGACTCTAGTGTATGACACTCTACTCTATTCTATGACACTGTAGTGTACTCTACTCCATGCCACTCTACTCTACTCTACTCCACTCTGCTTTACTGTACTCTACTCTACTCCACTTTATTTTACAACACTCTACTATAGAACACTCTACTCTGCGACAATCTACAACACTCTACTCTACTCCATAACAGTTTACTTTGAGGCACTTTACTCTACTCTGCAACACTGTGCTCTACTACACTCTACTTTACAACACTCTACTCTACGACACTCTAATCTAAAAGACTTTACTTTACTCAAAGACACTGTACTCTACTCTACTCTTCGACACTCTACTATATTGTATGATACTCTAGGATACTTTTTTCTATGAAACTGTACTCTACTCAAATCTACAACACTTTACTCTACTGTACTGTACTGTATTGTACTCTACTTTACGACAATTTATGACACTCTATTCTTCGACACTCTACAACACACTAGTCTTCTCTACTCTACGACACGCTACAGTAAACTACTCAACGACACTCTACGATACTATACTCCTCTCTGTGACACTCTACTCTAGTTCACTCTACTCTACTCTACGATACTCTACGATACACTACTCAACCATACTCTACTCTATTGTACTCTACTCTACTCTACTTTACTTTACTCTACTCAACTCTACTGCACTTTCCTCAACTCAACTCTACTCTACTCTACTCTACTCWACTCTACTCAACTCAACTCAACTCAACTCAACTCAACTCTACTCTACTTTACTCTACTCTACTCTACTTTACTTAACTCTACTCTACTACACTCTACTCTAGTCTACGACACTCTTCTCTACCACACTCTACTCTAATACATTCTACTCTAATACATTCTACTCTACTTGACTCTACTTTATTTTACTCTACTCTATGCTACTTTATTTTACTCTACTCTACTCTACTTTATTTTACTCTACTAAACTCTACTTTATTTTACTTTACTCTACTCTACTCTAATCTAATCTAAGACAATGTACTCTACGATACTCTACTCTACTTTACGACACTTACTGTGCTCGACGACACTCTACAATAATCTACTCGACGACACTCTGTGATAATCTATGACACTCGAATGTACTCTACTGCACTCTACTATACTCTACTCCACGAAAATATACTTTATGATGTTCTACTCTACGAAAGTCTATTCTTCTGTACGACACTCTACTCTCCTTTACGACACTCTACTATACTCTACTCTACGACACTTTACGACACTCTACTCTAGTTTATGACACTATACTCTACTCTATGACACTGTACTGTACTCTACTCTATACCACTCTACCACACTCTACTCCACTGTACTTTATTGTACTCTACTCTACTCTACTCCACTCTACTTTACAACACTCTACTCGACAACACTCTACTCTGCGACAATCTACAACACTCTACTCTACTCCATAACAATTTACTTTGAGGCACTCTACTCTACTCTACTTTGGTCTACTTTACTCTGCAACACTGTGCTCTACAACACTCTACTCTACAACACTCTACTCTACGACACTCTACTCCAAAAGACTTTACTCTACTCAAAGACACTGTACTCTACTCTACTCTACTATATTGTACGATACTCTAGGATACTTTGTTCTACGAATTTGTACTCTACTCCAATCTACGACACTCTTCTCTATTGTACTCTATTCTACCCTACTCTACTTTACGACAGTTTATGACATTCTATTCTATGACACTCTACGACAGACTAGTCTTCTTTACTCTATGACACTTTACTTTACTTTAGTTCTCGACAGTCTACTCTACATTACTTTAATGTACGATAATCTTTTTTACGATACTCTACTTTACTCTACTCTACGACACACTACTCTTCTCTACTCTATGACACTCTACTTTATTTTTCTTTACTCCTCGACACTCTACTCTACACTGCTCTACTGTACGACACTTTTTTCTACACTACTCTACTTTACTCTACGATACTTTATGACGTTTTACGCTTCTCTACGACACACTACTGTAATCTACTCAACGACACTCTACGATACTCTACTCCTCTCTGTGACACCCAACTCTAGTTCACTCTACTCTACGATACTCTACTATACGACATTCTACTATACGACACTCTACTCTACGACACTCTCCTCTCCTCTACAATACTCTACTGTACTGTACTGTACTCCATTGTATTCTACTGTACTCAAATGTACTCTACTTTACGACACTCTATGACATTCTATAAGATTCTGCTGTAAACTACTCTATCTTTTCTTCTCTGTTCTCTTACACTCTCTATAAGATTATTCTACAACACTCTACTCTACTCTAATCTACTCTACTCTACTCTACTCTACTCTACTTTACTCTACTCTACTCTACTCTACTCTACTTTACTCTACTCTACTCTACTCTACTCCACTCTACTCTGCTATACTCTACTCTACTCTACTCTACTATACTCTATTTTATTTTACTCTTCTCTACTCTACTGTACTCTACTTTACGATACTCTACTTTACGATACTCTACTCTACGACACTCTACTATACGACACTCTACTCTATTTTATGACACTCTTCGGCACTTTCCTTTACTCTACGGTTCTTTCTTTACCGTTTCAATAGTTTTGGTTGCGGGCACAACCCTCACCGCCCACACCGCCCATACCACATACGCTTAGTTATTCGCCAATTAAACTCCGACTTTGTAGCTAGCTTTAGACTATTCTTTATTACCCTATGATTTTTTTTTATTTTTTTTTTAAGTTTGTCTTTGTTTATGCGAGTGGTTTGTGTCAGGTTGCCTACAACACTTCTTATTTCTGCGGGCATGGCTCGAACCACATGAACCGCGGATGCTTGGTTAGTATATATATATGTCGTCAAACAGAACTGCTCGGTAGACCGTCGACAGTCAAGGAGAAGACGACAACAAACGAGGGGCTGTGGAAAACTGTTTCATTGGAGTTTCTATGACTCATCAGGAAACTATATATATATATATATATTCAGTCAGTTCTCTATGACGATATATATGAGCACATATATATCATGATAACGACCTGATCGTACAGATGCCCACCAGACTGACCCGGTCTTGGTGTCCAGGTCTGGATATCCAGATAAGGCCCCACCCAAAGGATTTTTATTTGTGCGGGGTCTGCCTAGGCCGGTCAGTCGTGTTGCTGGAGGCCACCCCAGAAATGTTTGTATACCAACAAGAGGTTGAATTTTTAGACATGTAAGGGGTGCCTTTGACACTTGGTCATGCAATATTCCTATGAAACTTTCCTTCCAACCTACCACTTTCGTAGTTTCCCCTGGTGCACCTCTACTTCCACGGTCCTACCTTATCCTCCAAGGACCATCACCTTAAAATCTATTACAGACGGAGATGACATGACTAGACAGTGGTCGCGAATACTGGACCAAGTATAACCCTACTTACTCTATTCAGTCTTGATCGAAGCATAAACGTATGAGCCTTGCCGCACGGGTACTTCGGGGGCTAGGACTAGCCATATTTCTATAAGTCCAATAGGTACTTTATTCCAATACTCTATTGTGTGGTGATGATAGATAGTTGATAATCCTATGTTCCCTCGTATGTCCCTGGAGCTCGTTCCGACCCCACGGTAAGGTGCAGTATCTCCTGACATCCCCGACATCCCGTACTAAGGAACTTCTATGCCAGCCTCAACCCTGTGCTACGCACTAGGAGGATAGCCAACCCTTAGTCATTAGTTATGGACTGAATTTATCTACTGTGTAGTGGTAGCATGTGAATCGTTGTTCTATAGTGTGATGGTAGAGATTTGGGGATCCTTTGTTCCCTTGTATATCCCTGGAGTCCGTTCGGCCCCGCAGTAAGGTGCAGTATCTTCTGACACCCCTGGCATCCCATACTAAGGAACTGCTATGCCAGCTCCAACCCTAAGCTACGTGAGGATAGCCAACCCTGAGAATCTATTGACCTTGTGTTGTATGGTAATCTGAGAGCTGACAATCCTCTGTTCCCTCGTATATCCCCAGAACCTGTTCCGACCCAATCTTAGCTCAACGACACCAATGAACTGTTGATGCAGACCAGAGTTCACATCCAGACGCAACGTGGTGAACATAATGAAATAAGTCTGAATTACCTGTGCTGGACAATTCAATGACGGTATCTTTTTTATTCTTTTTTCCCTTGTAGGTGCTCACAGGACCCACCACCCACCCCTACCTATCTCATCGTTATGCTTCCTTAGCGTAACATCTGCTTAAGACTCTCCCACACACCACACACCACACACAACCCACTCACATGCACACTCACAACTGTGCTGTTTGAAGACCTTACTATATCGGGCGATGGGAACTAGGGGGAGCTGCGCTAACGCTAGCGCCCTGATACCGGCAGACCGGTCAGGCCCGGTTCTGCCGACTAGACTAGCGCTTGGGGAGAGGAGCTCCTCAGCTGCTAGGTCTGTGCGCGCGCCCGACATACGCGCGTGGCTTCTTGATTGGCCACGTAGCAGTTGTTGTTGGTGACATGAACGACTGTGACGCGCGGGCAGGGGTAGCGCTAACCGTGAGATTGATGAGAAAACGTATAGGGCACAACTATCTGGGTTAGCGATCGACCTGGTGGGGGAGCTACAACATGGAGATACGCCTTTTGGTGTTGATACCGATGTTTGGCATGTAGAGGATGGTGGGCAAGATGAGGAGGACGTGGTCATTTACTATGCAAATATGTGCGCAGTCTGCGTAGATAGGGAAATTGAAAATGAGAGGAACCGGGAAACTGCGTGTCACTGTGGGACAAAGATGAACATAAGGGGGGGCTGGACGGGTGGTGGGGAGACCTGCGGAGTGATGATGAGAGTGTCGGTGCCAGCGGGTGGTGGGAAAACCTGATGATTGACGATGAGAGTGTCGGTGTTGACATCGACTCCCATCCGCTTCAGGGTATCCGAGACCAGGCAGGAGTGTGGGAGGAAGGAGAGTGGGAGGTGGAGTTGGAGCAAATGCCAACGACGGTGGCTGCGGGAAGACAACAGCGACAACAAGTACAACTACATGAGGCAGGCGAGGCAGGCGAGAGGGACATGGAACTGGGGATAATGGCAACTGCGACAGCTGTGATGATAATAACCGAAAAAACAAAAGCAACTGAATAACCACAGTAACGATATCAATAACAACAACAACAACAACAACAACAACAACAACAACAACAATAACAATACTAACAAGAATTGCAATGGCAACAACAACAACAAGAACAACAATAGCGCTAGCTAAAACGACAACAACAAAGCGGGCAAAGACAAGGGTCTCCACAACGACAGCTGTGAACTTAAAGGTAAGTACAACATCCGCATCAGTGTTGTGGAGGAGGATTGGCGGTTTGTTTAGGATGGCGAGGTGGGGTGAGGTATTGAAGGTGAGGGTTATTACTATCCCCCATCCCACCTACCTGTTTTTTTTGCATGGTTTGTTTCATTTTGATCGGGTTGGAGTGGGATAGGTGATCTCCCTCCCATTGTAGGGCCAAACCCCGTTAGACTTTCGAGCCTGTGTCAACCCCGTTGCGGGTCCCATTTGGCTCGACCCACCCACGCTCATGCTCAGGGTGCGGGCCATTCGTCACAGGGTCACCCCCACCTAGTGCTTTGAGATGGATTGGGGTGGGTCATTGAGCGAGAGAGCTTTGACATTGGGGATGTAGCTCAGCCCTCGCGCAGGGTGGTAGTCTCGCAGGTCTTTCGCAAGCGCCGTTTTCTTGACACTTTGTTGTATTTGCAGACGATTGCGCCTTCCAATACTCAAGCAGCCCAGGGAGTCCTTTGAACCCTCTGTCTTCGTTACATGCGCAGGCTAAGCGTCATCCTTAGGCCGCGCATCCATTTCCTAACACTGCAATCTACGACTTTATCGGGGCGGTGTCACGCCGGCCTCCCCCTTAGCCACTTGAGCACATTGCAATTCACACATTCGATTCATGACTTTCGCGGCTGCCCCCCCTTAGTGCTCTTGGGGTTCCTTTCAACATCTAAATGACAAGACCTTAGTTTAACCATCCATAACCTCATTTCCCCCTTTCCTTCCTCCCTCAAGATCTCATACATATAGGCCACATTCATGGGTAGAATTTACACCAAGGCCTCATAGCCTTTTACCCATTCATTCCTCTTTCCCTTGCTGTCACACCCCTAGCCCAATCCCGCTCATTTCACCCCAATGCTACTCACCTGCACAGCCAACACAAAGCAAAGACCAATACAACCCCTACTTGGGGTCAACACGTAACCCTTCCCTCATGCCTAAGCTTTATTCTCATCCTTGGGTTCCTTCCCATTCCTTTTACTTTACTCAGTCAATCCATCCTCTTCTCATAGTCATGCAGTCCAGGTTCTGGTTGAGTCGACTGACCTTTCTTTCAATCACCAATCTCTTTCTTTAGTCCTCTTTGGACCAGTCTACTTCCAATCTCACAGCGTTTTGCGCTCACCGCTCTCAAGTGTTCCCTTCTTTTCTTCATTCTTGGTGGCAGAAGGGACCGGCTGTCCTTCCCTTGCCCTCTTTCTCCACCAAGTGAGGTCAACTTCACCGTTCGTCCCCTGATAATGTAACAAGTGAGTGGGAGAGGTTAGTTGTACGCGAAGAGGGAAGGGGTAAGGATTAGACTTGGGATACGAGAGAATAGGGGGGAGGGAGAATCAAAGGAATAGATGTGGAAGAGGGAGAGAGGGAGAACTTAGAGAGGGGGGGGGGGGGGGGGGGGGGGGGGGGGGGGGGGGGGGGGGGGGGGGGGAGAGAGAGAGAGAGAGAGAGAGAGAGAGAGAGAGAGAGAGAGAGAGAGAGAGAGAGAGAGAGACTCCCTATGCTTAATCAAGTTTTGTCCCCTAATTGTCCTACCATCCTACTTGAGGCCCACCTATCCACCCCTCCTCTTTTCTACAGGGCGCGGGTTGAAGCGGTCGGCTATGGCGGATGGGTGAAAGAGGCGGAGGAGGAAGAAGAAGCGTGGTGGATGACTATGGTGGATGGGTGAAGGTGATGGAGGAGGAAGATGAAGTGTGGTGGTGGCTATGGCGGATGGGTGACGGTGATGGAGGAGGAAGGTGGAGTGAGGTGGTGGTTATGGCGAACGGGTGAAGGAGATGGGAGGAGGAAGATGAAGTGAGGTGGTGGCTATGGCGGATGGATGACGGTGATGGAGGAGAAAGGCGAAGCGAGGTGGATGGTTATGGTGGATGGGTGAAAGTGATGGACGAGGAAGGTGAAGTGGGGTGGTGGCTACAACGGATGGGTGAAGGAAATGGAGGAGGAAGGTGAAGTGGGGTGGTGGCTATGGTGGATGGGTGAAGGAGATGGCGGAGGAGGGTGAAGTGAGGTGAATGGCAATGGTGGATGAGTGAAGGAGATGGAGGAGGAAGGATAAAGTGAGGTGTGGGGTGGTCCAGCGCTTCCCCCTACTTCTAAGTGCGCGCCTGTCTACCTAGGGTTTTCCCCGGGCCCGGACGCCCTGGGATACTTGGTTTCGCAGTTTGCGCACGGGCTTACAGTTGTCCCAGATTTGCAGAAACGTCGATTGCAAAAAACACAGATTTTGCAGAACCCACAGTTTACAAAAAAACACAGATTTTGCAGAACCCACAGTTTACAAAAAAACACAGATTTTGCAGAACCCACAGTTTACAGAAAAACACAGATTTTGCAGAAAAGGCAGATTTTTGCAGATTTTTGTCGGTTTTCCTAGAGGAGAGAGAGCCGAGAAATCCAATCCGGCGTTTGGTGGACCAAACTGTGTCGGAAGCCCACGTAACTTGGTGGGCCATCTGTCTATACTCTATGGAAGACCTCCATAAAGTTTGGTTTCATTCTATCGCTGTTTGCCCCTACTTGCCGTTTTCGGGCATTGTCTGGGTTCTGAGTGAACAGTTCGAGGAAGTCCATTTTCCGTTTTTGCAGGAAATTGGACTCAGATGGCCTGCAGATTTTGCAGGCCATCTATCTATGCCTAGGATATGGGGTCTGTGAAGTCACAACCCTCATACCCCTATTTTGGCGGTGTTGGCCACCGACGCCCCCGGGCCACACCGGTACCTTAGCGTTTTCCGGACCGGCCTTTGCTCCGGGAGACCAGCTAACGGTTCTCAGCAGCAGCAGCAGCCTGGCCTGGCCAATCATCAGCAACAACAGCAGCAGTTCTCAACAACAACAACATTATCAGTAGCAGCAACAGCAGCACCAGCCTCCTACCTACCTTCTGCTTACCGTGTTCGATTAGAGCACAGGGGGCAGACGGGGACTCAATCAGAGAACACGAGACCAGGAACAAATACCACACATATCCCTACATGCCCTTACGGCAAGTGGGAGTAGGGGTTTGACATCACAAATAAGGGGGGTCTTGCAAGGTCATGTATGTGACAATTTGATTAGCCTAGGAAGAACCAAACTAACACCAAGTGCAAGAATGGACGGAGTCCGAACACGACTATGGAAAACACATGCATGTGACAAGTTGAACAGCCAAAGAAGAACCGGACTAACACCAAGTACAAGAACAGACAAAGCACGAGTGTGACTAGGGAGAACACATACATGTGAGAGGTTTATTAGCCAAAGAAGAACCGGACTAACACCAAGTGCAAGAGCAGACAAAGCATGAGGGCGACTAGGAAGAACATATACATGTGACAAGTTGAACAACCAAAGAAGAACCGGACTAACACCAAGTGCAAGAAGCGACAAAGCATGAGTGGGACTAGGGAAAACATAAGCATGTGACAAGTTGAACAACAAATGAAAACTGGACTAACACCAAGTGCAAGAATGGACAAAGCATGAGTGGGACTAAGGAAAACATAAGCATGTGACAAGTTGAACAGCCAATGAAGAACCGGACTAACACCAAGTGCAAGAATGGACAAAGCATGAGAGTGACTAGTGAAAACGTGTGCATGTGACAGTTGAACAGCCAAAGAAGAACCGGACTAACACCAATTGCGAGAACGGTCAAAGCACGAATGTGACTAGGGAAAGCGCATGTATGTGACAAGTTGAACAACCAAAGAAGAATCGGGTTAACATCAAGTGCAAGAATGAACAAGGCATGGGTGAGACTAGGAAAAACATAAGCATGTGACAAGTTGAACAGCCAAGGAAAAATCGAACTATCACCAAGTGCAAGAATGGACAAAGCATGAGTGTGACTAATGAAAACACAAGCATGTGACTAGTT
>BFEA01000152.1:13897-31231 GCA_003427395.1 Chara braunii | reverse complement strand
AGAACGAAAAAAAATAAATCCAATCGAATCAGTGGATTCGATTGGATCTTGATATCGAATATCAAGATCCAATCGAATCCACTGATTCGATTGGATTTTTTTTTTGTTCGTTGCAGCAAGCTGGGCTCTGAAGACATAATAGTATCCCAAGTAAAGAGTACAAGTGCACCGAGAAAATCATCCATAAAGAGCAATACAATGAAGTATTGACCCAATGTTCAAGCCCGTAGGCCACACCAACACAGTATCTAGAGTCGTTCTCTCTGTCTGGCGCACAGCGCCCAACCTACACTACCATACAGAGGGAGGAGAAGGGTAGGAGGAAAATGAGGAGGAGGAGGAGGAGGAGGAGGAGGAGGAGGATGGCGAGAAGGAGGAAGATGGTGAGGAGGAGGAGGAGGAGGAGGAGGACGACGACGAAGAAGAGGCAGACGAGGACGAGGAGGCGAGGGAGGAGGAGGAGGTCACGTTTTTTTTTTTTTTTTAATCAATCAATCAATCAATCAATCAATCAAGAAAAAAAAAAACGGACAGAACGTAAAAAAAATCCTATCGAATCCACTGATTCGATTAAATATTTCTTTTTCGTTCTGTTCGTTTTTTTTTCTTGATTGATTGATTGATTGATTGATTGATTACTTGATTGATTGATTGATTAAAAAAAAAAAAAAAAAACGAACATAACGAAAAAAAAAAATCCAATCGAATCCACTGATTCGATTGGATTTTTTTTTTTTTCGTTGCAGCAGGCTGGGCTTTGAAGACGTAGTAGTATCCCAAGTAGAGAGTACAAGTGCACCGAGAAAACCATCCATAAGAGCAATACAATGAAGTATTGACCCAATGTCCAAGCCCGTAGGCCACACCAACACAGTATCCTGAGTCGCTCTCTCTGTCTGGCGCACAGCGCCCAGCCCACACTACCATACAGAGGGAGGAGAAGGGTAGGAGGAAGAGGAGGAGGAGGAGGAGGATGGCGAGAAGGAGGAGGAGGAGGAGGAGGAGGATGGCGAGAGGGAGGAGGAGGAGGAGGATGGCGAGAAGGAGGAGGAGGAGGATGGCGAGAAGGAGGAGGAGGAGGATGGCGAGAAGGCGGAGGAGGAGGAGGAGGACGACGACGACGAAGAAGAAGAAGAGGCAGACGAGGACGAGGAGGAGAGGGAGGAGGAGGAGGTCACATTTTTTTTTTTTTTTTAATCAATCAATCAATCAAGAAAAAAAAAAACGAACAGAACGAAAAAAAAAATCCAATCGAATCAGTGGATTCGATTGGATTTTTTTTTTTCTATCTGTTTTTTTTTTTTTCCTTGATTGATTGATTGATTGATTGATTGATTGATTGATTGATTAAAAAACAAAAAAAAACGAATAGAACGAAAAAAAACAATCCAATCGAATCCACTGATTTGATCGGATTTTTTTTTTTTTTCGTTGCAGCAGGCTGGGCTCTGAAGACGTAGTAGTATCCCAAGTACAGAGTACAAGTGCACCGAGAAAACCATCCATAAAGAGCAATACAATGAAGTATTGACCCAATGTCCAAACCCATAGGCCACACCAACACAGTATCCAGAGTCGCTCTCTCTGTCTGGCGCACAGCGCCCAGCCTACACTACCATACAGAGGGAGGAGAAGGGTAGGAGGAGGAGGAGGAGGATGGCGAGAAGGAGGAGGAGGAGGAGGAGGAGGACGAGGAGGAGGACGAGGACGAGGACGAGGACGAGGACGAGGAGGAGGAGGATGGAGGAGGATGGCGAGAAGTAGAAAGTACAAATGCACCGAGAAAACCATCCATAAAGAGCAATACAATGAAGTATTGAGCCAATGTCCAAGCCAGTAGGCCACACTAACACAATATCCAAAGTCGCTCTCTTTGTCTGGCGCACAGCGCCCAGCCTACTCTACCATAGGACGATGACGAAAAAGAGGGAGGAGAAGGGTAGGAGGAAGAGGGGGAGAAAGAAGATGACGAAGAGGAGGGAGGAGAAGAAGAGGAGGAGGAGGAGGAGGAGGAGGATGAAAAAGCGGGAGGAGAAGGGTAGGAGGAAGAGGGGGAGAAAGAAGACGACGAAGAGGAGGGAGGAGAAGAGGAGGAGGAGGAGGAGGATGAGGAGGAGGAGGGACGACCTGTCTTACCTGGCGGGGGAGAACGAGGTTGGGCGATGGCAAGGGAAGGCGGCGGCCATGCTCGGGGACGTGACGACCAGCAAGCAGCGCGGGCGTGGGGCGACGGGCCGTTGGTGGGGAGGGACCCGCATGCCTGAGGCACTACACCAGGCGCAGTCCGAGACGGGGGCTGCGCGAATTCGAATTCAAAAAAGGACCGATCTGGACCATGGATCGTCTTCGATCAACGACCCAGATCGGGCCTTTTTTTTTTCGAAACCGGTAGGCCCCCTGCGGAATCCGACAGTGGGAGGGTGTTCGGGTTGCCGCCTTGTACCCCACCAGGCCCCCTAAAACAAAATCCGAGCCCTGCGCATATTTTGCGCAGGCCCCGGAAATACTTTTTTCGGTATTATCCGGTGCCCTTTTTCCGACCGGATATACCGGATATTCAGAGGCCTTCCGGATATCCGAAACTTGTACTTAGGTATTTTTCTTAGAAATGAAATTCTGTTTTTTGCAGGGAAACGAGGTGTTTAAAAAAAATGAAGATGCAAATTTTGAAAAAAAAAAAAAAAAAAAAAGGTTTGATTGATTGATTAATTGATTGATTGATTGATTGATTGATTGATCGATCTGATTTGATTGATTGATTGATTGATTGGTTCATCGAGTGTGTGTGTGTGTGTGTGTGTGTGTGTGTGCGCACAGGAGTGTGCTGGAGCTGCACGCGCGCACGAGAGAGAGAGAGAGAGAGAGAGAGAGAGAGAGAGAGAGAGAGAGAGAGGTGGCGGCAGGGGGGGGACGGGCGACCCTCCCCCAACCAACCAACCAATCAATCAATAAAAAAGAAAAAAAATCAATCGATCAATCAATCAATCAATCAATCAATCAATCAATCAATCAATCAACCAATCAATCAATCAATCAATCAATCGATCAATCAACGAATATTTTTTGTTCTATTTTTTAAATTAATTTTCGCACTCATAAACAATCACACCCCCCCCCCCAAAAAATATATATATATATCTTTTAATGAGCAATCCTCTAGAGGAGGACGTGCGCAGGCCGAGGCCACGCGCCGATTTCCTATGCACGCCCTTGGCTGAGCCTGGCCCGGCCACAAAAATACTCGGCCACTCGGCCTACGCCGCGGGCCCACGGCCGGCCTCCTCGGCCGCGGTCAAGTTGGAGGCGGACGCGGCCTAGGGGGACACATAGGGATTATCCTTTCCCTTCTCAAGTCGAACAGTCTGGTTAGGGTCATCCTTTTCCATCTCAAGTCGAACAACGTAGTTATGGTCGTTCTTTTCCATCTCAATTCGAACAACCTGGTTAGGGTCATTCTTTCTCATCTCCATGTTATCGCCCGAGGGGGTGGGCTTCGAGGACACGGATCCCATCTTTTACTATAAGGGGGTTAGAAGCGACCATCTTTACAGTTTTCTGTGTGCGACATCTTCATTCTTTCTCAATACAACTTACTGTTTCTAATGATATCATGCATACACCCGACTTAGCATCTAGCACTCAAGCGGAGACTTTCAACCTCAGGTAGTACTAGCCCACCTGGCTGTTCAACCATAGATCAGAGCGCAAGGTCCTTCTGTCCTCTTCACTTTTGCTCACTTTCTCAATTTTGTCTCTTGTGACACGACTTTGACTCAATTGGATTAGGCTCCTAGGGGCGTGACCTCTACCCATAGGTTCCCTAACCTCTCTTGTACTTGACCGACACTCAATTGTCTTGCCTTGCTCAACAATCGAAGTTCATAGTCTCCATTCAGAATACAAGCTTTGTTTTGTCCAAAGTTCATAATCCAACCATCCCAACTAGTCTCATACCCATGTTTTTTGCCAATGTTTCTCGTGCAAAATCTTTCCAAAGTAGGTCATAAAAAAAAACAGCTGAAATACTCTGTGTTTGAAAAATTCAACACGCATTGAATTCGCGTTGTATCCCGTTAAAACGTGCGTTAGACGTTTTCGCGCGCGGCGGTCCCGCACCCCGCTGGGAGCGCTGAACCTCAAGGTCGTGTCACACATGATTTTATTCTTGAAGAACAACTAGACACCACTCCGACCGTGAGCATCGGTTATACCTCTCACGACACCCCACGACAGGTCGGGGAGCCGCGAGGTATAACTTACCTCTACCCGAGGGGCTGTCACCACCGTCAGGTAGGCGTATCCCTGCAGAGCTACCGGCCCACATGCGAAGGTTTTTACATACCTTTGTAGAGGTAGGTCGGCCGAGGACGTTTGCTCGATCGTTGTAGCATAAAATGAGGTACGTGAGGTAAGACACCTAAAACTGACCCGTTGGATATTCAAGGCGAACTTTGAAAAGACAATCTACATTCGCTACTGCGTAATGTATTATTCTCTTCACTAATATCAATCAAACCATATTTCTACCAAAGGGCGTTCTACCTTTGTTAACAGACCATGACTTAACTGAATATCAAATAATATAGAAGTTATACAAGACAATAATGAGGATGGGGTTATTACCGCCAAAAACCTTCCCACTTTCACAAGTGTTGTGTGTCCGAGACTCTTCAACAGATCAGGTCCAGTTCAATTCAAAATCACGCACAAAACAGACCTGCACAGAATAATGCAAAGACAGTTCACATGCCATGTACTAACGGCGTCAACCATCAACAATAGACCTTGTCCATCACTTCCCAAACCATGTATGGCAGCCTTATCTTTTCTAAGACGTAAGCCCAACCCCATAACTTTTCTTCAAAGGACCCTTGAGAGTGACTAGGACCATTTAGGTAATGACCACAGGTGACAGTTTTACTAACCACAAAGTTTGACTTTAGTGGCGGGTATCAAGTCAAAGAGGAAGAGTTGAATCGGTAACAATCGACCTATTATCGAAAGATAACAGAAATTTGGGTCCTTTCTGTAGAACCTCTTCCTTGAAATGCAGTAGATAAACAAGGACTTGCGCACACACAGGTCAACAAGGATTCAACACCCCCACTCGATTTCAAACATATTGATATCTAAGGGTCAAACCCTTAGACATGAGTAGTGAACTCTGGAATCGACATCCCAGGTCTAGTCTATAGTTTTACTCCCACAACCCTACCCTAAGTCGTCTGTCACTCTCTCCTTTCACTCAAGGAGTCACATGCCTATGTCCTAAGTCGTCTTAAGGAAACTCATATTTCCACTACTCTCAGTCATTGCATTTTCTCTCTTGGAGACAAGCGCTGTCGAGCGCATCGGTCCGACACCACACGAAGCAGCGCGGGACCCTCCCGACCTCGTCACGCAGGAGTTGGACTACACCATCCTCGTAAATGCACATGGAGCTTCCACAAAGCCGCTCTGGTCAAGTGCGCCAACCATACCTCTCGCGAGCCCCTACGACAGGATAGGGCCTACGCAAGGCACGACTTACCTCCACCTTACGGGAGCTGTCACCTCCCTTCGGTGGGCGTATCCCTGTCGAGCTCCCAGTCCACAGTACGAAAGTTGATCGATTGCAATCGCAAAGGTGGACCAGCCGAGGGCGTTTCTCGTTCGTTGTAGCATTGGGGGTACGCGCGGTAATACACCTCTATCGGACCCGCACACGAACCGACATTTTGGGGGGCTGAGGTCCAAAGCGCGACTCGTTGTCGATCGACTAGGACGCATCCCACACACCAAGCTCACACCACTTTACGAATCACAAAAATAAAACACACACACACACACACATACGAAACGACACAACACAAACAACGCGACAACGCTCCTAGCCCCTCGGTAGCCAACCCATAACTTTTCGATGCGGAAATGGATAGGCGTCACGCGCGAGACTTAATATAAAACCGCGCGGACGCAGGGCCTACTCATATTGACTAGCAATGCAAATGTACGCAAGTAGTCGCAATGATGGCGTACCATGTAGTACCCATACCCGTGCGGTCCTCGTCAATGTCGAGGGTCGCATTCGACACTCAAGTGTCGGCTGACCCGCGTCTTGAGGGTTAATCTCTCGAATCTGAACAACCGCCATGCGCGGTTGAAGACCACACACCCTCTTCTGCACCCTGTGCAGAGTGGGTGGTATACAGGTCCATACCTGTGGTGGCAGTCGTTTCTTACTGCCCTGGAGATGGACCCCACTCCAGGCCTGCACAGAAGTCAAGGTGTTTGACTTTGACGGCTGCCACGGACTACAACGTCCAACCATATAAATCTAAAAAGCAAAGAGTAACAGAGGGTCCTCCTTCTCTCTCAACCCATAATCAGGCTAACCCTTGCGCACGATCGCAGTAAGCCGCGCGCATACCCAAGGCACATGTAAATATATGCATAAGGTTTATTTATATAGGACGATCACTTCTCACAGTCACAGTGTGACTCCTCTCAGCCATATATGTATGTAATCACAGGCAGTGTCATCTAAAGTCCGGACCGCACACATACCTGCGATCACATCAAAGGTCCAACAAAACTCATCGCACTACACGGGGTCAACTTCAACCATTCTCTATGCTCATACCCCTTGCTTTAACCATACAAACCTCACTCTTGTGCAACTCCCCAAAATAGATACTCAGTACTTTCGTTAAATGGCCATTCAATAAAGTCCGGGTGAAAACACAATGAAACAATTCAAACCACATGGCTAAAGCCTTTAGGTTGAGTGACAGGAGTGGATTGGAGTTGAATCGTGAACCGATGAATCGGCAACCGACCTGTTATCAGGGATAACAGGAGATGATCCTCGTAGGATCAGTTGAATCTAATCCAAATCCTGAATCTGTCGGTCGAGAGGACCTGTAACACAAGACAGGTCAATCCTCAGGCTAAACCTATAATTCCATGGAAAATAATCCCCATATCATGATCTCACTCGAATCATCCTAATTAACTACGTCTGAGTGTACCTCTAAGTAGTGTCCAAAGCAAAGGTAGACTAATGGCAGAATCTCCCCATATTCAGGGTGGATTGCCAGAATCGTCACCTGTCAAAATATAATTTATCTTCTTTAAACTAAGAAAATTTCGGCAGCGCTTCCCGTAGGCAAAGTGCCTTTTCAAAATTTATATCAGCCCAAACATAAAAAAGCAAGTAGTTTTTGACTCTCCAAAGTCCAATTTTGTCTAACTCCCTGAATTAGCAAAAATTAGGGCAGCACTCCCTTTAGAAAAGGAGACTTCTAAGATTTCTACTAAGCCATATATGTACGTTAGACAAATTGAACTTTGAAAAGTTAAATTTTGACGAACTCCTTGGATTTGTAGAAATTTCAGCAGCGCTTCCCGTAAAGAAACTGACTTACTAAAATTTATACAAAGCCAAGTACAACAAAAGATCCCAGAAAATGCGAGAATTGATCTAAGTAAAAAAAAAAACTTAGCTCAGAAAATACAGGAATCGAAACAAACTCCTATGACTCTAGCATGTGGCGAGCGACTAAAGCAACTACCTATCAACCTGAAACTCAGACCAAGTAGTAGCCTCACTCAGTCACATGGAGGCCAAACCACAAAGGTAAGTACTCTCACCATCCCCAAGTATACCTGAACAAACAATAGTTCATGATCTTTCAATGATTTAGCCCCTCATACCTAGCTTACATAAGGCGTAAGGTCAGGACACCCAAACTTATGGAATGTGCCTAACTTAGCCAAAGAGTATACGCAAAACAGAGGGCACAACTACTTCTCTCTTCTTTAGGCACATGACTAGACCATTCTAGTTGCCCTGAACTTGTTTAAGATATCCAAGTTGTATATACATGTCTTCTCTTTGTCTTCTAAGGCTGCATGGGACTGAACTGACTTAAGTTCAGCCTGCCCCAACTTACCATCAATTATATTCTTAATTATACTCTCTTCAGGTTGTAATAGGCTATAAACAGACCACTTAAACTTATAGAACGTACTGATCAACATGTTCTTAAATAGAATAATAGTAAAGTATAGCCAAGTTATAATTATTGGGTTTCAGCATGTGCAAGGCTTCGAGTCAGACCACTTGAACTTACAGAACATTCTGGCTCTCTGCCTGATTTGTTTCTCTCTGATCCTCTATGTGCGTGACATTGGGCTAGATCACCTGAACTTACAGAACAATCTGCCCTCTGTCAGGTTCATTCTCTTAGAATAAAAGCAGGAAGAGGCTAAGCCACCTAAACTTATAGAACAACTTATACCTCCTCGTTGAGAACCAAATAAACAGAAGTAAACCCAAAGTAAATCAGGCGACCAAGGCACCTGAACTTACAGAATGTGCTTGGTCCCTGAAAAGTCATCCGCAATCAGCCATCCCAAGTCAAAGCAGTTAGACCACCTAAACTTATAGAACAGCCTGACCCTCCATGCAAAAACCACAGCACTGGGTCTCCCCAAGCTTATGGGGACCTCCTAACCCTAGTGACCCAGTCAAATCTCATGCAAAATCAGCCCTCCATCCTGCCTTTCCCAGATGCAATTCCTTTTTACAATCTGATTTCACACAGTCAATAAAGCTGAAACTGAAATTGAACGAACATTCCTTTACTTGATCTGATTCAGTGTCCTGAAAGTCAAACAAAGGTCAAAGTAAGGTTGCACACCATATATTCAGTCAGAGATGCAATGGGTAATACTGATAGGGGTTATAACTGGGTTTATAGAGGGAGATGGAAAGTTACCTTACATTTCCCTACCTCCAGAACTCCTCCCGAGTTCCGGCAGAGCTCTGAGTTTCGGGAGGGAAACCTGAAGCCTCTGAAATGACTTGAAGTGGCTGAAGCTTCTGAAAGCGGTTTCAGATCCTCTCATCCAAATTTTTGGATTGGAGCATCTGAAACCGTTTTCAGATTGTCAGCCACTTGAAGTCATTTCAGGAGTTTCGGGTGGGGAGACCTGAAACCTCTGAAATGATCTGAAGTGGATGAAGCTTCTTAAAGTGGTATCAGGTCCCCCCATCCAAATGTTTGGGAAGAGGGACCTGAAACCACTTTCAGAACCTTCAGCCACTTCATGTTATTTCAGGAGTTTCAGGCGGGGAGACCTGAAACCTCTGAAATGTCCTAAAGTGATTCTGAAACCGTTTTCAAATTTTCAGCCACTTCAAGTCATTTCAGGAGTTTCGGGTGGGGAGACCTGAAACCTCTAAAATGATATGAAGTGGCTGAAGCTTCTGAAAACGATTTTAGGTCCCCCCGTCCGAATGCTTGGATGAGGGGACCTGAAACTGCTTTCAGATTTTCAGCCACTTCAGATCATTTCAGGAGTTTCAGATAGAGAGACCTGAAACCTCTGAAATGATCTAAAGTGGCTGAAGCTTCTGAAAGTGGTTTCAGATCTCCCCATCGAAATGGTTGGATGGGGCATCTGAAACCGCTTTCAGATTTTCAGCCATTTCAGATCATTTCAGACGTTTCAGGTGGGGAGACCTGAAACGTCTGAAATGATATGAAGTGGCTGAAGCTTCTGAAAGCGGTTTCACTTCCCCCCGCCCAAATGCTTGGATGGGGAGACCTGAAACTGCTTTCAGAAACTTCAGCCACTTCATATAATTTCAGGAGTTTCAGATGGAGAGACCTGAAACCTCTGAAATAATTTGAAGTGGCTGAAGCTTCTGAAAGTGGTTTTAGGTCCCCTTATCCAAATGGTTGGATGGGGGCATCTGAAACCGCTTTCACATTTTCAGCCACTTCAGATCATTTCAAGAGTTTCAGGTGGGGAGATATGAAACCTCTGAAATGATATGAAGTGGTTGATACTTCTGAAAGCAGTTTCAGGTCCCCCCGTCCAAATGCTTGGATGGGGGGACATGAAACCGCTTTCAGAAACTTCAGCCACTTCATATTATTTCAGGAGTTTCAGATGGAGAGACCTGAAACCTCTAAAATGATTTGAAGTGGCTGAAGCTTCTAAAAGTGGTTTCAGGTCCCCCCATCCAAATGCTTGGATGGAGGCATCTGAAACCGCTTTCAGATTTTCAGCGACTTCATATCAATTCAGAAGTTTCGGGTGGGGAGACCTGAAACCTTTGAAAAGATTTGAAGTGGCTAAAGCTTCTGAAAGAGGTTTCAGGTCCCCCCGTCCAAATGCTTGCATGGGGGGACATAAAACTCCTATCAGATTTTCAGCCACTTCAGATCATTTCAGGAGTTTCAGACGGAGAGACCTCAAACCTCTGAAATGATCTGAAATAGGTGAAGCTTCTAAAAGCGGTTTCAGATTCCCCCGTCCAAATGCTTGGATGGGTATACTATGGGGAGCTGAAAAAATGAAAATATTACGAGTTGTTAACCTTCTCTCCACCGGCTACCAGACAACCCGCCGTTCACCGAGCAACTCTCCAAACCCGCCGATCGCTCCTCACTCTTTGAGTCTAACGAGGTGAGCACAACCTTGGCTAGGTAAGCCTTCAGTCTGCAGCCCTACCACTAACCTCACGATGGCTGCGTACCGACTAGCCGGACGATTCGGCCAGCAAAGTTTTTGTTTCTGCTAGTCACCTATCGCTAGTTATCTGGTGGGACGAGCAATATCCTGATTGACAGCCAGTCCTGCAATCCCCACGGTTGGGTCCACTGTACCTCACTTTCCTTCACGCCTCTTCCTCACTTCTCCGATGCAGGTGGTCAACGGCCCCCGCCAGGTAAGTATTCACTGCAGTTTATCCCTCGCTAGCTCGGCCGACGGGCTGCACAGTGTAGTGGCCAACACGTAAGTCTTCGCCCTCGTGGTTGCCCTCACAGTATCCCGCCGATAGGATCGAGCAACGCACCAACCAACGGTTGAGTCCCCAGCCTCACGGCTATTGGTTCCCACTACGCACTGAGCCCGGGAGTACAGGCAACGCAGACATCCCGAATCTGAGCGGCCCTCGTCCCAGTGTGCCTGGTCAGCAACAGTGCCCGGCTCGTCCTATCTCACAACGTACGCAGGTTAGTGCCGCCTTGCATCTCGTCGCCGCAGGGGCCTCCACAAACGCGCCTTTTCGTACACTTGAGCCAGCTTGATTAAGTAAGTTCGTCCTACCTCTACCAATACAGTAAGAAAGTTGGAATGAATCTTTCTCGGGATGCGGACAGGTTCACCCTCGTTCCAGCTGCAGCAACCAAGTACGCACCCTTCCTCCCCTATTCACTCTCCCCTTTTTTCAGTGCGTCACAGACGTACCTGGCCTTCTACTTGGCCAGGTTCACACCACTCTGCGGCCAAGTGCAGGCGGTTAGGTAAGCCCCCTTTTTCCCCTCTTTCATCTCCTCTCTCTCTCTCCTTCCCGACATTACCGCGCAACCCTTACTCTTACTAACTTCCTATTTACGAACTACCTATCAAACTAGCAACAGATTCGAAGTCGCCCTCCGTCAAGACCTCCAAACCGGATCTTCCCATGGCTGTTTTCATCAAGTGACGGCGATGTCGACGTTCTCTCTCCCCACTCCTACCTCAAATATTGTAGCACTACAGTGCACCCCCGTTCCTTCTGCCTCACTTCGATCGGCAGAGTGGGTAACACACCAACCCACAGGTAAGTCCCCTACCCCGCCCGTAACACCGCTACCACTAAATTACTGCCTCTACTCTAAATCTAACTTCCCCTTGTAACTCTCAGGTAATCATAACCCCCAAACATCATCTTACCTCGCCCGTTTTCACTAAGAAATTGGTGAGATCTTTGTCTTTCTACCGTTCTTTTCCCCCGTTCCTTGCTATCTCCGCGCAACTCCATCCCCCTACTAGCTTTTAGTCTACTAACTCCCGGCCCAATCTAACTACATTTTGTGGATTCGCCTACCGCAAAAACCCTTACGTCGCTCCTCTTCCCGCTCGAATCCGTCGAGGATTGAGCGAGCTATACACTTGCTCCCTTCCGCCACTCCCACTCTCCACCATCTCTCAGCGCACACCTTTCTCTTTCTAACACTAATCCTACTCAGCTAACACTAAAACTAACACTGCCACGTGATTCGTCCGAGGTAAAAACCCCAAGATCGCCTCCTCCCTTGCGCAAAGTCGTCAAGGAACGAGGGAGGCAGACGTTTTCCCCCCCTCGCCATAGTTATTCTCCCATACCCGCATGCACCCGGTGCGACTCCGCGTGCAGATTCACTCGGACTTTTTCCTCTCACTCACCACTTTCGATCCTGGCTGCTCCATATTCCTCCCCGTCGTAGCGCTTGGCCCCACACAGCACACTCAGTGGGATTCTGAGGGGAACCAGCCACCAGTCGGCTCGATAAGTCTGTCGCTCTTATACCCAAGTCCGACGGCCGGCCCATACACAGCAGCGGCACATCGGCCCTCAGAGCATTTCCTGGCGCCCTGCCTAAGCCGCCTCCCCCTTTCGGGTTCCCAATGGGCGGCTCACAGAGATTCCGGCCACAGTTCCAGGGCGAGGGCTGCAAGCCCGTCGCACGGTCTCAGGTACTGCAGGCCCTGGCGCCGACCTTAGGGGTAGTAGCAATTATTCAGATGTGGACTTTAGAGGACCAAGGTAGGGGAAGGGCTTCGCGCGGCAAATTTTCTGCAGCCCGCGGCACACCGTGATGCATGACCCACCCCCTTTCTGCGTGTCACGGGCACGCACACCCTCAAACCCCTCACAACAGATCACGGCGGGTGGTTGGCACACCTACAAAAGGTCCGTGCCACCCGGATTTTCTCCTTCGCGTGGGCTAACCACCCCTTCGGCTCGTATGCACGTCGAACCCCTCGGTCCGTGTTTCAAGACGGACAACGCCGAGGGAACTTTGCCGGCATTTCAAGCCCGCCTGAATCCGCAAGTCAACCAAAAGAGGTGTGCGCTCAAGGTCCTCAACTACCGCGGCGGCCATCCGTGGCCGATGTCATGCCCTGCTTACCAAAAGGCAAAGCATAAAGTTAAATAAATCGGCAGCAGATAATAATTAGAAAAAAAAACTCAGAAAAATAACCGTTGGTTTCGTCCCGACTGCGCCGATGACAAAACCAAGGGGGATGGCCCTGTCGAACCTTCGATGTCGAGCACCTTGTTCATTATGCAGGGTTCTCACCGTTGTCGAGGTCGTCCTCCGCATGAGCGTGCGCGCATCCCGATCAAACATACCAATCTTATGGAAAACACCCTCTTAATCCTGGTTTAACCAAATATTAATAAATAAATAATTAAAAATCTAACCGGCGGTCACGCCGGCTCTTCAGCCATCAATAAATAAAAATCACGCGTGCCTCAAAGATTCGCGCGCCCACACACTCTTTATTCTAGTCAAACATACAGTCGTATGAACGACGGACATCACCGCAACTCGCGCGGTATATTCAAACTTTTAATCTAAACTTAATTCCTGTCACTTGCAAAAACCAGGGTGAATACCCTTGTAAGGGTATTCGCGCCGACAACTTACCGGACCATATTGAGCGACGTCCCCGTCGCTCCGCAGGATAAAAAAACTATCAGTTTAATCAGAATCCAAAATGTTGATGAGAAAGGTACCAATCTGATTAACCAACAGACTCAGGGTTGAGGCCTCCAACAATCCAAGCCCTTACAACTATATCCTGCCAGGATTCTAACCTGGGTCTCCTTCATCCCACACTAGGACGCAAGTGTACTGGACATACGTACTACAGCGTAAGTTTCAGCGGCCCCTCTTAATTGTCCTTTCCCCTTTATTCTAGACAAACGTCGGCTTCTCGTTGAGTGTCCCTTAGTCTCTACCCTGCAGGCAGGGCCATAACCAGGGACGAGGGCCCTAACCGAGACCTTCGAAGACACTCTCGCCTCCCTCCAACAATCCTCACAATCAAATATATATATATATATATATGAATCTTATCTTAACACACCTCCTGCAGTCTGGTACAGGAAGGCTAGGTCTCCATCTTGGTCCACCATAGTCTGGGTGATCGTGCCAGATCTACGGCCTACTATGCTTGTTATTTCAGCAATAGTGCCCTCGCAGGTTGCGCCACGATAGGCTTTTTCTCCTGATAAGCATTCAATCAAGATTCAAAAAAAAGACTCGACTTTTATCCCACGCCATCCCACGACAGGTAAAACCCTCCTAGGTGGCCACACCCCTTTAAGTCTTTACCTCTTTTGGCGAGACGTGGGCCCGCTGTCAGGTTGCGCCGATCAGCAGCCGACACTAGGGGTTGCGCCCTAGTGATGCTAAACTTTATCGTTAGCTTGATATTCTCATGAATGCCCAGGATTTAGCACAAGCGGCTGGACAGTGTGTCACAACAATACAGGCCTACTGCAAGACAACGCAGAGGTCTGTCACACATAAAAGGCATTTACCAGCTCTTTGAGGATCAACACAGAGAGAACACGGCAGCCTCTCCACTATCACAAAACAAAATCACCGCCAGGTCCGCAAGGCCGTGGCCTTCTCACTTGATCGGGGCTAGAAGACCACACATCCCGAAACATCTCCGGATGAAGCTTTTTACGACCTTTTAAATTCCATCAAATGGTCAAGCAAAAACATGGTCCTCCTCATCAGGCTTTATCATTCAAACCCAACTTACCATGCCATTAAATCTATTAACCATCTTTCGAACTTGGGATGAGATGGAGACTGCTCTGAGATTAAGGTTTCCAAAAGATGGAGCACAGGGTCAGCGGAATGGAGACCGTGTGCAACCAGTCGGGGTCGTGCCAACAATAGAAGAATTAAGTGATATACAAAGGCAAGTGGGGGTATTAGAAGAGAGGTTGAAGCGACTGGAAGAGGCCAGGAAAGGTAAACGGAAGGTCATGGAAGATACGTCAAGTAAGCTGGCTGGTCAGGATGAAGAAGAAACCAGGAAGGGTTGTCGAGAATCGCCCCTCCTCATAAGAACCCTGAAAGGACGGTGCCCCGGGGGGAGATAAAGGCAAGAAGGTGATTGAGGTGAAGGAGGAGCAGAAATCTAGTATAGCCATGCCTATCACTGTGTCTGATCCAAAGAGGGGGCGTGTTGACATGGAAGGAGCAAAGGAGTAGAAGACAGTGAGAGCACCAGGCAAAGATAGTATGTAATCGTTGTGGGAAAGTTGGGCATATTCCTCGAAGATGTAAAAGCAAGGAAGTGATTGAGGGACCTGCACCTCCCAAGTTGACAAAGGCTTAGAGGAAGGCAAGAAACCTGGCCCAGGGAGGTCAGGGTACCGGAAAGGGGCAATGCTCACGACAAGAGGTGGTCACCCCACAAGAATGGGGAGGCGAAACTGCGCAAAAGGGGTCTTCGGCATCTGAGAAGACATTATATCGGCAGTGGACGTCATACGATCGAGTGAGTATAAGGCCTAAGGTTGAGATATACTTCTTCAAGGGCTACCGCGTTTCTGACTTCCTAAATAAGTTTGAGCAGATAGATTCCCACTGCAAATGGAGTGAGAAGCAGATGTTGAAAGAGGTCATAAGGTATATCCATATAGGATTGAAGGATGAAGTTGACAGGTCGGTTAAAAAGGCGGGGTGATCATGGAGGAAGTTCTACGATGACATGTGGCATAAGTACCGGCTAGGTGAGGAACACCTGACCAAAGATGATCTTGAGAAGATACCCCGGAGACAAGGTGGTTATCTAGGTCCAACAGTGAACATGATGCCGCCCAGGCTTTCGGTAGCCCAAACCCAACACATGAGACCATTGCGATTACCGCTGCAACAAGTGCCGCCAGTCGGCAGGGCCAATGAAGAAGATCAAAGGCAGGAGGCGGGAGGGGCCGCGAGAATGGCAGACGTGGAAATGAAGGACGTGGTGGCGGCAGAGGAGGCATTGGCGGACGCGATGGACGCCAGCGAAACCATAAGTGGAACGCGAAGGAAAAGGGGGTATGATGGCGGTAGTTGACATGATGATTAGGAGAGGCGGGTTAGAGCGTAGTAGCACAAAGAGAATATTAGTCATAAACCTTAGGCTTGGGAAGTGTTCAGCTAGAGGTTGACCCAAGACCATTTGGTTTGTTTTAATAAGTTGATTGTACATATGTAGGCGTGAAAGTTAGGGCAGTAGGCTAACAGATTATGTGGTCCTGGCTTTGCGTTTTAGCCAGCAGGATTCTGACCATATACTGAGTGGCTAGAGGATGTATATACAAGCTTTTAGTGGATTACATGTGTATGTTGTATCATAGAAGGCTCCAGGTTGGGTTGGAGGAACGCATCAGGAGCTCTTATGTCTACTCAAGGGGTGGAATGGGTAGAGCATGATTCAAATACGAGAGTGAGCTTCGTGTGTGTACAGGTTGCGGATGGGGAAATTTTGTTGAGCAAGTGATCTTGGAATACAGTCTTGAGTGCATTGAGAGGTCACATGAGAGTGTGATCTTATTAGATACTTTGGTTCACTTCTTGATTGTGGTGTTTGCCCAAGTTTTGTACATACGTATTTTTAGGGATATTGTCCTGAGTTGCAGGGGTATATTCGCTTATATACCGCTATATATGAGAAAGAAACATGTGTAGCAGTTTGATTCGAGGTGATCATAAGTTTGAGGCCTAGTGTGCTTCGTTTTCGCCTCTGGATATAAGGTATGTCTTGAGCTCGCTTGGATTCTTCTGAGTCGAGGGATACGGTTGTTTCGTGATTGAGACCGTTTGAGTTTAGCCCTCGTAAGAGAGATCATAACATTTGCGTGATATCAGTAACAGTTTAAGTTGAGATTATTCAACTATGGGTGTATATATATAACTCAAGACTACCTTTTGCTATGATTCTTTGGGTAGGATATCCTACTTTGAGTGTATATTGAGTGGCGAGTTCTGAGACTATTCCTTGTATATGATGATCACTATCACGCTCACATGTGTGGTTTGATCCTGATGAATGATGATCTTATGTGAGAGATGTGTGAGATACATCTCATGTGTATTGGATTGTGTGAATGTGAATGTTGTCTACTCTTCGGTATATGCGTGCGATCTGCCTTCAGGTGGATGAAGGGGCCGGGTATAAGGAGAGGAAGTGCAATTTGTTTTTGTGAAGAGATGTGAGAATCCTAAGGGATTTACGAGTCCTTGAGGTTCTAATGTTTACCATGCCAGATGATTATCGTTTGAGTTGTGATGAGGACCCATAAGTTGGTCTCTCAGTTTGAGTTGTTTTATGGTTGAGACACCTTTGAGTGGAAAGGTAGTCTATTGTTTGTTTGGAAGACTCATCTTCAAAGAGGGAAGATGTTTTAAAGAAAGCAACTTTAACATAAAGGTATACACTTCTTCGCTCAACTCCTCACAAACGAACAATGGCAACATACTCCACACTCCATCTTTTGGAAACCTTAATCTC
>BFEA01000151.1:2808589-2846075 GCA_003427395.1 Chara braunii | reverse complement strand
TGGTGGGAGTCGGCCGTCCACGTGTCACTGGTCCTTCCACCGGTACGGGAACCCTGTTACGACTTCTCCTTCATCTGGATGATGAGGTTCGATGAACTTCTCACGCGGCCAGCTGCACMGCGGTTCAGACACTTGGATGGCGGWGCCGTAGTGGATCSGCCTGTAGGAGAACTGCAGCGGCTRGAGAACWGYAGCAGCTGGAGTCACGCCGGCRTCGCGGTTACCARGGAGAAAGGCGCCAGCTTGGATGCCGGATGTATYGGGTCGCCTTGATGGACCAGGTGCAGCTACAGGGATGGGGATGGSTATCCGCAATGGTGGGATAGAGAGAGGGGGAGGGAGGGAGGGAGCGGAGGTTCGAAACCCGCTCCGATACCAATGTGACGCACGTGCGGAGGGCACGTGCGAAGATGGTGTGTGTGTGTGTGTGTGAGAGAGAGAGAGAGAGAGAGAGAGAGAGAGAGAGGAGATAGACACACACATGAAGCAGCAGCTGAATGAAGGTCTTGTCTGGCCATTAACGAATGAACGAACAGAATGAATGAACCTGCCACCTTGGGCCTACCGGTCAGGGTCCAGGTACGGAACAAGCTGGTACCAGACCAGGGTTAGGCCGGTGGCCTGAAACTGGTGTGGCCTCACTGTCGGGCCGTAGGGGTACCGCTCCACACATCCCCATGCCTGATTCGATTTGTAGATAGAACGTGGCAACCCAACATAAGTCACGCACACGGCTAATATGCTCAGCAATGTGCACAGTAGTGTACACAACAAAAAGCACGGCGGACCCGGCGATACCTTAGCAAAACTCTGTAAGGCCCGCCAGAGCATAACCCTTAGCAACAAATGCTATTTTGGATAGGGCAGCCACAGACTGTTTGTTGCGGAGCCCAACGTCGAACCGCAACTCCAAATCGAAGCCCAGTAGCAATCTGATGAAGCAACCACCCCCCCCTCAGCTACACAACAACTGCGTGCTCAAACGTGAAGAGAGGTTCGAATATGGATCGAGACGTACCATGCTCTCGACCTGATCCATATAACGTGGGAATTAATCTTTCGTTAAAACATGGGAGGTTGCATACCACGGTTTGCTTCGCCTATCTACCATACAACCTCTACGCCCCACCCTGACTAGTCCGCCAACCAAACACGACCTCTGACGTTCTTATCAGATTCACCATACCTCAAAACCCCCAAAGCGCACCTTTACTCACTCGTTTACGTCAAGAAATGAGCGAGGTTGTTGCTTTACCCTCTTGTTCCCCTCACTCCTCATTGTTTTCATCACTCCCTTCGTTCTTGTTGATGCGACCGATATTCCCTCATTTTCGATTAGCGCAACTCGGTTATCCTGAGGCGAAACTACGGAGGGAACCAACTACTAGACGAGTCAATTAGTCTTTCGCCACTACACCTGAATTCGACGAAACGATTTGCACGTCCGTGTCTCAGCGGCCTTCCCCAGACTCTGAGTTCCTCTAGGCGAGCCCCCTCTCAGGCACAGTCCATCGACTCTCGGTTTCGACAGGTATGTTTGCACTCCAGCCTCTCACAACATATCGTAGCGGGCGGACTGCGCACCCACAGAAGGCCGAGTCCATCGACTCTCGGTTCTGACAGGTATGTTTGCACTCTAGCCTCTCACAACATATCGTAGCGGGCGGACTGTGCACCCACAGAAGGCCCCCAATACTCCAGCTTCAGCCCGCTCTCACCAATTTGCATACACGTTGACTCCCTGGTCAGTGTTTCGGGGAGGGTAGGACAAAAGAATCATGCCAACACCCTGAAGCACGGTCCCAAGTGGTCAACCCGAAAAGGGGCGTGCTCGGGTCCTCAACTATCTTGGTGGCCACCCATAAGGCTTCAGTCACCCCCACTGCAACGTCGACCACAACAACCCATGTTGGTGATGCACCCAACGCCTTATGAGAAGGGCGACAACCCGGAGATGTCACTGTCGAACTGGTCGGCTCAAGTAATTCATAATGCTTTTACCCCGCACATCAAACAAATTCGAGCTTAGGCTCACATTTCAAGAGTTCAAGGATATATACCGATTGAGCTAGTCTCGTTGGTCTTCAATACTTTGTCCCACGAGAGGAACTCTAACATCTCCCCGGTCCTGCTGATCCGACCTACGGTCGGGACCATCGACAAAACTAAAGGGGATAGTATTTCCAAGCCCACAACCCCTAAATCTCCTTCAAGATGCCGCGCCGCTCCTGCGTCCCGGCTTGCTACCTCGATCCCTAAATCTCCATAGTGAAAGTCCAACGACGTAACCAATAGCGCTAAGCCCAAGGCTGGTATTAACACTAACCATCATCCTTATGAACGGGTATTATATCGTGTGCGGGCTTTCTCAAGCACCTTAAGGTCAGATCCTGGTCCACTGGTTAGATCCACGGGCGTCGAACATCGACACACGCCGTACAAAGGGGCCAGGTGCCGCTCATAGCTGATGCACACTTCAGTTCCCTCTCCAAAGGCGCATCTTTACCATTCAGGTGGTGAAAACTCAAACTTTGTTTGCGGCAACTCCCTTTACGCATGCCTTCACCGAAACTGCCGAGGGATTCCAGCTGGTGGACAGACACCACAAAAATGCCCAGCTACACCGCGAGCTATGGAGCACAAAATCTCTTCGAATTAAAAGAAAGTAGTTACCTCCATGCACGCACATGCTATGGTCGAACGTACTGATCAAAACAAAAACATATTTTTTTCTAATTTAATTATTAAAAAAAAAAAGTCGATAACTAAGTCAACTT
This sequence comes from Chara braunii, assembly GCA_003427395.1. Lineage (NCBI taxonomy): Eukaryota > Viridiplantae > Streptophyta > Charophyceae > Charales > Characeae > Chara > Chara braunii. The sequence goes on along the minus strand of BFEA01000151.1, from coordinate 2,843,298 downwards.
TTATAACTACCAACAAAAAACGAGATTACATGCCTTCAAAGTTGCGCATTCACACACTCTCTATTTTCAGTCAAACTTTCGTTTGGCCTAAAGTAAACACTACCGCGACTCACACGGTGCACTCAAATTTCAAGTCACAGTTTGTTTTTTGTCACTTGCAAAAACCAGGTCAGATACCTTTGTAAAGTTATTCGCACTGACTGCGGGACTACCTTAATAACACGTTTTGTGCTTTAGTCTTACTCCTGCAGTACCAGAGCCTGCAATCAGGTGGTCGCGACTGCAAACAACCCGACCCAGCTGCAACCGACGGGCTTGGCACAGATGAAATTAAAAAAAAGTCTTTGGGTGACCCGAACTAGACCCCCTTATATATACAGGATTACCTGCCTGTACGTACAGAGGTCCCCGGCCCGACCTCCGTACGTCAAACGTTCGGGGTCTCGTTCGGGGTCCGAACCTGATGTCGTTCGGTCCCCGCCCAAAATTATTTCGGAGCCTAAAAATATATATATATATATTTTTTAATGTTTTTTTGTGAGTTCTCTGTGATGTGAGGTACATGACTCTAAATTTACAAGTTATTCTGCTAAAAAAAAAAAAAAAAAAAATCACCAAAGATGGCGGTGTCAAAACATGCTTGCCCACTCACAATGTTTTTTCCCCACTTTCTACTTTTCGTTTTCACTTTATTGCGGGGCCTAAACGATTCTATTATTTTTTGGAACTTTTTTAATAAGTTTTGCATTATGTGAAATACACATCTGTAAATTTTCAGGGTATTTGCCTGTTCCAAAAAAAAATGCAAAATCGTCAAAAATGGTGGTGTTGAAAATATGCTCGCTCACATACTAGTTTTTATTCTTTTGTCATTTTTTCTTATTTCTATTATTAGTTTTATTTTTTGTATTTTATTTTTTATTTCAAATTTGGTAAGGAATTTTGATGTAATGCTCATAAAAATATTGTTTATTTTATTGTCCTTCATAACATAGTTTGTTTTTGTTTTATTTTTTATTTTATTATTATTATTATTATTATTTATTTATTTTTTTTTCGTGTTCGGCCCGAACGGTCGAACACATCCCCAAAGGGTCCCGTAGGTTCCAGCGTTCGGTCCAGTTTCGAACGCCGATTACCCTGTATATATATATATATATATGTATATATGTATATATATGCAGGGTCACCGACCCGTACGTATGGAGGTCCCCGGGCAGACCTCCGTACGTACGGGCGTTCGGAGTCCCGTACGGGGTCCGAATCCGACGGCGTTCGGCCCCCACCAAAACTTATTTCAGGGCCTAAAAATAATTATTTTTTTCTGAAGTTTTTTTTGTGAGTTCTCTATGACACGCGGTACATGCCTGTAAATTTTCAAGTCATTTGGCTAAGCCAAATAAGAATTAGAAATCTCCAAAGATGGAGGTGTCAAAACATGCTCGCCCGCGTATTTTTTCACTTTTTACTTTTTGTTTTCACTTTAGTTCGGGGTCTAAAAAAAATTATTATTTTTTGAAACGTTTTTAGTGGGTTTCGTATTATGTGAAGTACCACATTCCCTCAATTTGGTGTGGTTCTCTTGGTAACCCCCCGAAGTACGGTAATAAACATTTCGGTTGGGTATACTTGTAATCATAATTCGCATTTACGAGAGCAAAAATTATTTTACCCAGCTTCTTGTCAAAGTATTTTCTCTAATTTTATGTAGCGTATCATTAATCAACATCCTTTTCTGTTTTTGGCACGTGAATAAGAATAAATCTTATAAGTTTTTGTAACTTAATCTTCTTTCGTTTTTCATATTTCATATAAATTATTCGGCTTATACCAACAACCTACTTTCCCGCATTCGATATTTAATTATATATCCCATATCATTTCACCCACCCAACCTTTCATTCGTCTTCTTCATCGAAAATATTTTGTCGTATCACTTTTCAAATCTTCAAATTATGCCCTCCGCCTTATGTCTATTTCCCTTTCCCTAACTTTTTCATACAAATTTCGATACGTCATCTACTAATATTTTCCCTTTCAACAGTAATGTGCCCTTCCATAAACTTATCAGAAACATACATTCAAAGAACACACACATAATGCAGAAAACCAAGGGGCTAATTAATTTTCTCATAGGGATGACCTCCTTTTACCTCACCAGATGATCGAACGCACTAAAAAATGAGTTATTAAACCATTAGTACTTTCTCATTTTCCAACTTCTTTAAGCCCCTTCTTTTTGCATTCTATCTTCGATATCACAATCACTTTTTTTTCACTTCTCTACACAACGTCGAATGTTGGATTTCTGCATAACATCACTTCTTATGCCCTCAACATGTAGCTTCGGGCACAACACCATTGTTTCCGCCATATTTTTTGCCCAATGAACTTTCCTTTATCTTTTGCACTCGGTCGATTAGGCCGTCATGCGTGGTCCTGTTTGGATTTAGGCAACATCTGACTTGCTGAATGGTTCATATGGCGCCGATATCTGTTTTCAGGAACTCGTTGTTCAACTCCCTACAGCGTGTTATTTTTTTCTTTTCATGGTCACATGCACAAACGATGTTTTTAACATTGAACAACCTCTCGTCAACATGATTTCTGGAACTTAGGCAAAATGTCACATGTCCTCTCTGTTTAGGAAGGCCAAGATCTGCACAACGACAAGTTACAGTCATTTGGTGATTCGCACTTCGATGATTATGGAAAAGTTGATCGACTGTTTGGTTCTTACGCCAAACAAGTGGTAGCTTCAAATGACTTAGCTTCTCCACTACCTCATATTTGTCTTGCAGTTTAATCTTATCATACATTATTACTTTAGATCTCTATGCTTGATATACACTTATCATACCGTGCTTCTACTACTATCTTCTTCGTAAAGCTAACTTAAAAGAGTCACTTCGTTCCTTCATCTATCATATTCTTCGAGGTCTTCCTCGTGCTTTTCTTAAAAAAAGTTTGAACGTTGCTGAAGAGTTCGGCCAATTGGTCTAACTTGAGTTTGTTCAACTTCATCTCGACCATGGGTTCTTAAGCAATTGGTAAGGGAGCCTTCCCGGATTTGAATTACTTGGATGTCATTTTTGAATTTTTGACAGCCTCACCGAACTATCTTCTTCAAAAAACTTATTTGTTTCTTTTAATTTGGCTTCTCTTCCTTTGTACGACACGTTCAAATCCTCAAACTTTCTTTTTACTACCCTTCAATCTTCTTCCCATACCTTTCCTCCGCTCGATTTTACTTCTCTTCCTTTCTTTCATTTTAGCCCTGCTATAGTATCGGTTAACTTCACTTTTTTTTTTTTCCTCTTTGCTCGTGAATCTTATCATCTTCTCTTCGTCAAAGTGTTGCTTCTGTTTCTTTCCTCTCCCCAATCTCCCCCTTCTCCTCTATATTTTTCTCGTATTTCTATCCGTTACCTTCAGTGAAGGCAACCATCTCCTTTTCATTATTTGCCTGAAGCCAAACAATTCATCCTTCTCTATTATAGCAACTGGGATATATATGTAGGAATCCCAACCCCACTTCCTCTGCCATGCGTACAATTTGTTTCTTCTCTAGTCAATCGTAGTAAATGTCCTCCCAACATGCTTCGACCATCTCTCTGCTAGTGACCTCTCTGTCTTCCCTACGTAGGTAAGTCGACACCAAGGGTCTAGTAGGACATATACACACGATTTTGGATTATCCCACTTTTCTCTCTCGATTTTGAAAATATTCCAAATACTCTCGACTGAGTTCCCCATCCATTCTACTTTATTTTACAGCATTAGTAGAAGCATTAATGTATTTCGTGGAATCCATTCAACGAGAGCTTTAAGGTTCTTTTACCTCTGAATCAACCTATACCATCTCCTATACTCTAGGTACTCACACAAGATATTTTATGTATTAGAATTACTCTCCTATCTCACCTTCGGGGTCTTGAATTCCGCCCCTTATCTGGTTTTCTGCCTCATTTTGTTTGTCGCTGAACATGACTGTCGCTTCCTTTTAAACCAGTACGACACGTGTAGTTTCGCAAGTATGTCGATAGCGTCGTTGGTGTAGTAGAACGGATTCCTGGGCCTTCGCAAATAAGTTTGGGAGTCCCGGGTAAAAGAATCTGATGACCTTTCTTACCGTCGTCCTGTAGGCTGATTCCGTTGCATATGTATAACCCATCGGGACGCCTCGACTTTGGTTGGTCTCCCTCTTCCTGTTCTCTTCGTGCCGCTTGGGGTCGCTAGTTCTCCTTATGTCACTATCTTAGGAGTCGTTTCCACCAGTGGGCTATTGATCGCAACTCTGGTGGACTCCCTCCTTTTTCTTTTGTCTTTCATTGACGTAATATCGTTTGATGTTTCATTATTTTACGAGCTTGATGTAACCATTACGGGGGCTTTCTCTTCTTTTCTTTTTGCTTATCGAGGCACTCCTCATCTTTTCGTCGACAATTTTCTTCAGCATGGCTGATAATATTGTTGTCTCAGCTCGGCGATAATCTTCTTCATGTCTGATTGTTTCTTCGTCTCTTTCTCGTTCTTTTGATTTTTTTTTTTCATTTCGAGTTTAGTTGCTTTCTCCGTCTCCGTTTTTTTTAATTATTGAGCAACTGTTGCACCATCTTCCCTACGACGCTCAATGATTCTTATAATCTTCCGTTGAGTGTTATTGGTTGTGCCCTGCTTGATGCCCCACCTCTTCCTTGCAAACGTGGGCACTAACGTTTATAGTGCCCCACTTCATTACACTCGTAACACCGCACTTGTTTTTCTCCACTTCCATAACCTCATTTCGTATAATCATCGAATGACCATCCGGTCGTCATATCTTATATTTATCCTTTCATCATGCCTTCTATTTTTTTTTTTCGTCCTCGTTCCTATCCCGCCCCCCGCTTTCGTAACCTTTGTAGTCATATCGCCTTCCTCGTGAGTCGCGTCTCCTATTATGCATCGTGAGCGGTTGTCTCCAGTTCCACATCCTTCTTCTTGCTTTTCTTATGCTCAATCTCCACGTTATCTTTTTCGCTTGCTGTTGTTTGTTGTTGTTAATACTTCGTCGACAGAGTCACCTTCATACTCATTGAACTTTCAGTAGCTAATCTCTCGAACCATCGCAAGCACGATCTTTGAGTGACCTCTCTCGGCTGGTTGCAGTGTTCGTCTATGGAGTGAGTTGAATACATGGTGCATATGATTTCAGTGGTTAGTCCATTCAACAATGAACAGTAAAAAAACAGAGCACTCTTCAATCCATAGCACTATGTGAAAAATCAATTTTTCAATTCAAAATGAAACTCTTACTTTGAAAATGTCGAAACAGAAGACAATAGTCGCGTGCTTGACAAAGTACTGTGTAGACGTTTGGAAACCTACACGTTGACGCTCCCTTACACCTGCGTTTCGACCGAGGCCAGACCCGATCATCCTCGGGGGGAAGTTTCGAATCGAGTGAGGGACTTTTTGCATAGAACAACTACCTATTCATAGTCCTTTGTCCAACTGTTATTTCTCGTCTGGTCCCTGACCTAGAACCTGGACCCTTTGATCTTATCCTAGTGAACCTTGGAAATAACACTCATGTGTTGACAGAGTATAGGGTAAAAATGTAACGCTAAATCAGTACAGTGAGACTTCTAACGATTAACACTTTTATTCATCCTAGACATACCAACAACTCAGCAAAACATAATGCTCGTTCGACGTAGTGGACCTTCTGACAGTTAATATTCTCATTCATCCTAAACATACTCTTCGACTACGTATAAACAACTTAGCATAAAAAAAAGGAAAAAAGAAAGTCGAAGTCAATAAACTATGTAGCTAAAACAGCCGCTTAAGGTAGCGTGTTGTCCCAGCGCAATGGAAGCCTCTAGCACGTCCATTCATCAAAACTCTGGCTCTATTATAATCTACGGACCCTCAAAAAAAATTGTGAATTCATATGAACACGAAAAGTCAAAAAAGTTACCGTACTTTTTATGTTAGCAAAACATGGTAGAGTGACAAAAATTGAAATGTGTCAAGTCGGCACAGTGTTTATTTCATGAACAAGATTATTATTATTTTTTTAATATTTTTTTAATGAAAATATCATGATCTAATTTATGGATCTTCAAAATTTTTAAAATTTTCAGTGAATGTTTTTTAACACGAAAAATAGTAAAAGTTTTCGATCGTATATTGCAAGACCACGCCTGCCGGTTGACAATGGCCCCACCTCCCCCGCCCCGAAAAACCATCCCGAACTCGCAGGGAGGATACCTTGTAGGAGACGGGTAGAGGGATGGTTTAATACATACCGATCTTTATAACTTAGTCTCTAAATAAGGGATCTCAAATTTGTCTGTTGTTAACGATAATCCCTACTTTTCAATTTTTGGGCAACAGGTCGAAAACTATAATTAGGGTTTGAGAATCAAATTTTATGTTTTTCATCTGCGTTTTTTGTTTGTTTGTTTTTGGGTCCGAGATTGTTGTTTGTCAAATTTAGAATGATTTGAACAATTTATTTTTTTATTGTATATAAAAATTTATAAAAATTATGAAATTAAAATATCAGTAAAATTTGTAGAAGTGTTTTTTTTTTTTTTTTAAGTTATTATAGTGTCCATTGTACGAATTGGTAACAAATTTGGTTAAAAAGGCTTTTGGGTTTTCTTATAAATGGTATGACAAGTTGTCCACAAATTTGGGTATTCGTTCACTATTTTGGTACTATTTTTCACTTTATGTTTTATCTTACTATGTGTTTTTTCTGCTTATTTGCTACCCTTGTCTACCTTTGTCATTCCTGTAAATTTTCATTATTGCTATTTACTATTAATTATACTTATGTTATGTTTCCTCTTTATATTTTAAAATAGTTTTAATTAAATTGGACGATTATCGACTTGTGTAATAAAGGGAGTTCTCTAGGAGGGTGGCAACAGGAAAAAGAAAAGGGCTCTCACATCCGACCTATTTCGTTTAATAGTAGATTTATATGAATGTTAATGAACAAACATGAATATGTTTTTTGAAGAGCTAAATTCTTATTATTGATTTCAGACTGACCAATTTGATGATAGCGTCTCAAAATTGTTAGCCTTGTTTATATGAATAGACTATTGAAAAACATTGAAAAAAAGAAACACAAAGAGAAGGGAAGATAAAAAATTGTCATAACTTAAAAAAATTGATACGTGAACGACTAGTTCGATCGAAGCTAAGTCGACCCCTTACTAGTATATGTGTAAGAGAAGACTGCTTCGCGCTACTGGACGCGACGGGTACTGGGGGCTTGTGCCAAATTTTGAGTAAGCTAACTATAATGGTTTTTAATTATAATTTTCAACGACAAAAGATTAAAAAAAACAGGTATAAACAAACCATTTTCAAAACATAAATGGTTTAGCCTATGATTTTTTTTTTGCTAAATGCACTTTTTAATACCAATAGGTGTGACCTGGCAGGAGTAACGTTACAGGCTGGGCGTCTCGGGCTCGGCAGACGCAGGAGTTGGTTCATGAACTTACGCTCGTTCGAACTGGTGTTCTGTTGAAGAAATCTCGGATTCACAGAAATAGATTGAATCGGCGGCCCAAGTAAGGTGACCTATTCTTACAGGATGGGAAAATACTAACTACGACTCCTGTCGCAGGTTTGAATTGCCAGTCATGGCAAAGAGGGGTCACGTTCAGAAGTAGATATAAAAGAAAAGAGAGAAAAAGGGAAATTAGCAAAAAAGGTCTGAGAGTTCATGTTTATGCTACAATACCCTTCTGAAAGTTCATATATATGCTAAAATACCCCTAAAAGTTAACGAAAAAGGAAGAGAAGTAGAGAGTAGAGAGGGAGAAACAGGACACTGGGAGGTATTGTTGGCAGTCTTAGCGTACTCAAGCAGCCCCCATTTCCGTCTCTGGTTTTGTCCTGGAGGGCAGGTGTTCTCTCGGGCATTTTTTCGCCGCTACCGGGCGAAAGGGTGCTTGATTGGAAAGAGGGAGAGTAGGAGGGAGAGTGGGCGAGGGAGAACGACAGGTCCCCGAGGAAATGATAGCAGGCGCGTGTGGTCTCATGTGGCTCTTTCTTTGGTGTCGTCGAGGCGGCTGATTCCACAGCCGTGTTCGGGGACGAGGGAGCATCGGCACGTGGAGGAAGGAAAGGGTAGAGGAAGGGAAGTAGGAGAATTACCAGACGGAAGTCGATGAAGTGAGCCTCGCGTGAGACGAAGAAGGGGAGAAATCGGGAATGGGAGGTAGATTTTTCTTGTCTGCTGAGGGAAGGCGGTGGCGTGGTTCTTAGCTTGCAGGGAAGGCTAGTATAGTGGTTGTTTCCTCATCTTCCCCTCTCTCTCCCCGTTCCCTTGCTCATCGGTGGAGGACAGTATCATAGTGATCTCGTTGATATGTGAAAGGACGACTGGGCCAGCTCTTTGTGTGTCAAGCCCCGCTTGGATTTCATCTCACTTTTTGGCCTCGACTCTCGGCTTGGTCGATCTGGTTGTTCTCGTCTTGCTCTCCTTTCTTTTGAAGAGAAGGGTTAATTGTGGCTCGCTTGCGGATTTCCATTGGAGAAAGTGCCTGCAACTACTGAAACGATGGAGCCGGACACCAAGCGAGCCCCTGTTGACAAGGGCGCCGATTTTGCGAATTATTTCTGCACCTATGGGTTTCTCTATCACCAGAAAGAGATGTTATCTGATCGAGTGCGAATGGAGGCGTACCATAGCGCGATCTTTCGGAACGCCAGGCATTTTCGGGGCAAGGTGCGGCAGCTCTCTATCTAACAAACACCCCCTTTCCCCGTTTTCTCCTTTGTTTCCTGCTTCTCAGTCTTAGCTTCTTCTTTGTCGTATGTTTTTTGCGATCTGTCACAAAATGTTTATTATTATTATGTAACAGTCTAGTCGTATGTTTTTGACGAATGTTTCACCGTATGACGAGTATTTGTTTCACCCTATGGTCGAAATCGATATGGACTTGGTCTGTCGATCTTTTATGCGCATTCCTTGTTACTCGGTCCGAGTTCAGTGAAACAGTCTCTGTATGTTGTGAACAATGGTTCGATATGGTTCAGTGAAAGTCTGTATGTTGTGAACAATCTTTTATATTGCAGTTCGTTTTCTCGCCGCAGTGTCGAGTCTGTCGACCTCCCAACTGCCTAACTAACAAACACTGTCTGTGTTGTTACTACTCGTAATAGGGGTTCTCTCCCAACTTACATTTCGTGCTAAAGTTCCTCCTGTTGTATTCGAATTACCGTTAGGGTTTCCTTTATCTAGTGTTTTTCTCGTCCTAACTCCTGTTCTACGATATATGCGAAGGACTTTCTTACCTATTGCTCGATAGTGGATAGGTATACGATATAGAGCCGTTGACTTTGACTGTGATAGGCGTTAGCTGAGGAACAGAGGAGTAGGTCCTCCCTAAGTTAAGAGACTGTGAGAGAGTCGCCAGAACATTCTGTTACTTCCTCCCCCTGTGGACTTCGTCTTATTTTGCAAAAAGGGTGAGTTGTCCGCACGGGAGGAGGCCGGGAAGAAGGGGCGCAGGTGGCGGGAAACCCTTGTATTTATTTGTCGACTCCCCTTATCTTACTCTGTACATCTCTCGTCTATTCGCTTGGATTACGTCTCTTTTCGGTGTTGAGTAGTATCGAGGATTACGCTTTACTCTTATTTAAAATACGCTAAGAGTCCGATGCATGGGGATCGGCCTGATGGAAGCTGTGTGACTTTTTCCTCATGTCTCTATGAGTGCTCAGCAGTGACGGCGATGGTGAACCAACTTACTACTGCTTATTGTGGAGCATCAACCAACCCCATCTGTCGGACCAACCTCATTCTTCGGTTGGTGCACTCCGGAAGTAATTGGAACAGGGCAAAGCGGCTTTTGCCGTGTGATGTAGCCCTTGTGTTGTTGGCAATTTATCCTCTATATTACCAGCTAGTCCGCCGCTAATGATCTTGTACTCGCGCGTGTTGATATGTTAAATTTGTACGATTTAGCTCAATGGTTTTGGCGGACATGATGGTCTTACTTGAAAAATTCGTGTGGTTGCCGTGTGATTTAGCGGTGTTTGACGTGCACCTTATTTATTTCCTTCCTCCTTCAGCATCTCGCCCACATCCCAGGCTTGGTCTTTCTATGTGCTTGTCCAGTAGTTGTCTCCTTGTAGCTCGTTCACGTCCTCCCCCTTAAGAGTGCGAGAACACACGTTTTCTGCAATTACATATCGTGTGCATCGTTTTCTTTTTTGTCTTCTGGATTGACAGGGTTTTTTTCGCGGGTAAGCTGCCCCAGGTCCTGACGTAGCTTTTCCTGTGATGCCGTTGTCCTCGCGTCTCTCACCCCTTTCACCCCTGGGCTCTCGTCGTCCTCTTCTACGTCGTGTTGAAATGATGGACGTGCCAGGCACCGTGTTCTACGATTTGTGCCACGTGGAGAAACGTCGGTCAGTAGTTTGCGCCAGGTGGATAAAGGTCGGTCAGTAGTTGTCACGGGCCATATTGGCAAATAGAGTAGTTGTTTTTTTTTGCCTCACATACACGCATCATTATTTATTAGATGGGTTGATGTGGGCCGTGGACGATGGTGAGGGAATTTCGGTGGCTTTGTGAACACGGGTTCTTGGAAGTTTCATCCGGTTCGCATATCCGGCGGAACATTCTTTGGCCATTCTGTTTGACGCGTTGGTATTGTTGTTTGCCCCACATTTGCCCCTCATTTCGTACTACCGTCTTCACCCGAATACAACGCCCGGTCATTATAGCTGTATTTGGGGTATTTTTCAGTCCAGATGCAGCGATAATGACCGGGCGTTCTATTTGGGTGAAGACGGTAGTATTACTGTAGTATTTCGTGTTCTTTCTTTCACTACTTCTACCCCTTTTTCTTGCCGACATCGTTCGTCTGTCGTATATCCATGATCTGTCTCGTCTTTTACGCGTGAATGTGACCATTTTGTCTTCCTGAACCATCTTTCGTGGCGGCCTTTTGCCCGTGCCGCCTGTTCTGCTGGATAGCCCCCGAACAGCGTTCTGTTTTCACTTTCTGAGTCTTCGAAAAAGCCGAAAACCATTTTCTCCTCGTCTACAGGGTTGGAATTTCAGTCCGGTTCTCGCTGTTTTTTTTTTTTAAGAACGTTTTCACTTGAAGAACCATCTTGTTCGCGGTCTTTTGCCCGTGCTGCCTCTTCTGGTGGATAGCCCCTGAACAGCGTCCTCTTTTCACTTTCTGAACCATTTTCTCCTCGTCTACAGGGTTTGAATTTCAGCCCGTTTCCCGCTGTTTTTGTTTTGTACATTTTTCACTTGAAAATTTAAACATCTTGCTGCTGGTCTTGCCTGTCGCCTCTTCTGGTGTATACCTCCTAAAAAACAGCGTCCTTTTTGGCCTTCCTGAAACCGTTTTCTCCTCGTTTACAGGGTTTGAATCTCATCAGGCCGTTTGTCGTTGTTTTGTTTTTTGGATCACTATCACTTTTTTCATGATCTGGGCGGCTTGCTATCTTTGCGAGTGTTAGTAGTGCTCCCCGGACTTCACTGGCGAGCCCCTTTTCACTCTCTATGGGTTTCTCTGACACGATCCGTCGCCCCTTCTCGCACGATATGTTGTGGTTGTGTATGTACTACGATGCCGCATAATATGTAGGACCTTGGTTTTGGCGTATGCGACTGCTGCGTTCCTATGGCCGTGCCGAAGATAGTCCTGTTCCCTCACTGGCCACACGTAAGATTGACCTAAAAAAGACTGATTTCTTAGACTGCTGTTCCCTCACTGGTCACGGATAAGATTTGACCTAAACAAAAACAGATTCCTTATTACTGTGTTAGGTAATTCCACTGGCAATTGAAAGTGGGACTACTACCTCTGGACCCCATCAATGAGGAGACTCGCGTATCAAATGCTGAGCTTAAGTACCACCCTATCATATTTATATGTTATGGATGTACCATGATTTTGTTTTGGTAAAACCTTTGCGGCGGGTGTTTCACTGTCACGAATCGCTGCAAAACAAAAGTCAAAAGCACCCGACGAGGATGTAGCATGTACGATTCTTTGGAAAAATCTTGTGTGTGCACGCATCTGCTTGCCATAACAATTCTTTTCAAGCGATCCTTGTCTGGAATCTGAAGACAACTATCGACTGAAGTTCAAGGAACTCTTGTAATCTGATTATGCATGTTTTATTACACTCGGCGTTGGTTTGGTTGGTTGACTGATTTAGCGCTGTATGTGAACCGCGTCTACACACACTATATCATGGGATCTGTCAAATAGGTGGTGCTTGATGTGGGGACCGGAAGCGGCATCTTAGCCGTTTGGGCAGCCCAAGCGGGGGCGAAGAAAGTGTATGCGGTGGAGACGACAGACATGGCGAATCAGGCGCGCAAAGTGGCTGAGGGGAACAACGTGGCGTGCACCGTAGAGGTCATTCAAGCCAGCATAGAAGACGTAACACTGCCAGAGAAAGGTACGGTCTGATAGCGCTTACCGATGTCATCAGTGTGCGGTGTGCTCAGCATCCTCCCGACAATTGTAGTCGTTGGTATGTAACAGGTGAATGAACGAACCTACCTTCTTCCCCCGAATACAACGTATACGGTCATTATAGCTGTATCTAGAGTGAAAGATGCCTCAAATACAGCTATAAAAATGACCGTACGTTGTATTCGGGGGAAGAAGGTAGTTTTGTTTAATCACGGCGTCTGGTTACACTCAGGGAAGAAGGGTTTGGGAGGTGGGAGAGTTCAGGGGGACGTGCGTGCAGAGCCCGCTTGCCGAGCTCAATGCGTGGTTTTGCGTTTTGTGTCTGCGACGGGTCCACGTAAAGGGTATGTACTCGGACGAGCAGACCTTTAGGTAATCACGAGTGCTGGTCACACAGTCAGCGGATGTATTCACGACTGTTGTAGCAGGTAGGGAGATCAGAGAAGATCATGCATAAAAGCGACTGCTGCCAGCCATGAATGCACAGGGCAAAAGACGACGAGAGAGGAGGGAGAATAGAGTTCACAAGAAGTCATCAAACCCTTTACGTGCACAAGTCGGCTCGTTCAAGATAAGTAAGTCGGTCTCCAAGAAACAGCCAATGGTGAGAGAAGATAAGAGTAACGCAAGAAGAATACGTCAAAACCCTTCTTTACGAGCGCAAGTCGGCTCGTAAGATAAGGCTCGAGGAAGCAGCCAATGGTCAAAACGAGAGGAGGGAGAATATAGAAGTAGCACGAAAAAAAAAAAAAAAGTAGCATGAAGAAATCATCAAAACAGCCAATGGTCAAAACGAGAGGAGTGAGAATATAGAATTGCAAGAAGAACATCAAAACCCTTCCCGAGCGCAAGTCGGCTCGGCTCGTAAGGTAAGGCGCGAAGAAACAGTCGATGGTAAAAAAAATAGGAATATGGAGTACGCACGAAGAATTCATCAACACCCTTTACGAGCGCAAGTCGGCGCGTAATCTTAAGGTTCGAAGAAACAGCCGATTGTCAAAAAAAGGAGGCGCGAGGCGCCATAGGCATGAAGTAAGTTCCAGGGCGAAAAGAGTCGACAAGTGTTTCGGTCGGCTCGCCACAGCCTTTGTTTGTAGTTGAAGGGTATGTATGGAGTCGCGAAAGCAGACCTAGATACTTTATAATGGCGACTGCTGGTCAAGTAGTGAAGGAATGAAACTGGGAGTGTGAGGGGGAGTATGTGGGTTGGGGTGGCGGGCCCACAAGAGGGGCTCCGACGTGAGTGAAATTGAGGCTGGCAGAGTTTTCCGGACACGAGTGAGTGTCTAACTGTTGCTTGTCTTTGTCAGCACAGCCAATGCGTCTCCACTGCTGCCACGTTGCCGAGGTCTATTTACCCGTTCGGGTCCGTTTGGGTTCGTTTGAGTTCGTTTGGGTTCGTTTGAGTTTGTCGACCCTGGCCCGCAATCTCCGCGTTGGCGTTTCTTGACCCGGAATCGTCAGGCCCACTGGCGAATTCGGTACCCGGTAAGCCATTTCGATTTCGGTTTCGGAAATGACGAAGCTGCGGCCAGAAACGTCAAGTTAAATGCCCAAACGACCCGAAAGGAGTACTTTTGTTGTCCGGTTGATGTTTCCCCGAGTCTGATAGGCATTGTGAAAGATCTGGACATATTACAGTAAGATGGAAGGTGTCTACTGCAGGTTCATATCTGCAGTGCGAGGGGGATTGTTTGTGTTGTGTGCGTGATTGCAGTGAAACTGCTGAATTTCCCGGAAGTGCATCATCAAACTTTGACGAAGTGCGTCTGGTTTTGTTGTCAGCTATTTTGTTTGCACTAATCAGAACTCCCAATGTCTGCATGGGTGCTTGCATGCTTGCATGAAGACTCGTCTGTTTTAACTTCGGTGCCTGATTTTTCTGTTTTCTTGCCCTCATCTTTTGCTTTTTTCCTATTCGTTTTCAGACCCTTGTTTTCTGGATGAATGCGCCTGCCGGTTGTGTGATGTTGTGAGGGTTTGATGGTAACTATGTGCAGACTGATTGTCTCTGCGGTTCCTCAGTGGACATCATCATATCGGAATGGATGGGATACTTCCTCTTGAGGGAGTCCATGTTTGACAGCGTCATCATTGCTAGAGATCGGTGGCTGAAGCCAGGGGGTGCTATGTAAGCCTTTTCTCCTACTTACTTGCCCAATGTCAGTGCCCTTAATCCTGTGGTTGAACGAGATCCCACGATGTGAAGTGATATGTGTGCTTATTGATCAGGTGATTTTTGTTGGCTGTGGCATTATGTTCGAAAGATGGGTTGCGTGGAGAACCAGTTGATTGGTATGATGTGTGTGATATGTCTGTTGATGCCCCCTGGTTGATTTGATATTTAATTTGGCATCCGGTTTGTTTGATGGAATATGAGGAACCAACGAGAGTAATCAACTGTGAAAGGTGTGCGGGTTTTATCTATCTAATCTCATCCTGTGACTGTGATACGCCCTCATCATACATCCTCGGAATCGAGCAGCGAGGCTTCATGTTATTGATTGGCCTGCAGTGTGTGCATGTCCTTGTGGCGTGGTGTCTGTGTGTGCATGTCCTGTTGTGTGCATGTGTGCGTAGTGTCTGTGTGTGCATGTGTGCATGTGTGCGTGGTGTCTGTGAGTGCATGTGTGCATGCGCGCGTGTTAGTTGCGCGCATGCGCGCGTGTTTTCTTGCGCACATGCATACGGACGTGTTGTCCTACGTGCATGCATGCGGACGTGTTTTCGTACGTGCATGCATGCGGACGTGTTTTCCTACGTGCGTGCGTGCATGCATGCATGCGTGACTGCATGTACATGGACGTTCCCCCTTCACACGGTTGTAGATTTGATATGCCGTATATCGTCTGTTACACAGTCTTCATGCGTGTCTTACTTTCGTTCGGGAATGTTGTCATCTTGAGGGTCGGTGAAGATGCAGATGGTCGACAGATCTGTTGTTGCTGGATGGAGCTGCGCACGTTCTTGTGCGTGGGTGTGGGTGTGTACGTCTGTGCGTACAAGCATGCGTTGTGTGTGTGCGCGTGCATGTGTGTGCGTCAGGTGCTTGGTATGTGTACTGAGCACGATGCCTTGTGTAGAGAAGCGGGATGTCTCGTTGGGAGCCCGTTTGTTGGGCTGTGGGAGGAGTACACGCATTGTTTGCTGCTTGTTGTCTTTCGAAGGGTCTGTGCTGTTTGCCGTGTGGGCCTATTTGGTACTGGGCCGGTTTGGTTGGGGGAGATGAACCTTTGCACACGTCTGTATGTTTGGTGCCAGGTATCCGAGCCATGCACGCATGTTTCTGGCTCCAATGAGAAGCGCCCTTGCGGACCAGAAGATGCAGGAATTCCAGCATTCTATGGCTGATTGGGACAGATTTGTCCTTGACACAAGGGAACAATTTGGCGTGGACATGAGCTGTCTGGCAAAATCATATGAAGAGGAGCAGAAGAAGTACTATCTGCAGGTAATTTTGATTGGCATCCCTGGGTGCGGTCTATGTCGAAGGCTGGCAATGCCACGAGTCCTGTTTCTACCGCTTTTCCCGTATATGAACACGCTGCAGTGTATTTGAAGTGCCTATGCACACACGCTGCAGTGAAGTTTGGTTCCCGAGTTATGTGTGTGGAAGTGTGCTTCTGATGGATGTTAAAGGATCAGTACCATTGATCATCATGAAGGTTTCGGAAGTGGCCGCCTTGAGGCGGCGGAAAGGTTGGGAAAATGCTTGCTTGGTAGGGGGGGGGGTGTCTGAGTGTTAGGTTATTGTCTTATTTGAAGTGGCCTTTCACGGTTCCTTTGCGTGGAAGAACCAAGTGTGGCTTCTTTCGTGTGTGTTGGTGCGGGGCTTAGTACTCTCTCGAAGCAACGCAAGTTTGTGCAACTGTGTAAATCTCAAACAGGCTTTTGGCAGGCTGGATCTGGCGATATTGGCGTTAGGAGAATGCTTGGTGGGGTGGTCAAAGTGTCTGGGGAAGGAAGGGCTACGGTGATTGTCACATTTGAAGTGGCCTTTAACGGTTCCTTTGCATGGTAGAACGAAGTGTGGCTTCTTTCGTGTGTGGATGTGGGCTATATTACATTGTAGTCTCTCGAAGTAAGGCAAACTAGTGTCTAAGTCTGAAGCAGGCTTTTTTGGGAGGCTAGATCTGGTGATATGCAGAACTCGGGCAAGATGTTGAACCTTAGATGTAGGTCTATGCAGCAGTTTTCCTGCCTTGTACCTTCCGTATGGGGAAAAAGGAAAATTCCTTCCGCGCCCTGTCCCGAGCCTCCGAAAACTTTAGCAGAGGCTTCATTGGATTCTCAACTTGGCTGGGGCCATGTACTGGTGGTGGTCTAAGGCTCACGGGACGGGTGTACAGGGCCCACCCTGCAGGAAAACTGCTGCATAGACCTACATCTAAGTTTTCATGCCGGGACGGGTGTAGGCCATGTACTGGTGGTGGTCTAAAGCTCACGGGACGGCCCAAAACGAAAAATTCCTTCTGCGCCCAGGTGGGCCCTGTCCCGAGTCCCCTAAATTTTTGGAGAAGGCTCGGTTGGAGTCTCCAGATGTGCTTAGGTGGTTTACGATCGAGGAAAAGATGGACGGAAATGCACAGGTGCAACCCTTGTGTGGGTATTCTTTGAAAACCAACGTCTGTTGAGCCATTTCTTTCAAAATTCCTCCCGCGAATACTAAACTAAGCGGGTGTGGACCACCAGCCTTTTCTTTTGTGTATCTCGGACGTTGGTTCGCTAATAAAACTGGTCGACTCTCTGCTCGTGAAGCGGACGCTTAACCAATTGGTCACACACGAATGTAACTGTGCGGGTGTAGTCACACACGAATTCTAGGCAGAGAATCGAACTGGTCGACTCTCTGCTCGTGAAGCGGACGCTTAACCAATTGGTCAAGTGGGCTGGGTTGAAACTTGAAATTGAAGCTCGTTGAGTACATCACCAGCCCCCCCCCCCCCCAAGCATGGTCTGCTCCATTCCCAAATGTACCGACTACACATACATCCCGCAGCCTCTGAGTGGCATCCCAACGGCCAGTTGTTACTCTTGTCTGTCACTATGCGAGCCTACCTTCAGCCGAGTAAAAACGTACGGTCATTACAGCGGAATCTGGGACACATTTCAGTCTAGATACCGCTATAACGACTGTATGTTCTATTCGGGTGAAGGAAGGTAGTGTCTCCTTGCAGATGTACCGACTACACACACGTCCCGCTGCCTCTGCGAGGCACCCCAACTGCCAGTTGTTACTCTGTCCGTCACTATGCGAACCTACCTTCTTCACCGGAATGAAATGGACGGTCATTACAGCTGAATCTGGATTTCAGTCTAGATAGCCTGTTAAAATGACCGTATGTTGTATTCGGGTGAAGAAGGCAGTTGCACATCGGATTGGCATGCGCAATCAAAGGTTTTCTACTTGATGCCTCTGCGAGTCTTTTGATTCTCGGAAGAAGGTGATCTGTGTGATTGGCTGGTATGATGCTTCGAAGTCCGTCGTCGCTATATCCTGCTCGTTTTGTCTATTTGACGACCTTTCTATTTGTGTATCACATGGCCGTCTGCAGTCTCTGCAATGTCATTAGTAGTAGTTTTATAACCTTTGTGGGGTGAGGGTGCAGTGTTTTTTTTTTTGTTTGTCTATTTAACCAGCCTTTCAGTTCTGTATCACGTGGCCGTCTGCATCCCCTGCAATGTCAGTTGTAATACGATCTTTGTGGTGATGGTGCATTGGTTTTCAGTAGGGTTTGGAATTTGCTATAATCTGTGTGTGTGTGGTGAGGGTTGCAGTTACGTTAAACGATGACATCGGTGGTGGTTGCACAGATGCTGTAGAATGATGTGCGGTGTGATGTGAAGAACTGTCTTCCTGCCTGCCTGTGTATGAGGGTAATTGTTTTGCAATGTGGTTTCTGCTCGTTTCACGTTCTTATGCTGGATGTTTGGTGAGGTGCTTTGCTTTCTACTTCGATGTGGCGTTGGTTTCCGGGAGAGTAGGAGGACGGTGGGAAAGCGTAGACGGTTGAAGAAGCTCACAGATCTTCTGGGAGACATGACCATCTAACGGAAGTTTGCTGACAGGCTTGTGTTGTGGTGCTGTGAGGCAGACGTCGTTGTGGAATAGCCTGTATCCCAATCAGCTCCTGGGGGCAGCCGCCGTGATCAAGGAGATTGACTGCCTCACGGCAACCGTTAATGATATTTCAACAGTCGACGCAGACTTTTCAATACCATTGTATGAGGGCGTTAATAGAGTGAGCGGTTACAGTGGCTGGTTCGATGTTCATTTTAGGGTGAGTTCGTCTCCCTTCCTTCTTTCGGTTTTGGTCCCTTCCCTTTGTTTGTCCGCATCTCTGCCTCAAGTTCCGTGTCACTATTTCTGTAATTGTATTGTTGCAGTCTCATCTGCTCGTGCATACTCTCTAGTTTCTGTCCACCTTACCCTTGTTCTAGTGGGGTGATCACGGCCTAGTTTCTGTCCACCCTACCCCTGCTCTAGTGGGGTGATCACGGTCTAGTTTCTGAACACCCTACCCTTGTTCTAGCGGGGTGATCACGGTCTGGTTTCTGTCCACCTTACCCGTGGTCTAGTGGGGTGATCACGGCCGGAGCTATCTTATGGATTGTCTAGTGTCGTTGTGAACTTCCCAACCGATCGAGTTGCCGATGAGGTGAAGGTGGATTTTTTTTAAAACAGGTCCTTTTGGCGCTGGCTCCATTTCTATTCTGGGGACCATCAGTGAAGGTGAATTTTCTACTATTGCCTCTCTGCATGGTTTTTGCTATGTGTTGTCGATGCTGCTATGATGACGGCCTGTTGTTTGCAAAACCAGTGCGTTTTTGTGTATATAGCACCTTTTTCTAATGATGTAGTCATTAATGTGGCTGATGTCGTTTTTGTGTATATAGCACCTTTTTCTAATGATGTAGTCGTTCATGTGGCTGATGTTTCTCCAGGGCTCTCCTGCTGCGCCAGCAGATTCTGAAGTCCAATTGGACACTGCACCAAGCTTGGACGAAACCACCCACTGGGGGCAGCAGGTAAGTCAAGCTTGTTCCC
The DNA here is from genome assembly GCA_003427395.1 of Chara braunii. Classification (NCBI taxonomy): domain Eukaryota; kingdom Viridiplantae; phylum Streptophyta; class Charophyceae; order Charales; family Characeae; genus Chara; species Chara braunii. Next base: position 2,823,780 of record BFEA01000151.1, on the reverse strand, counting down.
CATCGGCTCTGTGCGAAAGGTGTACCACTGTACCTTGCTTGGGTTGGGTATGACCGTCTGGTCTCATATTTCTCTAGTTTTACATCCCCTGCTTTTCATATTTCTTCTCCTCTTTGTTTATCTGCAGGAAGTGGAAAGTAGTTAACAAGGTCCTGAATTCTTTTGAGAATTTCACAATCAACATTGGGGGACTGGATGGGTAATTCACTGCAATCTATGGAGTGTGCAGGACTGCCTGAAGTCGGTCTCGAGAGTACAGGATGCACCTTTACCCCTAGAGGGATCTCCCTCGATGTGTAAGTAGACAGGCATCAGTGTTGATGGAGTTCCGACCGTCATGCCTATTGCACTGAATGGGTCATGGTGTGAGTGATTGGGTCCTGGAGAGTAGTGGCAGGGTGCCCCGTTTTCCGTCGTGGGATCTCCTATTGCACTGAATGGCTCATGGTGTGAGTGGTTGGGTTCTGGAGAGTAGGGGCAGGGTGCCGTGTTCCGCCTCGTGGCAGGGTGTGAGTGGTTGGGTTCTGGAGAGTAGTGGCAGGGTGCCGTGTTCCACCTCGTGGGATCTCGTCTTGGGATCTCTAAGTAGACAGTTCTGTGTTGATTTATAGTTGCGGCCGTCACGCCTATTGCACGGACTTCGTCATTATGTGAGTGATTGGTGCAATCGTGGCTCAGGGTTGGAATCTGCGCTGACTGGGTGGTGATTGATTTGGTGGAATTGTTTCTGACTGTTGATGATTGTGAAATGATGATAAAGGTGATAGCGAAGTTATTGTATGTATGCAGCGCATACCGTAGCCGGACAGGGTGAATGGAGTGATAATTTTGAAGTGGTGTGGTGAGCTTTCATTCTTTTTGTCGAGTAGCGCCTCATTGCAGCTGTTGCTGTGGGTTTTTCTTGTGCAGGTATTTCTGATGCACCCACCTTTGCGAGCTCGCGGCGGCGATGTTCTTGCAGGCAAGATACAGATGACGAGATCGAAGGATAATCACCGGTTGATGGATGTGAAGCTGACCAATGCTGTCGAAAGAGGCGGGCGACCACTCTCTCACCCGGTTACCGCGCTGTTTTATATCGAATGATGGTAGAGATCCTCATTTGGCGATTTTGTCTAGTTTGGGCTTTTAGGGGGTGTCGAGAGTGTTACAATGATGGAGGCGTACGGGAGGCAAGCGTGGCTGGCAAGGGAACCGGCTCTGCGGTTTGCAGTACGACATTGTTTGCGGCCTGGTGCTGGGTGTTTATCGAGCTTCCTAGTTGGATTCGGTGGAGGCCATTAAGATGGAAATATTTTTCCAAAAAACTGGGCTCGAATGGGCAATTGTGTACATCTCTGTGGTCTAGTGAACTGAGAGCATCCTTTTGCAACTAATTGCTGCGTGAGCAGGAGTACGGCTGTATTGTTGGCAGAATTGGGAAGAAGCACCTGGAGTGGAGCAGTGTGAGTGAGACGAGCAGTCGTGCGGGCAGTGTTTTGTACCCTATTCTGCTCATTTTGCAGTTCCCGTACGCTGTATATGCAGGGATAATGTTGCGGATGCCGAGAGCCCACTTTGTTTTCCTCCCAGCTTATGTTCTGTGCTCCTTTTGCCGAGTCGCTCGATCGATACTTAGATCGTTATACCGATCTTCTCTCCCTCTCTCTCCCCCCACGCCACCCAGCAACACATGCACACACCCATTCGAGCTGTGGCCCTTGCTGTGCAGGTTATGCAGGCTGTGCGGCTAGTGCTGGTAAGCTGTCTCCTTCCGAGGACCGTCCATGTGTCATGCCAGTGTCCGAACATGTATGCAGGGAACCTATCCTTCTTGTTTACAACGTTGTCGGCAATTCGACCACTGTGAGGGTATCGTCACTGACAGTCCCTTCCATGAGAAGTGCGGTCCATCTTTGTCTTGCATTTGTCCTCCCGGCCCTTCTTTTGGCTGGCCGGCCTGATATGCGGTTAGTGATCTTGGTCGGCGTGGGATTAATAGCTACGTACGTTAGTCTGCTTTCCTTGCGGAATGCTATATGTAAAGGGTTGCTGATCTCTCTAGGTAGCTGTCATAGGCAAAATGCGAAAATGCACCCCCTGTACGGCGTGGACTATCTTGATGTCACAGTGTGCCAGTCTTTGCCCATGTCCCACGTGATGCAATGCTCGACTTCCTCTACGTATAACACCTGTGATGGAACTTTGTCCTCCCGGATGATGAATGGATGGGGGAGGTGGAAGAGAGATTGGCAGTGTATTGAAAGGTTGCCACCCGCAGGGCAGCATGGGCGCAAACTTCAGCGGTGAAAATCCTCCTCTGGGTCCAACCAAACCCAGATTTACCCGTCCACAGATGAACTCTCTGCTTTCCTCTGCTCTGCGGTGACCCAGGTGATTTCTCGTTGGCATTTGTTCAAATTCGGCGTGTCATCAACAGCAAGTGTATGTTCCAAGCAAAGTCCTTTTCTCCGTGCCTTTTGACATACTCTACATTGATAGCACGAGTCCAAGAAACTCTCTGCTTGCCGCTGCTCTACAGTGATGCAGCTGATGTTTCGGTGAGGATGTGATCAGTATTTTGTGTAATGAGTAGGGTATGGTCTATGCAAGCCCTCCTCTACAGTATTTTGTGTAACGAGTAGAGTGTATGGTACATGCAAGTGCGCCTCTAACACTTTTGATGGGATGTTCTTCTTTCTGTAATGAGGGGCTGGAATGTCAGTGCCTTTCGGTAATGAGGGGCATGAACAGGAAGTGCAGGAGCATTGTTCCTTCGCTTGGAAGGCAAGTAACCTGTGATGTTTATCTGTGGCATGATTCGACTCAACTGCGTGGCACCATCTGCAGGTGTGGTACCCACCTCGGGCAGTATGCCGCTTTGCCATTCATTTTGCTATGCAACCTGGCCCAACTTTGTTGTAGCTGTGGATAATAAACCCGGGGATCTTTGTCTCACAGTTGCCCTCTCTTTTCTTGCTCCAATTTTGTCCCGTCTCCTGCCGCTCTTTATTTTCCTTGTCCCGTCCTATACCCCATGTAGAACATGGGGAACAGCTAAACGCATCAACAATCTACAATATAATAGAAACCTTGTCATGACGAACGGCTTGGATTCCAGTCTGACCGTTTGTGAATGATCGCAGTCGATCAGAAAAAATCCCAATCGGCCCTCAGATCTGGCTTGTTTGTATATACGGATGTCTTGAATAGTGGGGGGCTGATGAGAGAAATTTATCTGACTGAATGGCCTGTGAGCTTAATGGCCTAGATCGTCGTAGAGACGAGAGACCTATACGAAAGTGGATTTCTCTTTTGTTGCTTTCTTGTCGGTGGGGCTTTCTATGATGATGGACCGTTGGGAAACACCCCCTTATTTTGCCCTACACTCCCAACACGCTCGACGTTGGCGTGCTGCCCTCTGTCACTGAGTGTGTGGAGCCTGCCATGCGCTACCCTGCTTACGCGATCTAGGTGACCTGCCACCTCCTCTCTCCTCTCTCCTCCCCTTTTCTCTCTTCTCTCATCTTCTCTCCGTGTGGTTCGTAAACTTTGTGCTTCGTGCTATGTACTGTGCTTCATTCATGTGGCACTGTCGGTGAAATCAAGGAAACAGTCTGGCACAGTCATGCTTTTCTGAGCGTGTAGGGAATATGACAAAACACGTACACACAAAAAAAGTCCGACGAAACAGTGGCACAGTAATGCTTTCTTCGAGTGTATAGCGAAAATGACAATACACACACACACACACACACGGAGAGAGAGAGGTGGGGGGCAGAACTATGAGCAGTACCTTCGTCCCCGAGTAGGCCGTACGGTAAATGTAGCTGTTATCCGAGGCATCTTTCAGTCTAGATAGAGCTATAATGACCGTATGTTGTATTCGGGGGAAGAAGGTAGTGCTGCTATATGCAGTTTGGGAACTTTGTACTGAGAAAGAGTAGTGCTGTTGAAGAAGGCAAAAACAAAACTCAGAAAAAGAATGGGGTTGGCTCTACCCCTGGACACCAGGGCACGATGCACGTAAACCATGACTGGCCGTGAAGAGCATCAAGGGCCTTGGTCGAAAGTGGTCCGGTCACTGTAAGACGAGTCTTCGACGCTGCAGGTTTCCTGAAGAGCGAATTTTGCAGGGGTTTTGACTCTCGAGGCAGGATTCGCAGAGGCCTGAGTGCATGGAAAGTGAATGGTAAAGCCCTTGGCAGAGGCCTGAGTGCATGGGAAGAAAATGATTAAAGCCCTGTTCTCAGGGAGGTGGCCTTTTTTAGGCCGTTTCTTGTTGTTGGGTGAAACTTTTGCCCACTACACTGCCACTGCTTTCAAATTTCTTCAACCTGCACAGAGGTACGATGCTGCAGTTGGTCGTGGAAGTGGGGGTGGGAAACTTTTGCCCACTACACTGCCACTGCTTTCAAATTTCTTAAACCTGCGCAGAGGTACGATGCTGCAGTTGGTCGTAGAAGTGGGGGTGGGTGTAGGCAAGGAGGACGCAGCTCAGCGTCTCCTTCGGTGGCCTTGGACGGTTCAGGCCGCTGTCTGGTGTACGTCGAATACAAGGTATGGCCTTGTAGAACGGATGTTAGGGTGAGAAAAAGGAAAATACTTGGTGTTGCCGGTTTCTTTTTCGTTTTTTTTTTATATTTAAAAATTTTAACCATTTCTTGATTTATGCGTGTCATCCTTGTGCAGGGGCCATGCTAATCTTCTCTGTATCGTTCCAATTTTAACGGATGTCCCGAAAGACGGTTTCTTTGTTTTTTGTGGGACTGATGGGGTGATATCCCTTTATGTCGATTCGGTATCATTGGATTTGCCGCCTGAGTGTGGGCGTAAGGGGGGCAACGTTCGAAATGTCAGGATCACTTCAGAACTACAGTGCGCTGCTCAGAATTGAGCAGCGCTTCACTCTCCAACCCTGATAGACACCCGTAACACCCCCTGAGCCCTGAAACATCAAGCGCCACCCAAATACAGCCTCCTGGGGGCAGCGCCACCCTGAAACAGGCCTCTGAGGCCAAGCGCCACCCAAATACAGCCTCCTGGGGGCAGCGCCACCCTGAAACAGGCCTCTGAGGCCAAGCGCCACTCAGAGGATGAAAAAGAAGACCAGCGCCAGAGTATCTGATGATGACGAAGTGTCGAGACGCTTCCCGGGTGGAAGCCTGCAGCAGCGCCACCAAACCCTGGCTAGATGACCTCTGAGATGAAGATGCTGCAGCTGTGGCTGCAGTGCAACCCTCTGGGACCCCACTCCGGAGGAGGGTCCAGCAGGGCACCAATCTCTCTCGCCGCCAGCAGACCTCGACAGCCCAGACCTCTGTCAGCCACTCTGTGCTGGCAGAGTACAGCGCAGGTCCCAGCTATGGCCTGCGCTCCGAAGGTCTGGCTATGCCCGTCTTCTTCCACGCTGAGCCGTCACCACCTCCGGTTCACGCGTAGCGCAGCAGCGATGTACGCGGTACCAACTGCCAAAAGCCCTGAACCGATGTGCCCATCCTAGTTCTAGCCTACACCGACCTAGACCGGACTGACTGACCGACCAGTACCGTATCTGTTTCGGCCTCTCGGCCTCTACCGGACCCGGCTATGGGCTATAGGACCGTCTATTCAGAATAGGCCCATAGGGCCTGTCTGTCTAGGGGTAGCCCGGGCCTGCTATCCGCAGTTAGGGTAGCTGTAGGGAATCGAGTTAGTACCGGGCCTGTATTTTCTTGGATTTGCAGATATGTCCCTCAAGAATTTCCCTCACAGGTAGGTCTCTCGGTTAGCCCTCAGCCAAACAAAATTACGAATCTGTCCTACCTATAGTACAGCCTCGACAGAGAGAGGCTACAGGCACTCAGAAACAGCAAGTCATTGCACTGGACCCTATTTCCAGCAGGTATAGCTTCTCAGCACTAAACTTGCGGAGGGCCTCACGTTGAGGTTGCTCATATCATACCAATAACTCGGTCCACTGCTGCCGGCAGTGTACACTGTACAGACAAAAAGAAAAAAAACTAAAAATCACCCCGAAATATTTCACACAAGGCACACCTCGGATTCCTGCCTGCCTTGTATCTCTCAGACAACAAGGTACGTATGTACCTTGGCATTACAGAGTACGGTCTATCTAAAATTTCAACAGCGATTTCTCGGAGCCCATTTGTTGGAGGTACCCATCTTGAATAGAAGGCACTCATTGTGTAGTGTGATTGGACTGGGCAGTTCTCTACTGTCATGGAGGTAGGTATTTTAGGGGGACCACTCGGGACCACTTTGGGGGGACCACTTGGGACAGGGAGTGCAGAATTCTGAGCGTTTTTGTGTGGTTCGTTGGGTCTGTTCACGATGGGCGTGTTCTGCAGTTAACACGACTTTCTATTCTCCGTAGTGGGACTGCTGGGATGCAATGAAAACCCCTTGCATTGTTGCCATGGATGAAGACGTATGTGGATGGATACCATTTCCCTGCCAAGAGCGCATTCACACTAGCACAATCTTAAATGTGCCTGATCGTGGTTGCGTTCCTGCTTGGATGGATCAAGACGTCTGTGCCTGGGTGAGGAAGTTTGTTAACAGAGGTGACGTACGATGACAGGTATGTGAAGGGGAGGAGAGTTCGATAAAATGGATGTTTGGTCGGTCCAATGTGGTTTTGAGGAATTTCATAAGCTGACAGAGATGTGACGTGCAGAGGTGGTGCAAGGAAGGGTTGCAGCCTGCATTTCGCGCAACATCATTATCAATTTGGAGATGAAGAACATCGGAGATGTTTGTCCTCTGGTAGTGACCGCGACTCCTTTGATGCAGAGGGTTATAGCCTCCCCAATACATTGTTGCCAATGTTCTTCATCTCCAAATTTATGGAGGAACCTTCTGCCCTGCCCAGCCACGTCCTGAAGATGCCCCTTCCGAAAACTCAGGCGGTGGAGTGAGGGCAAGGGAGATGAGGATGAGGCTAATGGCTCATGTTCTGGAGCGCGACGTCCAAGTTCAAGGTGTTCTTCAGCCGAGCTCCTGGGCTCAAAATGACAAGTACATGGCGGCTGACCTAAGGACATGAGGAGGATCCAGGTCTTGTATATTTTGGAGGGGGTCCCTGCTTTCTCTTTGTTCGACGATGACTGTACCCTAACGGCGCATGCCTGCCAGGAGACCGTGGCTGAGGTTCGAAAACTGACGGACAGGTTCTTGTGTGTTGTTCGACATGAGGGTCGATTGGGGAAACAAAACCCTGGGATGATGGATTTACAATCAGGGAGTCGAGTCCTCAAGAGGCTCAGAGGAGCCTCACGTCAAGTGCCTCCCCACAGAGGAGGCCACCATGAGGGGCAGGGTGTACGGGGGCTCCATCTTGGCCGAAGGACACAATTTCCAGCCGTTTGGGCACTGGACAAAGCTGCCCTCTGTCCCCTCCAACGCCAAGTAGCCGGCTTTTTATGGTGAGGCAACCACGAGTGTTCACTATGCGATCAGTAGTGTGGCGTGACACTAGGTGGTCCTGCAGCGAAGGCTATGGCACTGGTCCTGGAGTGGCTTAACGGCTTCCTTTTCTGGCCCCAGACCCGTTGGAGGGCGCTGGCCTTGGAGCAGATAGCCAGACTGACCCCTCCTGTACTGCCCGGCACCAACCCCTTAATGTGGCTGGAAAACAGATGTCGTCTAATCCTGCACCGGCAGATTACACGTGCCTGAGGTCCAGAGGAGAAGCAAGTCTATCGAACTCGAGGATCGATCTCTCCTTAATCTCAACTGACCTGATGGGCCTGCTCACAGCAGCAGAGATACTCCCCTTCAGCCCAAATAAATCCTCTGGCCATAGGATGGTAGCGGTGGGCCTCTCCTTCTATGGCCACATAGGAAGAGGTCCTGTTTTTTTCAAATTTAACACATCCTTGATGGCCTTAAACCACCAGTACTTCCTAAAGCCGTGCCCGTTAATGCTACGCAATTTTAGGAAACGTACGGGCCACTGCAGGAGCGCCCAAATTCATCCAACTAGGAACGTTTCTACTCTATTTTTTTCTGCGGCCGATATCTGGGCCAAGTACTGGTGGTTTAACAACATTCCAAACCGTGGTCAAAGAGTTCTGAGATCACTGGCAGTCAGTCAAGCCTTCCTATGATGGAATAGTGGAATGGTTCAATGATGGGGTAGCAAAGCTCCACGACAGAAGAAAGTCGTATGCAACCAAGCATGCCAGAGACAAAAAAAAGTTGTGCTACAATGGCTGCTACTCGATCTGGAGGAGTGAGATGAGCGACTTAACCAAAACCCTCTCGATCTCAGCATCTTCAATAGACCATAGGCAGGAAGGCAACTTCTGCAGGAGCACATGGAATATCAGGTGAATGCTTGGAGAATCCAGGCCAAGATAAAAAAATGATCAGGTGGATGGGATGATTGGCAAAACGTTTTTTGCCAAGGCCAGAGCAAGGTGGAGACATGATATGGTGACCGAATTGAGGCGCCCGTTCTTCCTCGAGAAGCTCATGGCTAGAAATGATTACCAGATAGTCGACTATGCCTCAGATTATATTTTCGTCAGAATTTGCCACTCCAAGAATTATGAAACTAATACCCATTTTGTTTAGTGCTACAGGCGCATGTTTGGCGTATTGTGTGAATTTTTGTGCAAATCAATTTATATATGTTTTGAAAATTAGTACACCAGGCACGAAGTGCTATTGTTTTTTGAACAAGCGATGGTTATTTGATAAGGTTTTTAATGATTTTATAGCTAAATCATTTTTTCAGAGTACTGCGAACAACTCTTCACCTCCCAAGCAAACCAATGGGATCCCCAGGAACAAGCGATGGTTATTTGATAAGGTTTTTATAGATATAGCTTGGACCATGCTAGAACGAACATGGCTCAAGCTATATCTATCGCCAAGTGTTTTACCCACATGTAGAAGACCCAGTTGGAGAGCTCACTAACATAGGAGGCGGTGTGGGCAACCCTTAAAGACATGGAAGATGATAAATCACCCGGACTGGACTGCTCGCCCAAGGAGTTCTGGATGCACTTCTGGCGATTCCTGAAAGAAGAATTTTTGTAATATGTGTGAGTTGTACCCCACCAGGTGTCCTTTGGGGGACTGATGGGGCACGGAGTGACCACGCTGTTCTACAAAGTAGGGGACATAGCGGACGTACGAAATTATTGCCCCATCATACTTCTCCTTCCCTACAAAATCGCGGCGAAGGCCCTGACCACTAGTCTCCTACCTCTGATGGAAAATCTCATCCACCCGGACTAGTTGGGCTTCATGCCAAACAGTTCAGGACAACATCCTGTCGGTAAATGAAACCATCAGGTATGCCCGACAAAAAAATGTGGATGCAGAAATCCTGTTCACTGACTTTGAAAAGGCCTACGACCACGTTGATTGGTATTTCCTCGACATGTGCCTGAAACGGATGAACTTTCGAGAGTCCTTCTGTCAGTGGGTCAGCAGCATCTTGCACAGGACCGCCTACACAAACATCATATGCTTAATTGACATCTCTCGTCGCCTTTTTCCTCTTTAAAGCTCGGTGAGACAAGGGGACCCGATAACACCTTTGCTCTTTGTCATAGTCATGGAAGCCTTGGCGGCGATGATAAGGGCCCACCCGCACATTCAGAAAATCAATATCATAGAGATCCCCCCTCACCTTGTCCCAGTAACCTCCCTGTTTGGGGAGGATGACCTTAGGGTCCTCATAAAGGCGAATGAGAGGAGCTTGAGAGCAGTGGAAGAAGTGGCCCATCTCTTCTCAGTGTCTGTGGATATGAAGGTGAAGTGGGGGGCAAAAACTGAGGGATGGTGGATCCAAACACAAGGCCACCCGCCTCCGGTGCAGCTAGTGGTCACGTGGCAGGCGAAGGAGGTGGCGATCAGGGTGCTGGGGTTGAGACTCACGGCACTGGGCCTGCCACAGGACCATGGGGACTCGCTAGTGGAACTGGCCCTCAAACAGATCTCGAAGAGGAATGGCATCCAGACCTCGCAGATTGGTAGTAGGGCCCTAGCCATAAACAACTCTATCTTGGCCTCCATCTGTGTTATAAGACAGCATTCTGGCGCTTGACAGACTGTCCCATCTGCGAAGAGTGGCTGCGACATACCTTTGGAAAAGTGAGGGGGGAGACGACGCATGCTTGCATAGAGTCGCCTGGGAGTATGTGGCCCAACCAAGACCCAAGGGGGGGGTGGGGGATTATCGACCCAGGCAGAAGCCAGAACAAAATCTATCCAAATACAGAAAATGAAAGGTAACTTCATCATGGTAGTATACCGACCAGTTTCAAAATTTCTAGTTCCTATCAAAGGATAGAGATCTGTGAAAAAGTTGGTATGCATAGCCACTTTAGTAGTAGCGGTTTCTGCATTCGAAAAAAGGAATCTTGTTTTCTGGAAACATAACAAAGCTATCAACACTACGTGCCAAATCTTCAGTGCTTTGCAGGCACTGGCAAGAGATCACATTTTCAAAGTAATGCCGCGCTGCAGCCTTGGTGTCATGATTAGAAACACATGCTATGTTTCCACAAATGGATTGAAAAGTAGGTCCATGTAATTGATCAATACTTCGTGAACAATGCAATCTGCCGTTGCCTGTATTTTGTTAAAAACCAAAGTGCATGATTTGAGTAATTTGTATCTTTTTTGTATTGGACCAGATAACACCTGTAATCAAAATGCGAACTCCTCCATGTTCTGCCTCGTGAGAGCCTTTGCTTCTTTCTTTCTCTCTTTCCTACCGAAACAGGGCCTGATGTTCCTGGATCCATATCCATTCTGGAGAGCGTCAGTCCGGTTCCTTTCCCCCGGGCAAGTCAAGAGAATACAACGATTTCCAAACACACGCTTCCTTACGTCTGGCCGAAGGATCCCTGAGCAGCGTTGATTGCTCCAATAGTGGAGGATTGACTGTCAGCTTGCCTCCCTCCCCAGTGATTCCTCTCAGGCTCTCTCATTTTGAGCCCGTCAGATAGACCATAATGCAAGAACAATAGAGAACCCAATCTGCAAGTGAAAATTCCTTCCTTGTCCCCCTCGTGAGTAGGTAGGCGTTTCCTTGGCCCTTGTAGGGGGCCTATGTTGTTCCTCTGAGATCTTGTGGTTCTGGCCGATGAAGAGCTCCCCTACGTGCCTGGGGCCGAATAGAGTTGTGCCAGTCCTTCCTTTGGAGATGAAGTACTCGAATATCTGCTATCTTTCCTCCAGCCAGCCAGATTCTGGTAAAAAATTCCCACAGCTCTTGCTGCTTCTCCGGATCATTCTGAATTTGGATCTTGACTCGCCTCTACTGACATAGAATCCCCGCCTCCAATTGTGAATTCGCCGTTGATCATCCCTTCTCGCTCTGGCTACACGAGCTCTCCAGTGTTCTGCTGCACCTTTCCTTCCGTATTACCCAGAGTGTCACTTTATGTACGAGTCCAAACCAGATGCGTTCAGATTTGCCAAAGTAGGTGGGGATGTTAGTCCATAGGAGTATTTGGATTGGGATGCGTTCAGATTTGCCGAAGTAGGTGGGGATGTTAGTCCGAGGGAGTATTTGGATTGGGTGTTCTGGCAGGGGCAAGGAGAAAAGATGGTCCCACTGGACCGATGCTCTAGCCCAGTAGGCTGTAGCCTCTTTGCATGTGATCAGGCAGTGTGTGATATCTTCCTGTTCGCTGTCTGAGCATATCACGCATAGATTTGTGCTGCTTCAGTCACTTTTCCTTCTTCTGTTGTGTAGCCATCTGTTCGCTGGCAGAGCCGCGTAGGCAATGAGCCATTGGAGACTTCTGATTTTAACTGGGCGAATTGATTTGTACTTTTGTCATGGTAGCTTTTGTGATTTGGTCCGCTTCGGAGCCTATCAGTTTTGCCCATCTACGTTTGATTACAGGCTCTGGGTCTTTTGTCTTCAGCAGCATTGTGTAGTCCAATTTGACCATGTAGTCTGTTTTATGTGAATGGGTGCTTTGTGCGTTCTGTTCTTGGGCAAGGGCCAGGCCCATTTATCTTGGGCAGAGGCCCAAGACTCCAGCTTCATTTGAGCGGATATCTTTTTTGATATATCCAGTTAATAGATAAGAACCTAATCCAAGACATTCCAGAGAGATAAAAATGGTTATCAAGTCATGTGCACTAGATAATATCATTGCTCCTAGAGCTGTAAATAATAAAAATATTATAAACTCTGTCGATCATATTCCAGAACAATTGATATATCCAAAGGATGAAGGAATACATAAGGTACAACATAAGCTGATTATCAGACAGAAGCATGTAGTATTGATATATCCAAAGGATGAAGGAATACATAAGGTACAACATAAGCTGATTATCAGACAGAAGCATGTAGTAAAATGGTTAAGTTCAAAACTCCCTAGAAAAGCTATTGTAGATTCGTGATAAACTTTCCGTAGCATGAATGTGTTGAGACTTGACCTTTGCGGATCTGTGTTGTGAATGGAGGGGGACTTGGGATTGGCTAAGTTCACCGGGAACGAGGTAGAAACTCCGTAGGAAATCTGATCCTGGCAACCTGTGGGAGAACTGGTAGGCACTTGTCGGCACCACGTCTTGTGTCAAAATACCCCACTCTACTGACTTCCATGTGAAGTCTTCTTTCAGTAAGTCCTTCCAACTGTCTGGGATGCTATTAACTAACCCCAGCACGGAGATCCCGTGACACGGTGTACCCAACCACACTCACCCCTACGCAGCCACACTGCACATAGTAAAATCTCTACGGCGGTTAGGCCTCGGCCTGCCTCCTCCTGTCTGATTGGTCTGGAGATATGAGGGGATGGCTCCTTGGGTGACAGAGACTTCTTGGCATCCTGATTCCTTTGTTGCCCGCCCACCTGCTCTGCTGACTGGGGCCCGGGCTCGTCGACGTCTCCTTCAATTTGCTAACTCCTCTTATCGTTCTATGAATACCGATACGTTCGCTGTGTACCCTCCATCCGGGAGGTCCTTGGCAGCTGTACCTGTGGATCTTGTATGTTGTGTTCTCTTGCATCCTGTCCTGATCACTACTTGCCGTTGTGAGCCATCACTACCCACTTTTCTGAGTGCTCTCCCAAGCCATACACGACTTGGTGACTGGTTCCTGCTGCTTCCCATCAGGCAAGTCCTCCCTGTGTACTGTACATTGTGGTGATTGCAGAGCCTGTTTACTCTGCTCACGATCCTTCTTTGTTTCGTTCCCTTCCCTACCCTCTCCCTCGGGAGCTCCCCCTCTTCCCTGATTGTTGTGGGTTTGATGTCCCTCTTCTTGCTGAGCTGGAGCACTTTCCTCTGTTATGTTTCTGGCCACTCGCTGTGTTGCATACCCATGGTCATGTCTTCACTCCAGCCCTAATGCTGGTCCGTAGCAGTCTCTTCTGTGGCTGCGGTCCTGATTCTTCCTTGTTGCTCAGGCCCCAGATCTCGGCCCCTTTATCTGCCTTATCCTGTTGGCCTTTTATAGCCTCAGAGGAGTCCTATTGTCTGCTGTCATTGTGAGAGTTCCCATCCTACCCACTTTCCCTTTTGTTACTGCAGTTTGCCTCTCATCACCCTTTACCGCGCTTGCCTCCATGTGTTCGTTACGTCGTCTTGCCTTTTCCTGTACGTACAGGTCGGCCGCTGCCTGCGTTATGAATTCAATGAACTGGTTGTACCCCTGAACCTTGACCCGTGCTGCCTTTAGCATCTCGCCCTTCTCCGGGGGCGTTGGCCTGCCTGCGACCAACAATGGCAGCGAGGCAGCCCCCACTCACAGTCTGCCTTCTCCACGATGTTGTGATAGAATCAGTCTTACAGACCTTTCTTGGGATGAATATAGTCAGCTGAGTCCGGGTTCTGACCTCAATTGTTGCTGATCGTTGCGATCTCTGCCGCACTTTGGACCTCGTCGTGTTCACCGGATATGGTCTGTGGGGGAGAGCTAGCCTTCTTTTGCCGCTCTTGTTCTCGCTCGTCGCAGTGCTTATCTTTGCCAACCTTTCCCGTAGGTGCTGAAGGTGGCTGCTCTGCCTACTGTCTCAAGTACCCTGCCTGACTAGTGGCCTGTTGCTGCTGCTGATCATGATAGTCGCCGCTTTTGATCCATTTGATGTGGAAGTCGCCATTGATGTCAGCTTCGAGGTCTAGGTACTCCTTCGTTTCGTCCTTCGGATTCCTCAACGGGACAGGGTCATACTTCTTCTTTCGCAAGCTTGAGCGGGCCCCGAATTGCGCATCTTGCTCACCGATTCCCACTTTGATAGGCAGGTGTCGTACTTCTTCAGGGAGTTTTGCTCGTAACGCACTTAACCTTTTGGATGCCATATATTGTCACAGAACTATTGACTAAGAGCATGAGCACGTGAAGTAGAAGAAGAAATAAGATGAGCAAAGAAAAGAAAAATGAAAGGACAGACAGGCAAAGAGACAGACAAACCAGAATGACACTTTGTTTCACAGTATTATTATTTCTTTCAGTGTTTTACAAAAAATATTTACACTGAATCAAAGGATAAAAATCAGAAACAAAGACACATTGAAATCATTCAGTTTCTCAGTCTTCTTAACGCCTCCTCCACTGTGCCTCTGACGTACAAGGCTCACCACGTTGATGAAGTTGAGTGTGAGCTGCCCCCATCCCCGTATGCCATAACAGCCCACTTGCACGCTATGGGAAAGAAGCAGAGTGAAGGAAGAGGTGTCAAACACAAGGGAGAGAAGAGCAGAAAAGGAAAATCAATAGGCAGAGGGAGAAAAAATAAAAATAAAATAAGGGTGACACAAACATCGTCTTTCTTTTACTGCATTCATCTTTCTTTCACAGTTTTGCAGTTTTGGTGAAGAGTCTACCAAGTTCATTTTTCAGCGCACCTGCACTTCCTTCTTCACTTCTTATTCTCATTTTCACCCTTCGGACTTTTTCTTTGAGGGTGTTAGGGTGCAGGGTACAAACAAAGTAAAACGACACAAACATATGTTCTTCTTTTACTGCAGTCTTCACTGTTTTGCAGTTTTAGTGAAGGGTTTCCCACCTTTGCACATTCTTGTACACTCTTTTCAGCGCAGCTGCACATTTTTGTCAGGGTGCAAGGTAAGTAAGACCCTCACAACAAATAGGACAACTATCATAAGGATGCGGGCGATGGTAGCAGCCAGGGTTGTCGAACCCCGGCCCCGGGACCCCGCCGGGGTTCCGGGGTTCCGGGGGTCGGCACCCGGGACCCCGGCCCCCTGTAGGGGAAAAAAAA
>BFEA01000151.1:2787584-2799149 GCA_003427395.1 Chara braunii | reverse complement strand
GCGGGGTTGCGGGGTCGGGGTTCTCCCCGGGCGGGGTTGCGGTGGCGGGGTTGCGGTGCAGGGGCGATGCGGGGGCGGGGTTGCGGGGCCGGTGGCGGGCCTGCGGGGTTAGGCGGCGGGGTACCCGGGGCTGGGCGGCGGCGGGGGTCGCCCGGCGGTGGCGGGGTTGGATGAACCCCGCGGCGGGGGTCCGGGGTCCGCAGCCTAACACCGGCTTTGCCCCCGGGGTTCCCCGCTCGACAACGCTGGTAGCAGCCCTCCCACTGATCTATAGGACGAAAACCATTCAGGTAAGCAACTTCGTCACAKCAGGAACCAGGACGGCTAGCATCGACCATACCTCTGAAGCATGCACGGCAGAGGGCATGCCGGTTGCAGGCCATGACCATTGTGGGGCGTTCACCATCACAGTTAATTGCGCATTGGCTATAGTGCCCGTAGGCACAATGGGACATGATGCTTCTGGATGCAGAGGATGTTCACAATCCGGATACAAGTGGCATCCCTGCCAACAGCGGGCCCGAAAAATTATATGGTTGTAGTGATGTCGACAAAGTCGATGCTTTCCACAACCAAGTGTAACTGTGTCAGTGATCTCACAAAGGAGGGCACAAGGTGTTAGTGCAGCATGCGGGGGAATGAAGACTAAAGCAGGCACGGTGACAGACATGGAGGTAGGCACGGGGACAGACACAGAAACGGGGATGGAGACAGACACAGAAACAGGCATGGAGACAGGTGCGGAGGCAGGCACAGAGATAGGTGCAGAGGCGAGGACGGAAGTACAGGAGGTACCTATAGGGTCAGTAATCTGGAAGGAGACAGACATAGAAACAGGCACAGAGACAGATACGGAGGCAGGCACAGAGATAGGCGTAGAGGCGGGCATGGAAGTACACGAGGTACCCATAGGGTCAATGACCTGGAGCAGTTGCAGGTTAGGGTAATTACGCATGAGATCACAGATGGCACTAATAGTTTGCACCATAGCACCGCCATTCCATAATTCCCAAGAACCAGAGGCACGGACAAGAGCGGTGTAGTGGCCAGGAGTATGTAGAATATTGCCATATATGCCAAAATTTGTTGCGAAGACTTAGCCCGTCGCAAGCTTGAGCGGGACCCGCATGTCATACTCGATGACTTGTCTCCTGATCTTTTACCACCATGGACTGACTCCCTGGCAAGAATCTCGCCAAACGCCTCATGTTGACCATTTCTTCTATATCTGCCCGGCTTACCATAAATTGGTGGTTGATATAATTCTCACCCAAGATCTCATCTTCCTTTTCTCCTGTCGTTGTATCGGATTACGCCCTTGGAGTGATCCGTGGTGAGATCATCACCTTGCATTCCCTTTCATCTTTTCTGATGATCTCCTGCTGCAGCTTGTAAAGTAGCCAGTTCCTGATGCGCACCATCAGGGTCAGTTCCCGATGCGCACCATTTGGGGCAGCCCGCCCCTGGTGCCTCCCCAGTCACCGGGCCTCACACCATCACATTTTCTCCACCCCACCCGAGTTTTCTTCTGTTCCATCTCCTACCTATCCAAATCTTCCCCCTGTATTATCGCCTACAAGCCTGTCCATCATCCGATCTATAAGCACCCCTATCCCTTTCAGGCACATTCCAGCCACAAATCCATAGTGTGTATATACCCTCCGTTACACTATCGATCCCTTTCCCCCCCCACCCCCTTAGTGCGACAATCCAGGTTTTTCGAAACTTTTCAAAATTTTGAGTCCCAACCCCATCCCTGTTCCCCAAGTCCCATCCAAGCCAACACAGTCCATCCTAAGTTCCCCTCCTACCTACTATAATGCGCTACCTCAAACAGTCCCCCTGCTAAACATTCTATCGCACATAACCCCAAGTTAAGTCAATCTCCCCCACTCCACATGCTAACTATTGTACACAACGTTCCTAAGCCTATCCAAGCACCAAACTCTGTACACAATCTTCCTAAGCCTGTCCAGTCCGGATGCCCACCCAGAACATCCAGCCGCCCTAACCGCTATACTCCGAGGTCGGAAGGGAACTTCCGCAGTAGTGAGCCGAAGGCAAAACTGCCCGTCTGCGTGTCTTTCACCACCAAATGGGAGTATTCCCTCCCCGTCTTCCAAAATTCTGCAGCCTCACCCTCCGACTTCCACTTCTGTTTTCGCCAGTCCACTATCAGGGCCACTCTCAAATTTTCCATGACTCTGCTTCTCAACCCCACAAGTCTGACGCTCTTGCCTTGGTGGACACGTTCGTTACGCATAAGCCATATTCCCCAGAGCACTGCTCCCCTAACAACTTCTGCTGCATAGAGCCTCTGCTTATCTGTTCTTTCCAATGCCATCAGTGTTTACCCAATAGGAAAGGAATTGATGGGGGCCTGCACAAGCGGTGGAGCATGTGGGGGCTTAATTCGATACAACGCGCAAAACCTTACCAGCCCTTGACATATGAAAGAAACTCCTCGTAAGAGATGTACTCTGACTTCCCTGGAATTGGGTTTTTCTTATAGTGAAAATGCCATAAAACACGGACCAACATCCATAACACGAAGACCATAATCACCATCAAGAAAAAAAGGACATCATGATGTAGGATAGGGGTCAGTGCAGAACGCCTGCCCTCAGAACCACACGTGCCGGCCGCATCATCTTCCTCGGTAACTATCCACGGGGAGGGCGCTTTCATCACTGACTCCCACCATCGCCAGAAGCCCGCTATCACTGGGCAGTGCAAAAAAGGTGTGAAAGACACTCGATTTGGCTGCACCCCGGTGTCGAGGAGAGGCCCTCGCTGTGGCAGCTTCTGATTGCAAGCCACTGTGCTGTAGGGAGTGCTAAGTGATAAATGTGCCACGACAATCCGGCCTGCATCTGGTCGGGGAGGGACTTCAGGATTGCACATTGCTCCTTCCATCTTCGGTAAGTCCATGCGAGGGTCAATGCTGGCGGGATCCAATCACACTTAGCCCATCTGTCTCTCAATTCAACGGCAATATCCAACTTGGGGAGGATCGCCTCGTAAATTTTCGTCGTGGTGGGTTGTTGGAGGGGGATACTTCTGTTATTGAAGTTCTGAAGGGGGAGGGATCAGTCCTGGGGATGCATGACCAGCTGCTGTCAGGTCCTAGCCATGCAGAAGGGGAGGTACACGTCATCGCTCCACTTGCCCCCTTTCCAGACCGCTACCAATTCAACATCAGCAGCCTCCAGCTGACATCTACGGGGAAGGCCATCCTCCCCAGATCCCACCAAGGGCTGGCCCAACCCCTCATATCTGGAGGTCGCCTCCCATTCAGTAGCCATCACATTCCCTCCTGTACACCCCTTCCACCCTATAAACCAGCCGGGGGTGGGTTTCCTCCTTACGCCTCACCCATTCACCCAGTCTCCCACCCGGAACCCTCATCCCTTAACAGCTCCACCCACTCTAGCAGGATCGCCTCCCGCAACTCAGCAAGTCTGGTCCGGGGGTGTTATTGACTCGGTAGGCACCTCATCATGTCGTCGTCGGTCTCCACTCATTACTTTCCACATCCCACAGGTGCCCTATCTTGAAGACTCCCTGCTGCGCCCATTGCAGACCGAAAGCCCCCACCTTACACTGCCAGGGGAACGGGTCTCCCACCTTATCACATACAAACATTAGCTTTGGAAAACTGAACAACTTTGACCTCTGGGCCATTAACAACAACTTTTGTTTTTCATTTTTTTTTTAAATCGAAGACAAAGTCAGATTTGGAAAAAAGAAGAAGAAGGGGTTGTAGAGTGCGAAGAGCCCTACAACCCCATTTTTTTTTGTATTTTCTCATAATCTTCCCCCCCCCCCCCCCCCCAAAAAAAAACAGGGAGAGCACGCGGTCGCACCCGGCCAGCCCTCCGGTCACCCTCCAGTCACCAGGACCCCGCCCAGGTCATGACTGGTGGGGATACATTATTTCATGTCCGTGTCACCTACCACCACTATGTTCACCCGAAGCTCCGCCCTACTTCCTACACCTTCGGATTATGTTCTTACCCTATCCCATTTCTACTCACCTCAACCACCATTATGTTCACTCGAAGCTCCACCCTACCTCCTACACCTTCGGATTATGTTCTTACGCTATCCCATTTCTACACCAAAATTCTGCACACAATGTTAACTGTATACGCTCCTTCCCTTCTTGCCGGAGAGCAGCTGTTGGATCGTAGCTAAGAGGTGATCTTCTAATGGATGGCCGGAGTATGTGTGCGGCTGCCTCTCGTTACACTCCACTGACAGCCTTCTGTCCTTCGTGCGGTGGCGCATTTCATTCCAACCATAATCACTTGAGTGCACGATACTTCGTAGCCAAGTTGCGATGCGGCCATTCGTCTCCCCTTGCTTATGCAGACAACCGCCCGTCCTTCGCATTCGGACCTGTTTTATTCCCTCCTTACCCTCCCTGCTCGTGGGCGAGCTACAAGCCAATCGCCGAAGGTGTACCAAGTTGACGAGCTTGCAGTCATGTCGAGGCTTTTCCACGCTTGCCCATTGCTCGCTGCGTCGTCTTCCCTTCCGTTTGTGGTTTTCAAAATCTGCGGCAAGCGCGTTGCGGCGTCTTCAACACCGGGTGACCGAGAGAGGTCCAACTTCAAACCACCTCCGATTGCATATCAGTCGCAAAGTGTTGTCCTGAATGCCACCCAGTTTCACTGACATACTATCATAGAATGGCGTTTGCTGAATGCCAGGACTTTTCACAACAAAGCATGTATGATCACAACCAATCATCAGGAGCTCCCCACTCGGTCATTGCGAGGCAGAACTGTGCTGTGGTCAGAACTTCAGAAGTTGGGGGACCACAGCTCAAAGCAGGTGTCTGTTTGCTGCTTGACCAGCTCAGTCCATGTCTGATCTCAGGCTTCCACAGTGTGAGGTTGTGTCTGTTCCTCATGCTGACCATGGCTGATCTCAGTCTTCCACAGTGCGAAGTTGTGTCTCTCTTTCTCTTCCTCATGTTGGACGTTCTCGGGCTTCGCACTACCAGTCTCTTTCTCTTCCTCATGTTGGATGTTCTCGGACTTCGCACTACCACCGTTCACCTGTGGATGCATTGTTGGTGGATTGCTTGACGGGATTGCCGAGGGTGTGAAAGCCAGCCAGCATATTTTTTGTGCATGACATCAATCTCAACTGTTTGGTTTATGGCATCTCTCTGTTGCAAACCACTCAGGCTTGTGTGGCAATGGAAGGCGTCATGACTAATGTGTCCTTTACCAATGCAGCACCTGGTGGAAAACCGCTTCACTATCTCAACAAGATAGGATTCGGAAACGTGTCATCCTAACTTGATCTTGCGTATCAGGAATCAGAACCGTGCAGTGAGTTTTGGACCCCACATGCACTGCTGTTGACTGATTTGGCAGATGGCTGATGGTTTACGCAAACTAAACCCAGAAGTACTGTATGACAGTTACTTGATGACACAGCGATATGCAGCAGTGTGAACATCAGTGGAAAGGACAAAGGAAAAGACGGAAGAGCGAGAACAGGGAAGGGTACAGAGTGGATGGGAGGGTGAGGTAAGAAGTCCACTCACTCCCATTCTCACATTCAAATGGTAAACAAGTTGTATAAATAATAATTGATCATAAACCTCATGAAACGATCAGTAAAGATCTCTCCATCCAAATGCAAAATGAGAAAGTTGATTTACAACTTCACCATCACCCTGTCACTGCTGAAAGATACCATTGCTATGATCCTTGTTCAATTCATTGAGCAAGAAACATGAATTTGTTCTTGGAGTCCATTGCATTGGAAGATAACAGCTTCACCGCATTGGAAGATAACAACAATGACCATGACTACGATTATGATGACGATGAGGAGGAGGAGGAGGAAGAAGAAGAAGAAGAAGAAGATGGAGAAGGAGGAGGAGAAGCAGAAGAAGAGAGGAGGAAGAAGAAGAAGAAGATGGAGGAGGAGGAGGAGACGCAGAAGAAGAGGAGGAAGAAGAAGAAGAAGATGGAGGAGGAGGAGGAGAAGCAGGAGGAGGTGGAGAAGATGAAGAAGTCAGAGAAGAAGAAGAAGAAGAAGAAGAATAGTTGAAAAACAAAAACACAATTCTAAGCAACAAGAAGAAGAAGAAGAAGAAGAAGAAGAAGAAGAAAGGAAGAAGAGGAAGAAGAAGAAAGGAAGAAGGAAGAAGAAGAAGAAAGGAAGATGGAAGAAGAAGAAGGAAGAAGGAGAAGAAGAAGAAGGAAGAAGAAGAAGAAGAATAAAGGAAGAAGAGGAAGAAGAAGAAGAAGAAGAAGAAGAAGAAGAAGAAGAAGAAGAAGAAGAAGAAGAAGAAGAATTTCAGAGAGTGACTCCTCTCACTTAATTATCCGCCTTAATTGCAATGAAAATGGAAAGAATCAATGCATTATCTTTACAAAGAACCCATGGAAACTGGTGAGTCTCTCTCCTTGAAACCATTCATGTGAATCTTACAAGAACTCACTTTTCACGCAAGGATCTCTCCTACACCTCTCCACAACTCGTAGAGGTAAATTGCTAACACCCTCAAGCATCTGCTGTGTAGAAAAATCCAATCCTCAAGTGCCTGGTATCTGCATTGAGGGAGAAGCCTCCCTCCATATCCTTTCTCCTTCCAATTCGCTTTCCACGATGTCCGCTGTATGCCCAGGTGCTGATGATGTGCTTTCCTTGCTCGCACGTTCCCTCCACCAGGCCTCTCTCTCTCTCTCTCTCTTGGAGCATGGACGCATGCAGCGCCATTCCGCACCTGGCCTCCTTGCATAGCCAGGAGGTCATCCACCATAGTTGTCCACCTCCAAGTTCCTCCTCTACCTCATCCCTCCTCCACACTAGGCCACCGTCACTCGCAGCAGCCAGCCGCAATGAAGAGAAATGACGATATTGGATATCCCCCTTAGCGGCCGAGCTACTCTTATCGCTATAGAATCCCGGTTGGTACCTGGCCTCCCAGGACAGTTGGTCAGCCCCAAGGGTCAACAGCTGTGCAGCCTCCGTGGGAAAATGACGACCTTTCAGCTCAGACTGCCAAATACCCTCAGTACGGGATGAATCTACCTCCATACTTGTGTGGATTCATTCGCTACCGAACATATCTGTTCCAGGACAGGGCTGCCCGGCCCCTGTCCTAACTCCGATTTGCTGGAAAATACCTACAGGTCTCTACAAATTTACCGGTACGCCCCTATCCCATACCAAACCGGTTTATCGATTTGGACATCCATGGATGTCCAAATCGACCCCACCCAAACGTTTCAGCTGTTTGCAGTCTACTGACCTTTCTATTGCCCTTTTGAGGCTCAGGCCTACACGGAGTATATGCACACACATCACCCACCCTCAGAACTTCAAACCACCGGCGCCTACCGCGTTTTTAGCGCCCCTCTGTTTCAAAAGAATACAGACCCGTGCAGCAGGCCAATCCATCCACCGCGTTAACAGCCCAAAAATGTGGTAGCTACTGAGTGGTTTTCAAGAAATTGCAAACCCTACAGTACTGAGGAAACACAATTTTCTCGCTCCCAGGGAACAGATCTCATCATTTCTCAGTCAGTCTTTCAGAGCAGAAAGCCTCACGCTTGTCGATCTGAGACCTGTGGGTTACTGCACCACCTGCATTGTCGATCCGTTCTGCAACCGCATTTGCTGCTCGCGTCACCTTGAACCACAGGAGTCACTGCTCTATGAGACAGTCATAGTATATTTTAACAATTACTTCAAGTTCCTCCAGGCCTCAAGACCATGCAGAGCGTGCATACAAGACGACGATGAAAGGTGGATATAGAGAGCGAAGAAGAGCAAAGAAGCAAATCAGCAAAACAATGATCAATGATCCAAATGACAGACCGGAATCAATAATGACTATGATGACTATGACAATGATGACGATGACGATGACGACGACGACGACAACGATGATGATGATGATGATGATGATGATGATGATGATGATGCCGATGATAAAGATGAGGATGTGCATGCGAGGAGGAGAAGGGGGGAACGAAAAGTGGTAACAGTTGGAGCAGGGGATAGGAGATGCATAACCGCCGCCCGCTTTCCATGCTGCCACTGTCTCCACTGAACAGTGAAAACAGTGTTGCCGCACCTTTGAAAACTGCGACTTCAGCCAGGATGATAACGACAAACCGATGAACCTAGCAAGCTCATGGCACGGAGAAGCGGAACAGTGACCAATGCTGTCTGTATTCTGAACAAAATGCCAGGATTGGACAGGGATATAAGGAGGGGCGCACAAACCGAATGAAGTTCAAACTGCACGAGAGAGAACTGTTTGGTGCAGAGAATGAAAAAGACGCAAGGCTCCAGAAAGACTCTGTAGAATCTGTGAACTCTGGAAGTATCACAGGTCAGAATTGCGGCTGTTGGTTGTCCCCAACTTCCCAACGTGAGAAAGAAACATTTGCTCACTTTCAGGCAACTCAAACAGTGGCGTGGCCACGTTACACAGGCTATCAAAAATCGACAAACCTCAACCGAAATGCACAAAAGCACATCGTACAGACCACCCGATCGATCAACCAGTGTTTTGCTTTCTACTACCACTGTGGAAAGAAACCACCCCTGACTGCATATCAGTCACAACTTCTAAACAACGTGTTGTGTCCTGAATGCGAGACAGTTTCACAGACAATGTCATAGACTGGTGTTTGCTGAATGCCAGGCCTTTTCACGACATAGAATGTGACACAATGAATCAATAGTAGACATAGAATGTGACACAATGAATCAATAGTCAGGAGGTCACTAATTGATCATTGTGAGGCAGAAGAGCAGTAGGGTCAGATGAGACCACAGCTCGCAGCAAGAGTGCGGCGCTCAACGTCAGATGAGACCACAGCTCGCAGAAAGAGTGTAGCGCTCAACGTCAGATGGGACCACAGCTCACAGCAAGTCCGCATGGCCCAAGGACAGATGGGACCGCAGCTCACAGCAAGTGTGTAGGGCCCAAGGACAGATGGGACCACAGCTCACAGCAAGTGTCCAGGAGAACAGCTCCCTAGGTTGGATTCCATGTTCCAACCAACAACCCAATAGATACTAGGGTAAGCAGTGTGTGTAATCTGACTAAGCGTCCGTCCGAACCGTGCGTGCAAGATTTCCAAGCACATGGCTCTCCATCAGTTTGGCAAGACTTCCAAGGTCAGCTGGGAACACAGCTCACAGCAAGTGTGTAGGGCCCAGGGACAGATGGGACCACAGCTCACAGAAGTATGCAGGGACCAAGGTGAGATGGGAACACAGCTCACAGCAAGTGTGTAGGGCCCAGGGACAGATGGGATCACAGCAAGTGTGTACATCGATCATCATTGTGTTCTGGTTAGTGGCACTCCTCCATGCATTCGGCTGCCATTTTTCAAGAGGTAGAAGAGTGATTTGTTTATGAAAAGATGGTCCCTTTCTTCATGATCACCATACTGAGGAATTTGGTTATCATCGACCACAACCAGAAACCCACTGCGAACCGTATGGATGACCGGCTCTGACTTCTGACTCCTCAGCGACGATCTCGTGGTGTGCCGCACAAGCTCATTCTCATGAGGCTGGGATGATTCGTCAAATGATGAGCGGCTTGTTTGCACCATTTTCTCTGTGGTCGCCGGTTTTCTCTTTTTTCTGGACAACTTAGGATGCATATCGACGGAAAAAGTACGATTCCGGATTTTTCCTGTGGACAAGGAGTGTGTCAACGATCTCCCACGAGGAGCGGTGGAATCCCCAGAGTCAGAAGAGCTGTGGTGTTCAGGAGGACTTGCGCGATGAGGGGACACAGTTTGATCGGCGGAAAAGCGTTTTCCAGTGGAACGTCCGCGATGAGGGGACACAGGTTGATCGGCGGAAAGGCGTTTTCCAGTCAAACGTCCGCGATGAGGGGACACAAGTTGATCGGCGGAAAAGCGTTTTCCAGTGGAACGTCTTGTGTTTGGATTGTGGTGCTCAGCGGAACGTCTTGTGTTTGGATTGTGGTGCTCAATACGGATCACACGATCAGGGAGTGCAGGCTTCTCTGTGCCTGAATGCTCAGAGAAGGATGTGGACTGCCCATACCGATCAAATAGAACTTTCATTTCCAACTTCCGAAGCTTTTCCTCTGCAGTGTACATTCGCTGTTGGGATCGGTGCATGAAATTGTCCATTGTCTTCATCTCTCTGTTTATGTGTGCCAGTGATGACTCCACTGTGAGCACTCTACTATTCATTCCAGTGCTTAACCATTTCCTACTGTACGACGCCGTCTTTGGTTTCGTTGGTGCTCGGCGAGCCGCAGTTTTTTTCCTGTTCTTTTCGGACGCTTTTGCTGTTCTTGGTCGTCCTATTCGTCCTGTTGCCGCAGAGTTCACAGCACCCTGCTTTTTCTCACCGCCCAGCTTTATCTCTTCCTTGGCCGCATGTTTTTTTCCCCGGTTTTCCTTCCCAAGCTCCCTTGATCTCCTCCTTTCCACTGCAACTTTTGTCATCTGTTCTATGGTCTGGTTCTCCCTGTTGATGATATGCTCTGACACCAGAGGCTTGTAGGCACTCTCAAGCAAACTCCTCCTTTTCTCACGCTGTTCTTCGCGCTGCTGCTTTGGTGGCTTATTTTCATTTGGCAAGGATGGAATATCCATCACAACCCGGTTTTGCTTAATTGGGGGTTGAGAAGCCAAAAATGAGCCACAGTCAAATTGATGCCGGGTGGTGATGACCCTCCCACATAACAACTACGCAACTGCCCAAGTTCGTCCTTTTCACATATACTCCCCCCACTCCACCCCTGCCCCCCACCTTCCCCAGAAACAAAAAAAAAAACAATTGCAACAGCAGCAGTCTCAATGACCCAGCCAGCCAGCCAGCCAGCCAGTCGAAGGGGAAAGCAGGTTGCGAGAAAGAGTAAAGAACGGGAGAAGAGCAGGGAATCCAGCATGCCCACACCTTCTAGGGATGCAGAAAAGTTCTACCGAACCCTGCAGCTATTGAATCGTCAAATTTCAGGTCAGCGATTGGCGTTTTGTTTGGTGAAATATTACACCGGTTGAGCACACAGTTTCCATGTTTGGTAAAACGTTTCAAAACAGTCTTGGCGTCACTCCCAGGAACATGGCAGCATGTCGACGAATGCACGTTCTAGGTGTGGGTTGTGCGTCCCCCAAGCCTCGTCCTATTCCAGCGGTGAAGAGGTCGTGCTACCTTCTCTCCACCTGCACCAAAATGATTAAATTGAAGACTTGAAGTACTTTCCGATCACCCTGGGGAGCAGAGCCGCAATTGTGCCATAATGCAGCCATATTCTTCCAACCATTCAGCACTTTTCCGTGTAGGTTTGGCAGATGCAATGGTCCCACAAATTCACACCGCTTCTGACACCACAACCAGCCCACGATGCATCACACCAAGCTCCAAACACGAGGCGCAAACCAACACGAGATGAGAACACTTCAGACATTGCGTGGAAATTCAAATTCTTGCACAACAAAGTCTCATGTATACACACTTTGCCTCTCTCTCTCTCTCTCTCTCTCTCTCTCTCTCTCTCTCTCTCTCTCTCTCTCTCTCTCTCTCTCT
>BFEA01000151.1:2746667-2760541 GCA_003427395.1 Chara braunii | reverse complement strand
TTGTATACGCATTTCCGTATGATCCCTGTTCATCTCATTCTGCGATTTTTTTCAGCCCACATCCATGATACGTAAGTTTGGCCGATTGAGTGATCTCAGATTCCGTTTGTTATATAATTTCGTAGTGATTTGATTCCAGAAAGAGCTTTCGGGTCTTCTCATACCAGATTTTACGGCATTCCACAAAAGTTTCTCCAGGATTTATGTCAAATGGTGATAGGATACATTGTGTCAATCTTCTTTTTACTTTCCATACTTCTGATATGTGAAGAAAAATCTCCATATCATTCTTCTTTTCGATGCAAGTAGAGACATCTATTTTAATTTCTCTTTTCTTCCTTAGTGGTCGTGGTATACTTGCAATGGTAGTGATGATTGTCCTTTTAATTTCTTCCTTTCCCATTCTTTCGTTCATATGGGGTACGTTTTTTGCATTCCACAAGAGCTGATTTTCTGTGATTTCACTTAATCTGCAGGCAATGTGGTTCTCAATTTTTGAAAGTCGGGATACTGCACAATTACAGTCCGGTGCTTGTGTAAGCACCTGTCTGTGATTGTGTAATATTTTCCCGACTGTCTTTGATTTTTTAAACATCATACACATCCGAGCTGTCAAATCGTTTGCCAAATTGTTATTACTTACGTTTTCTAAGATAGACTCGGTTGTTGTGTTTCTCACTTGCTTCGGATTAATGCATGCATCAAATGAAATCTTAAATATCAGCCTTCTCTTGATATTGAATGCAAACTTCTCCTTTAAAATTCGTGTGAAGATGCCTTTAATTGTTCGTCTTTGCTTCTTTTCGGTAATCGATCCCACATTTGACAGAAGAATCAGTATATCATCTAACGATAATTTATACAGTTCCCTCTGTTTTCATGGTGCCCTCAAACAGTTAATCAGAATATTTATATGTTTGTTTGCTTTCAGTCCCGTATGCACCAGTTGGATCACATAGAAGATACATCAATTTTCGATTCGTTTTCTGCATTTTTTTAGCTGGAACCTTGTGTTGTCAATTTCCACAATTGTTGATCCGAATGTTCGTTTAATTACTTTCCATTTTTCATTCCATAGTTTTCCAGTTTTGCAGTAAATCATTGCTTTCGGTTGAAGTATTGATGTTAACTTCATAGTGTAACCCGATCGAACCGATTTAAACAAAACAGGTATATTCTGATTCACCTCATTGTTTTCATTCTTCTTCCTCTTTCTCCTTCTTCGTCTTCGATTTTTTCGAGTCTTTTTGTCCTTTCCCCTCATATTCAAGAATGGATTCAGTCTCCTAATCAGTGTTGCTTCCATCCTTATCACCTCTGATCTCACTCCCGTCCAAATGGGTATCAGAACATATTTTTCCCAACCAAATTTGTGCAGCCAACTGAATAGTTTCCGTTGTGCTCCTCTATTTGGATTTTTGGCCAAGTTTATGTGTTCAGTCCATCTCTTGTCGGACTGTCTTCCTGTCCTTCCCACGTACATATGTCTACACCAAGGTGAAACTCCCTGTACTAACTAGTTGCTCAATTTTCGTTGATGGTCTGTGTATCTGCTCTCACTTTTGTGTCGTGGTGAGGTCGCCTGATGCTGAGGTGTCTTCTACCTTCCCGACATATCTTCGGCGCTCAAAGATGTGCCGGATGAGTCATACTCATCACTCCCGCTTGATCTTGTACTAAGGCTCTCGTAATCATCCTCACTTGTGTCGCCGCTAGTTGTCTTGGACACTCTGATGTTATCTGGATCTGGCATGATCTGTGTTTCAAGATTAGAATCCCGGTTGAAGTCCCGGCCCTTGTAAGCGATCAATCCAGGAACTTGCCTCAATGCCGAGATCGCTTGTGGCTTGTCCTTGTACCTGATGTCATGCATCTTGCATAAGACCTTCAGGTCCGTGTAGTGAAGACGAAGGAGCTGCATGTCCGTCATCGGTTCGACCCCGGAATTAATGCTCCATTTTGCCTTCGACTTCGCTGCCGACACGTTGCGATTAATCTTCGTTCGTCCTTTTTTGGGGTATGGAGAGATTACGCGTCCCAATCTGCTTTTGTTCGGTGCGCTTCTGCTTGGCATGCTTCGGCTCGGAATGCTACGGCTACCATGTACTGAAGTGCAACCAACTGTATAGTTTTCGTTGTGCTCCTCTCTTTGGATTATTGGCCAAATTTATGTGTTTAGTCCATCTCTTGTCGGGCTGTCTTCCTGTCCTTCCCACGTACATATGTCTACACCAAGGTGAAACTCCCTGTACTAACTAGTTGCTCAATTTTTGTTGATAGCCTGTGTATCTGCTCCCACTTCTGTGTCGTGGTGAGGTCGCCTGATGAAGGTGTCTTCTACCTTCCCGACAGATCTTCAGCGCTCGAAGATGTGTCGGATGAGTCATACTCGTCACTTCCTCTTGATCTTGTACTAAGGCTCTCGTAATCATCCTCACTTGTGTTGCCGCCAGTTGTATTGAACACTCTGATGTTATCTGGATCTGGCATGATCTGTGTTTCAAGATCAAAATCCCGGTTGAAGTCCCGCCTCTTGTAGGCGATCAATCCATGAACTTGCCTCAATGCCGAGATCGCTTGCGGCTTGTCCTTGTACCTGATGTCATGCATCTTGCATAAGACCTTCAGGTCCGTGTAGTGAAGACGAAGGAGTTGCATGTCCGTCATCGGTTCGACCCCGAAATTAATGCTCCGTTTTGCCTTCGACTTCGCTGCTGACACGTTGCGATTAATCTTCGTTCGTCCTCTCTTGGGGTGTGGAGGGATTACGCGTCCCAATCTGCTTTTGTTCGGTGCGCTTCTGCTTGGCATGCTTCGACTCGGAATGTTGTGGCTACCATGTACTGAAGTTGGTAGTCCAGCCATTGTCCCCACATATCCGTTCGGATGAACCGAAGACGACACGATCGGAGTGCAGGTACGAATTGGTTCATTGATCTTCTGCAACGCGCCCTTCACAACCGCCAGATCATACTTTAGTAGCTTCAAGTTGTTGACCTCCTTCTGCACTTCCGATACCATCCTTTCTACTTTATCTTCCGCCTCTGCATTCTTTTGACCGGTTGCGCTTGGACCAACTTGATTCTGTCCCCCTTGGTTCATCTCTGTCGGCTTCGGTGCTTCATCAATGATGGACTTGAGCGCGTCTGGAGTTAGCTCAGGCTTCTTTGCGGTGTCTTCCTTGTTCGGAGGAGCTGGATGCTTTTCACTTGTCTTTCGTGTGAGTTGCTCCAGTGTTTTGAGAACTTTGTCCATCTCCCGGCGGAGCTTAAAGATTTCTTTCTTTCGATCCGCCATAAACCACGCTCGATTTCCCGGTGGGGGGAAATCATTCCGTCTTTGCTCCCACAAATGGTCTCGAGAACCACCTTGGAGATTCTGACTCCGCCCTTCTTCTCCGTGACGATGGTGATCTTGACTTATGTCTTCTATCTCTTGGAGTTTTCGATCTCCCCCTTCTTGAGCGCTTCCTCCCTTGAGATCCGGAAGATGATGATGAGTGTCTGCGTCGCCTCCTGTCCGACGATGATTGCGAACTCGACATCTTCCTTGAAGCTTGGGAACGTCAGGTAGGTAGTCTTCGTACTTGAAATCGATAAAAAAAAAACACAACACCGTTGATCGTCTTCAGTACACACCAGATAAGTAAAATAGAATCTCCAAAAATCGCAGAGTAATCTCCACGCTATAGTAATCTCCAACAAATCGCCACTATGATATCATGAAAGAAAAGGGTTACGAATGATGAGAGAGAGATAAAGACAGTGAATGTAAAATSRAAGAGTGACAGGTCTATACAGTGCCAATCATCGCGGGTACCRCCCGCAAGTTCTAAGCACCGTGCATAGAGATAAACACATGCAAATGTAGACAAAACGTTCGAGGTTTTACTTTCACAGCATACACATGCAAATGTAGATAGAACATGCGAGGTTTTACTTTCACAGCATACACGTAATGTCCATGGCATGCGACACCAGTCACGATTACCCTTCTACCTCACTGCTCAGGTAATCATTTCAGCCACTATCCTCAATATTTATTCCCTTCGTTCACAGTCTTTCTTCGCCACTTTTCCTATCCTTGCAGTGTACTCATCATCTATTATCAGGATCTCCCGCAGTCGCTCTCTGTGTTGTTCTTGTCGTCGTTGATTTCCAACATGCCTTCAATCTGGAGCTACTTTCATCATATCTAATGATTCTGTGCGTGCTACTCACGTACTCCCCTCTCTGTCGGAGGTCCGTCTTGCTGTGGTACTTGCCTATAACTCCGCTGTTTTTTTATACAGACTCGGATCTGGCCTTGTTTGTTGTTCTGTTCTTATTTACTTTCATGGCCATGGATTTTCCTTCATTTCCAGGTGAGTATTTTTTCATTATTGGTTCGTTTCCACTGCTTTAGGTCTTTCATCTTCTATCTGTTTCGTATGTTTGGAAATGTGAGCGACACTTTTACGTCGTTATATCTGCAGAAATTCCGTGATATTCCGGAGTACTTAGTCGTGTATGTTTTCTTTTCGTTCCTGAAAATTTATTTTCATTCCGTGCAAAATTATATTTTTTATTTTTGATTTTTGATTTTTCGATTTGTGATTTTAGCGTTATATTCCGAGTCATGTGAATTTCTTGACGTATTTTATTCCGGACTTTTAGTTTTATATCCGTCGATTTGGTGCTTCTTGCTTTTTCAGGTACTCCTGAAATTTGTTTCGGACGTCCACGTCCCTGCAGTTTCGGATGAACGCAAGTATCGCGGTGTCGGCGCGAATACCCTTACAAGGGTATCCGCCCTGGTTTTTGCAAATGACAGAAAAATGAGTTTGGTCTAAAGTTAAGTATATCGCGCGCGGCGCTGTTGCGTTTGTGCGATTACGATGGCCGGAAGGTTGACTAGAACAAAGGGTGTGTGGGCGCGCAGGTTTGAGACGCGCGTGATTTCGTTGATTATAAAGTCGGCGCGGGCGCCAAACGGTTAGTTTCTATTTTTATTTTTATTTATATTTTTTAATTTTTGTTTATTCTTGATTAGACTAGGATCGAAGGGGTATTTTCTTTCAATAGCTATGTTTGACCGAGTCGAGCGCGCGTGCGGAGAACGACCCCGACGACGGTATCGGTAGCGACGACGCGACTTTGTGCGGCGAGCGGGGTATCGTAGGATGGCGCGCGGGGCAATAATGGCACGGTCAAAGCAAGCCGGCGCGGGCACTGGGAGCCGCGTAGCCGGTTTGTTGGCCCAAAGCGCCGCGCCGTACTACCTATATGATATTCTGCGGGACTCAGTCTCAGGCTTTTGCTTAGCCCTATTGGTTACGACAGGGGACCAGCACGACAGAGGTTCGGGGATCGAGGCCAACAGGCGTCGGCGCAGCGGCAGAGGAGTAGTGTGGAGCAAAAGACTGAGGGGTTGAGGGCCCTATGGGGCTATCCCCCTCGGTTTTGCTTGTGGGTGCGGCGGCGGGCCCGATCCGCGGGGCTGGCAAGGTGCCTGCAACCCCGCGGTTCCCCGACGCTTACTGATATTTTATTTCCCTTAWGTTTGTTGTTCTCGGTCCCTTTGCGGGACGCGAGACTGCGGTAGGAGCGCATGGGGGTGYGTTGCATTCGCGGGGTCGCCCGAAGTGCAAGTTACGAACGGTTTTCGTGGCTATGTCGGAGCCACGCCCGCCGCCGTTTTGATTGGGATGCGGTGCCGTGGGTGTGGCAGRCACCCAAGAGTCCTAGCTCAGTGGGTATACCCACGAACTGTCTACAAACCCAGGGTACAGGCCGAGTGGCCTTAGGCTTTTCGTAGGGGCATCGTCCCGATTAGTCCTTCGGGACATCCGTGAAATTTGGAACGGTATAGAGATAGGGCCAAAAAGGTCAATCGATCGTTTAGTAGCAGGTTCCCTCTGAAGTTTCCATCGGAGCTACTGGAGCTGTCGAACCGGTACCGGTCGCTGAGAGACACTCTGCCATTAGAGCCGCGCTAGCCGAGAAGGAGAGGGAGTGACGGGCGGACTAACGAGGGATGGGCAGCAATGGAGCGGGGCGATGGGCAGACGAGGTGTAGGGGTGACGGAGGAATGCGGAGCTACAGGGGAGGACAGAACAGGGATGATGAGTTGGTGGCACGGCGGGTGACGGAACGCAGTGAGTAGAGGATGAACCTGGGCGCGGAATTGCGTCGGGTGCACTCGGAGTTGACTGGGGATTGGCGGAGAAGGCTGGGTTGGCGAAGCAACAACGGGCGGGGCAATGGTACAGTGGACCAGTGAGGCGAAAGCGGAGTGGGCAGCTTAGGCAGATAGCGGGCAGGGCGCAGTCTACAAAGACAGGCAGGAGAGTAAAAGAAAGAGAAGGAACCTGGACGCATTTCACGCCAGGTGCATTCAGAGAAGAGACAAATGGAGGCAGAAAGTGCTACCGCGCTCATTCCATGGCGGATTTCGCTGGTCTAAGAGGYGATTGGGGTTTTGACCCCGGGCGACTTGCGTAGTAAGAGTTTTAAGAGAAGGTGAGTAGGATTGGAGGTACGAGACAGATGCACCGCGCGGAGATGGTGGGAGGAGGCTATGGTGGAGGTAGGAAGAAGCGGTATTTCGCTCGATTCTTAACGAAATCGAGCGAAATAAAGCAGTAGACTGTGTTCTTTACGTGTTGCGAGCCAGATCATGAAGTGAGATTGGGAAAAGAGTTAGTAGAATAAAAGTTAGTAAGAAAATACAGTGTGTGGAGATGTCGAGGGGGAGGGTATGGTTGAACGAGAAGATGAAGAGCTCGCTCGATTCTCGTTGACATCGAGCGAGGGAGGGGACTGAATCGAGGTTTTCGGACGTCGCGAGAGGGATAGTGGAGTTAGAATTGGGGTTTGGTGGTTAGTTTTGGAGGTGTGTTGACGGGAGGGTGCGCGAAGGTGTCCGGGAAGAAGGCAAGATAGAAGGAGGGAGTGAGGTTTGCTTACCTCGGTCGTTCCTCGACCATTCGGAGCGAACCAACATTTGAAACCGGGGCTATGGGCTATGGCGAGCCCGGGTACAAAGCTGGATTGGTACAATAGTTAGTAGGAATAGAGTTAGTAGGGAGAGGCTTTGCGTGGAGTCATGGCGGGAGGAGAGCGAGGGAGAGTCAGGAAATGTTTACCTCCCTCGTTTCTGACCCGATTCAGATGGGGAAAGGCACGATTCTGACGTGTTTTGGTTGGGCGAAATGCGCTGGGATGTTTGTTTTTTGTGTTAGTAGGTAGCTTTGGAGTTTCGTCAAGAAGAGCCTATGCCCGGGGGATTAGCTGGCCATGCATGAATATGGAGTGCATCTACCCGTGTTTCGGGAGTAGATTCATTCTGGGTTGGACTGTTCGATCGAGGGAGGTACAGTGAAGCCAGCCGGGTGGTACGAACAGAGAGAGAGGGGGGGGGAGGGCGATTCTCACCTGGGCAGAAAAGGGAGGGTCGCCGGGACGTCGCCAACCACCAAGTCAGGCACGTGGGGATGGGGGTTGTTCGGATTCAGGGTGTCTGTGCTGCCTGTGGGTGATGACGCCTGCAAGACGGAATGATTCCCTGGCTCAGTGCGTAGCGGGAACCAACAGCGGTGAGGCTGGGGACTCAACTGTCGGCGGGTGCGCAGCTCGATCCTATCGGTGAGATACTGTGAGGGCAGCCGCGAGGGTGGAGGCTTGCCTGTTGGCCACCACATCGCGCAGCCTGTCGGCCGAGCTCGACGGACTGCAGTAAGCACTTACCTGGCCAGGGCCATTGACTGGCCACGTCGGAGTAGCGAGGGACAGGCGTGAGGTGAGGTGAGGTACAGTGGAGCCGACCGTGGGGAGCGCTGGACTGCCTGTCGATCGGGATGCTGCTCATCCCACCGGGTGACTAGCGGTAGGTGAATAGCAGGAACAAAGCTTTGTTGGCCGAGTGATCTGGCTGGCCGGTACGCAGCCATCTCGTTGGCAATGATAACGGGGTGACTGTGCCCTCCAGGGAGAGGGTCAACGAATGATGCTTGAACATTGTTGACCAGGATTGAGACGCGGCTGACTGCCATGGCGGGGGGGGTGGAGAAGTCGCTAGAGAGCCAGAAGGGCAACATTTCGGGAGTTTGACTTCGAAAGTTTGACCAAGCTGCTGCGAGTTGGCCGCAATTGTGGGGCCCTCGAGCGCGTCCGGGTAACAAGGCCCTCTCCTACGAGTCTGAGTGCACCTCCCCTGGATCTGAGAGTCTAAATTCCTTCTCTTTCTGCCCTCCTTAATCTAAGTCTAGTCCTGTTCTGAGGGGAAGGCGGCAGGCGGGATTGCAACCCGTAGGTCCGCGTCAAGACTCTGTGGGGAGTCAACCCACCGATTGCGGGAGCTCTGTCGGGGCCTAGGCGAGGCTCTGGAGGCAGGGAACTGAAAGGTGATCTTTGGCTTTCCCTTTTATATGTCCTGATATAACCCCTACCTGTACGTCCTGCTACGTTTGACTGAGTATACTGTATGCACCCTTACTTTGACTTTGGTTTGACTGACAGGAGATAACTCAGATCAAGTAAAGGAATGCTTGAGGAAGCTTAGTTTCAGTTTTTGATTGACTGAAGGCAGATTCGTTCAAGGAAAAGGGTTGCATCGGGGGGAAGGGTAGGTGAAAGGTGGTTTTGTCTGAGGTTGACAAGGTCCTATGGGGTCAGACCAGTTCCATAAGATTGGACGGCCTGACCGCTTTGCTTATTTCTGAATTGCATGGAGAGTCAGACTAGTTCCATAAGATTGGACGGCCTGACCGCTCTGAGTATTTTTGAATTGCATGGAAAGTCAAACCAGTTCCATAAGATTAGACAGTCTGACTGCTCTGAATTGTGGGGGTTTGACTGTGGTTGACTTTTGAGGGGCCAAACCTGTGCTACAAGATTGGGGGGTCTGGTTGCCATGTTTGATTGAGGGTTATTCTGTTTCTTTTGTTTTTGATCGAGGAGGTCTAAGCAAGTCCATAAGATTGGACGGCTCAACCCCTTCCTGTTTCATTATGAGAGAATAATTCTCGTTGAGGGCAGGGTATGTCCATAAGATTGGACGGCCTTGGTCTCATGCCGCACACAGTGGATCGGAGAGAAACGAACCTGGTAGAGGACCAAACATGTTCCATAAGATTGGACGGTCTGGCCCAAAGCCTCACTAATGCTGGAACCCAAAAGGCTGAATTTTGACTATATTTTATACTATCATATTTATGAACGGGCTAGTCATGCATGGGTTCCATAAGATTGGACGGTCTGGCTAATGCTTATCATAAACGAAGAGAGTATAACTAAAGAGATATAACTGAGGGTAAACTTGGGCAGGCTGAGCAACGTTCTGAGATGAGCGGCTCAGTCCTATGTCCATTTGGAAGACTAAGTGCAGGAAGGTGTATATAATCTGGATATTAAACAATTCAGGGCGGCTGGGCCTTGTTCTAAGATGAACGACTTAGCCATATGCCCAAAGGAAGAGAGAAGTAGTTGTGCAACCTGTTCGTGTACACTCAATGGCTGAGTCAGGCAGGTTCCATAAGATTGGACGGCTTGACTTTACGCCCTATTTAAGCTGGTGTAAGGGAATAAAGCATCGAGAGATTATGAACTATTGTCTGCCAAGTTGGTTTTGGGATGGTGAAAGTACTTACCTTTGTGGTTTGGCCTGCATGTGACTGAATGAGGGTACTACTTGATCTGAGTTTCAGTTTGACAGGTAGTTGCTTTAGAGGTTCGTTACGTGCTAGAGCGATAGGACTTAGGTCGATTCTTGCATTTTCTGAGCTAAGTTTTTTTTATTTAGATCAATTCTCGGATCTTTTGTTATACTTGGCTTTGTATAAATTTTGGTAAGCTACTTTCTCTACGGGAAGCGCTGCCGAAATTTCTGCAAATCCAAGGAGTTAGTCAAATTTTGACTTGTCAAAGTTCAATTTATCTAAAATTTATACATGACTTAGTAAAAATTGGGAAAGTCTCTTTTTCTAAAATGAGTGATGCCCAAAATTTTGCTAATTCAGGGAGTTCGACAAAATTGGACCTTGGAAAGTCAAAGACTATTTCTGTTTTCGTACTCGGGCAGATGTAAATTCTGGAAAGACACTTTTCCTACGGGAAGCGCTGCCGAAATTTTCTTACATTAGGGGCGACAAAATTATATTTTGACAGGTGGCGATTCYGGCGATCCACCCTGCATAGGGGAGACCCTTCCGTTGATCTACCTTTGCTTGGGCACTGGTTAAGGGGTAGACTTTGATTCAGTTGGCAGGTAACTTGGGTGAGAATGTGCTATGGAGGATCATCCCCCATATACTGATGATTTAGCTTTGGCATTGACCTCTCTTATGGTACAGGCCTTTCTCGGACATTCGATTTAGGATTTGGACTAGGCTCAACTCGATCCTGCAGGGATCGTTTTCTGTTATCACTGATAATAGGTCGGTTGCCGATTCGTCGGTTTACGATTCAACTCCAATCTACTCTTGCCACTCAACCTAAAGGCTTTAGCCCTGTGGTTTGAATTGTTTCATTGTGTTTTTACCCAGACTTTATTGAATGGCCATCCAACAAAAGTACTAAGTATTTATTTAAAGAGTTGCACGAGTGAGGCTTGTATGGCTAAAGCGAGGGGTATGAGTGCGAGAAATGGTTAAAGTTGACCCCGTATAGCGCGTGGACTTCTGGTTGAATCTTTGATGTGATTGCAGGTATGGTTGTGGTTCGGACTTTGGATGTGATTGCCTGCGATTTCATACATATATGGCTGAGAGGAGCCTCACTGTGACTGTGAGAAGTGATCGTCCTATATAATCAACCCTTACGTATTTATAAGTGCCCTGAGTATTTGAGAGGCCTACTGTGGGTGTGAATAAGGGTTAAGTTGATTATGTCTCGAGAGGGAAGGGAGGTTCCCTTTTTACCCTTGCTTTTTAGAGTTTGTATGGTTGGACGTTGTAGTCCGTGGCAGCCGTCAAAGTCAAACCCCTTTATTTTTGCCCAGGCCGGGAGTAGGACTTACCCCAAGGCCGCAAAAAACGACTGCCACCACAGGTATGGACCTGTGTACCACCCACTGTGCACAGAGTGCAGAAGAGGGTGTGTGGTCTTCAACCGCCCATAGCGGTTATCCAGCGTCGAGAGATTAACCCTCAAGGCGCATGTCAGCCGACAGTTGAGTGTCGAATGCGACCTTCGAGATTAACGAGGACCGCGCGAGTATGGGTACTACATAGTACGCCATCATTGTGATTGCTTGCGTACGCTTGCATTGCGAGTTGACATGAGTTAGCCCTGCGTCCGCGCGGTTTTATATCGAGTCTCGCGTGCGGCGCCCATTCGATTTCCGCGCCGGAAAGTTATGGGTTGGCTACCGAGGGGCTAGGAGCGTTGTCGCGTTGTGTCGTGTTGTATGTGCGTGTGTGTGTTTTATTTTTGTGTTTGTGAAGTGGTGTGCGCGTGGTGTGTGGGATGCGTCCTAGTCGACCGACGACGAGTCGCGCTTGGGACCTCAGCCACCCAAGACGTCGGTTCGCGTGCGGGTCCGATAGGCGTATTACCGCGCGTGCCCCCTATGCTACAGCGAACGAGAAACGCCCTCGGCTGGTCCACCTCTGCGATTGCAACCGAGTAGCTTTCGTACTTTGGACTAGTAGCTCGGTGGGGATACGCCCACCGAAGGGAGGTGACAACTCCCGTAAGGTGGAGGTAAGTTGTGCCTCGCATAGGTCCTTTCCTGTCGTAGGGGCTCGCGAGAGGTATGGCTGGCGCACTCGGCCGGAGGGGCCTAGGGAAGCTTAATTTGCACGTTCGTGTCGAGGTTGGTCCAACTCCTGCGTGACATGGCCGAGAGGGTCCCGCGCTGCTACGTTCGGTGCCGGACCGATGCGCCCGACAGGTGGCGCCGTTGCCGGGGATAACGGTTGCCTACCGTTGTCCCTGGTGGAACGACATCCGGGTAATACGTGAGAATGTGAGAAATAGGCAAAGTGAGAAGTCTTTGATTTTTATGGTTAGACGATTGAAGGTATCGGATAGAAAGCGAGTGAGAGTTGATTGTTTGAGTTGGTTCTATTCGGTGCAGTAAGGGTGGCGCAAAAAGGGATAAGCTTTGACTATGCGTCCACGTACGTTGACTATGTGTGCACGTGCTTTGATTATGCACTTGCGTACGTTGACTAGTATGACGATAGCTGGAGTGGATAACTCTTCTAACCCCGATAGTTGATGGGTTTGGGTGATGATTTGCATGCTTCATACGATTAAGGTAAGATGAGGAGGTATTGACAGAGCAAATTGTGGTGGTTGTGGGAGTTGGCCGTGTAAGGTGCCTATTATGGCTAGGAGAAGTTACTCGAGCGGTCAAGGGTGCAGTATAGCACTTTGGCTTTAGGGCGAGGCATAGAATGAGAAAAGGAAACCTACTATGTTAGAAGTCGTCAAGGGATTTCGAGGAGAGTTAGGGTAAGGATATTGAGAGCTCGTACGAGTATGAGTTGGGATTCCAGAATTTGGGTTCTAAGCAGTCGCTTGGGTTGTATAGCCAGGGAAGTCTGAGGCCTATCCAGTGTGGCATGTTTGGGTCAGGCGTATAAGCTAATAAAGAAACGAAGTGAGCACTGTGGTAGGGCCCCAATAGGAAGGACTACGGGAAGTAGTGGACTTGTATGACGCCTGATAGTGGAGGGTATATCATGTTGTTTATGGTAGACCATTGCTTTGAGCTCCTTCTAGGTTTGGACCATCCACTTAGGANATTACCGCGCGTGCCCCCTATGCTACAGCGAACGAGAAATGCCCTCGGCTGGTCCACCTCTGCGATTCCAACCGAGTAGCTTTCGTACTGTGGACTGGTAGCTCGGCGGGGATACGCCCACCGAAGGGAGGTGACAACTCTCGTAAGGTGGAGGTAAGTTGTGCCTCGCGTAGGCCCTATCCTGTCGTAGGGGCTCGCGAGAGGTATGGCTGGCGCACTCGGCCAGAGGGGCCTAAGGAAGCTTAATTTGCACGTTCGTGTCGAGGTTGGTCCAACTCCTGCGTGACACGGCCGAGAGGGTCCCGCGCTGCTACGTTCTGTGCCGGACCGATGCGCCCGACAGGTGGCGCCGTTGCCGGGGATAACGGTTGCCTACCGTTGTCCCTGGTGGAACGACATCCGGGTAATACATGAGAATGTGAGAAATAGGCAAAGTGAGAAGTCTTTGAGTTTTATGGTTAGACGATTGAAGGTATCGGATAGAAAGCGAGTGAGAGTTGACTGTTTGAGTTGGTTCTATTCGGTGCAGTAAGGGTGGCGCAAAAAGGGATAATCTTTGACTATGCGTCCACGTACGTTGACTATGTGTGCACGTGCTTTGATTATGCACTTGCGTACGTTGACTACTATGACGATAGCTGGAGTGGATAGTTCTTCTAACCCCGATAGTTGATGGGTTTGGGCGATGATTTGCATGCTTGATACGATTAAGGTAAGCTGAGGAGGTATTGACAGAGCAAAGTGTGGTGGTTGTGGGAGTTGGCCGTGTAAGGTGCCTATTATGGCTAGGGGAAGTTACTCGAGCGGTCAAGGGTGCAGTATAACACTTTGGCTTTAGGGCGAGGCATAGAATGAGAAAAGGAAGCCTACTATGTTAGAAGTCGTCAAGGGATTTCGAGGAGAGTTAGGGTAAGGATATTGAGAGTCCGTACGAGTATGAGTTGGGATTCCAGAATTTGGGTTCTAAGCAGTCGCTTGGGTTGTATAGCCAGGGAAGTCTGAGGCCTATCCTGTGTGGCATGTTTGGGTTAGGCGTATTAGGTAGTAAAGAGACGCAGTGAGCACTGTGGTAGGGCCCCAATAGGAAGGACTACGGGAAGTAGTAGACTTGTATGACGCCTGATAGTGGAGGGTATATCATGTT
>BFEA01000151.1:2708481-2727506 GCA_003427395.1 Chara braunii | reverse complement strand
GCCCCACCGCGCCTGTTTGTTTTAGGCTGTTACTTTTCATTTTCGTCGTCGTTTTTTTTTTTTTTTTTTTCGGGGCCCATTTTTGGGGGACTACCGGTCGCACGCCGGTGGGTACCCCGCGCGACGCAGCGCGTTAACAGCCGCGTCGAATTCTTCAAGCAGGGAGAGGTACTGGTGGTTTAAAATGAGTTACGGTTGAAGTAAAATTGTTTGAGGAAAGTTGTAGTCTTGGTTGATAAACACTGCGCAAGGAAAAATATTTTGATTGATGTTGAATTGGTTCATTAAGGTGGTCTCTGACGCTCTAACCTCACACCCTGCGCTGCTTCCCGGTCGGAGCGTTTTGATTTGCAGAAGGACCCCGGGAGGACAGCGAAGATGGGGTGTGCCAAGGATTTTTGAAAAAGTTGATTGTGGG
The DNA here is from genome assembly GCA_003427395.1 of Chara braunii. Taxonomy (NCBI): domain Eukaryota; kingdom Viridiplantae; phylum Streptophyta; class Charophyceae; order Charales; family Characeae; genus Chara; species Chara braunii. The sequence continues at coordinate 2,727,088 of BFEA01000151.1, read as the reverse complement.
GACATAGACAAAACTAAAATCCTCCGTGTTGGTCCGACATTAGTAGTAAGGAGGTCCGTCGCCATGCGGGTTGAAGGGAGAAAATGGGGCGCGAAGGACTCGCGGTTGTGGGAAATTCAATCCAAAAAGTATCGTTGAACTTCCCAGCGTGTCGTCGCTCTTCGTTTCGCGTGAAAGAGGGCGGGTATACACGTGGTATCCCGTTTACGGATCAGGTCTCGTTGGCGGTCGTTACACAACTCCGAATCCGGCGTGGAGGGCTTCAATCGAGTAGCCCTCTCCTTATGCTCATCCTCGCCACATGTGAGGTAGTGGAAACCCTTAGCTCGGTAACGCTTGAAGCGGCAACAATCGCTGCACAGAGTGTTTAGGCCAACGAGGCTCTACAACCGTCCACGGGACGACGATCAACTCGTTAAATGACAATAACAACGAATAAGGCGGAAAGTGCGTATCAACAATAACAAAACCCGCATCGACGAACCCAGAATACCGAGTTTCGGGAGGAAAGTAGTAGCGTCCGTCGATCTTAGCGACAACTTCTCGTTCATCCCACTCGCATACACGTATCCTTTCCTCGTTGTATGGGGAGGGGTGCGACTTGGGCATGGGAAGTTGACGCCCGGTCGGGTCGAAGCCGTCAGTCCTCATGGCAATCAAAACAAGCACAAAAAACTTTCTTAATCATACATCATTCGTTCGACACTCCAGGCAGCCAGATCATTCAGTCGATCAGCCAGTCATCCTCCCCATCATGCTACAACAAGCTCTCTAATACGACCCTCTGCATGCACATATCAAAGAGTGAGAAGCAAAGTTACCATAATTCATCCATTATAACAAAACATGACAGAAGGAGAGAGTGAGGGAGAATAGACGTAGATCATAAGGGAGGAACGAATAGAAAGCAACCACAAAATGTCCGGTGATCTTATCAAGGGAAATCCCGGCTTAAAGGTCGAGTGATCAGAACTCACGCTCGAAGATACAGATTTTGGGACAACAAGAGGCGCTTCCACCATAAAATTTCACTATGGCCCCAAACCATGTACTCACTCGCTTCCGATTCGAACTTTTCACAAGCACTGACGATCCCGACCGTCACGTGCTAATTCACCATGGCGATCATCACCCCGCCAACTTAGTCTCTGCACGGTCTGGCCCGGATCCAACGGTTCGTTGGGCGATCGAGCGGCCCGCCGCGAAGGCTACAATCATCTCGTCGGGATTTTTCGACTCTCATCTTCCACATACCACCTAGCGACTGTTTCCCGGAAGCTGGTTGATGAGTAGAGAGAGAAATTTTCGGGATCGTTTGCGGAATTTATAGCTGTGGAAAAGGAGATAGACGCTAGGAAGGGTTAGTATTGAGGGAGGGAGGGGTAAAGGAAGGTTTAGGGACACTCGCCTGACGACAGCCATGTCGATCCTTTGGATCCCCATTGTACCCAATCAAAATCGTCGTGTATTAGGAATTTCCTCCCGTTGTAGCTAATAAGAATCATCGTGTATCAGGAATTTCCTTCTTACACGACACGTCTCCTTGGTTAGAGGGAGGGAAGAGGGAGTCGACAAAGTATTTCAGCCCGAGGATTAGAGAGGGAAGAAGAAGATCGCGAAGGATAACGGGAAACGAAACCAAACATCAGACGATCAAGAAAGAGTAAAGGCGCGCGAGGCGAAGGAGAGATGAAAAACGGTTACAGAAAAAGAAGAATCGTGAGCGTGAAGAAGAGAGTGTCAAAGGTAGCGAGGGAAGCAGGGAGGGGACGTTCGCATGTATGGCGCCGACGCGAAGGCTGAAAGAGCACCGAAACAGTTACAGCTAATTCAAAATTGAAAAGTACCATATCCGCTCGTAGAGCGAGTGTGGAAAAAAATCCTACACCTATTCAGATTCCTACGAAAATTCTCAGAGTTTTCCAAGACGAAGTCGAGAACATTCATGCACAAGAAAGGACACGTCAGGTTTCGCTCATTCTGAAATTCCTAATTGTTGACCCAAATTCCTAGTGCGCTCGGTAAGGCGCGTGTAATTCCCATGCATTTTCCGAATCGCAAAAGATGAAATTACAAAAACCGATCCAAAAATGATGAAAGTCCTGAGAAGGACGGGCCTCCCTGATTAATTCATGGAAATGCAAAAGGAGGTCTTGTCGGCCTATTTGCCAAAGCACTCAAATTCGAAAAAGGGGGGGGCGGGGGGGGGGGGGAAGATGGCGCAGGTCCGGAAGCTGGCGCGTCACATATGTGACACTCAGGGGGTTCCAGAATTATGCGATCTCCTGATTGCATGGAGGAGAACTAGTATACATGGCGGAGGGGGACGGAGGGGGTGAGGAGATGAATGAGGAACCCAACGTATCAAAACGATCAGAATCTTGCATGAGCACCAGATCGGCAACTTCAATTGCAATATCTTCAGGAGTTTGTCAGCTCCAGCCCTGTCGTGTGCAACTCCCCCTCCGATCTTGCTTGGTTCTGCTCGGTTTTTGAAATTTCGATCGGCGGTAACTGACGAGGAGAAGGTTATGGAGTGGTCTAGGCCATTCAACAAGGAGTTGAGGGAAGTAATCGGATGCTTCGTCCCCGAGATCGACAAAGTGGATGACTCGGTGCGCTCGAGGGAATCGATGGTTGGGTCGGGAGAGGGAGAGGAGGTAGTCGGGATAAAGGGTAGGGATAGTGCGGAGGATGTTATCGCGTAGGGACTCATAGTCCTCTACGGCGGGAAAGGTTCCGAAGATGATACAGTATAACTCCATATGGTTGTACTGACTCCTGACGACACTGAAGAGAAGGATGTTGAGGGGGAAGGACGGGAGCGATGAGGAACGACTGTGCATAAGAGCGTACGACAAACTGGTGACAGAAAAATTGGTTGGTGAAAATGCGGTAGCTTAGAGGGAACTCGATGTGGGGAAGAGGGGAAAAGGAGAGATAATTAAGAGGGCGGCGATAGATCGGACGAGGACGGAGCGTCTCTGCGGGGAGGAGGACGGGAACGAAGTGCGGAGGGGGCGGAGGAGGTAGGAGATGGGGAGCGAGAGCGGCGGCGCCGACGGAAGGATTCTGCGCCATCGTGTCGACTGGCGGTATCAACAGGGACTTCGGGGTTCAGAGGAGATCCTCCCCGTGTAGTAAGTGGTGCTTGGGCCGGCGCCCCCCCCTGGGGCTTTGCTGTTGATGCCTTCTTTTTTTTTTTTGACGTTGATCTGGCTTCCGACTCTTCTTCTGTCGACAGACTGTGACCTGGATCGTCGTCCGATAGCACCTCGTTGTCTGCCTAGTGAGCGTTCCAGAACTCGTTTAGATCAGAATTATCCGGTGCAAGATCATCCAGGTCCAGAAAGCGCCAAACCGTGGGATCGTGATCGCTCAAGTATTGAGAAAAGTCTTCTATGCAGTTCGCCCAAATCACTGTTGGCATCAACGTCCTCTCCAAAGTGACAGGTTCAGCCTGGCTAGGATCGCTCAGATTGAAAGGGATAATGTTCGTCGGCAGATCGTCGATGAGCTGAGATAGAAACGTGAGAATCTCGTACGCAAAAGTCGCTCTTCGGCCTTCAACGATCTCTCTGCAAAGAAGTCCAAATAAAGTGCCACAAGTCCCTGTCTCCGTTGGCCACGCCTGCACTTAGTACTAGCAAGATCTCGTTGCAGATCTCTAACTCCCGATTGCTGTAGTACCGAGCCCAGTGACACCTCACCGTTAGCATGCACACGCTGACCGACACGAATTCAGCCCACTTGCGAAGGTAAAGAGGATGGAAGGGAGGGATGGGGGCGGGACGAATCTCCAAGGTCAGAAGGGGATCAACCCAAGATGGCCAGAGAGTTGGAAGATCTGAAGCAAGGAAGAAGGTCGAGGAGCGATTCATCTGTACGAAGGGTAAAGTCAAAGAGGGGGAAGGGGACGAGCAGGGGGATCAGTGGTACCAGTTCGAAGAGAAAAGGTATCAATACACTCGGTTCCCACCACCTGTCGGCCTGGTTGGGCTAGTCGCCGTCGCCAATCCGCTACCCACTCCTGTTCCCACTCGTAGAGGTTGGCGATCACAGCATTGCGTTGTTGCAAGTGGATAGTGCATAGATCACCACTGAAGGCGAGGATTGTCATTACGTCGCTTTGGTTAGGCTGGGAGAATCGATTGAACGTTGAAGCTTCCGCCAAGATGACCGTTGCTCCCCGCTCTGTTGAAATCATTACTTCTACAGCCGCGTACCAGGCTTGGTGGCTGAACATTTGCGCAAACCGGAGGAGGTCGGGACTGAGACTAGGGTGTGAGACTTGGCGAAACTGCAACGAAGGGCGAGGTTGGAGAAGTTGTGGAGGAAGAGTCGGCTCAATGGTGAAACTCATGGCGAAGACTGAGGAGAAGTGGTACCAAACGAAAGGGGGGAAGCAAGATCCTCGCCTGGGCTAGAGAAAGAAGAAGGCAAGATAGGGTCCTCCGAGGGTGGGAGGGGGCGAAGGTAGGAGGTATGACAGACGATAGGAAGAGGGTTATGGTTGGCACCGGTCTCAGGAGCAATGCACACAGTATTGGCTCCGTTAGGGCCGAGTTCCACTACTCGAAAGCAACCATAAAACTTGAGAGCGAGTTTCCGGTCGCGTGCACATTTACGTACTTGCACTAGGTCCCCTAATTTATACTGGTGTTGTGGGCTTGCATTCCCATTCCGGGCCTCGTAGCTACGAACCTGCCTACCGTGGGCCAGTTCGATTATTTTCTGTCTTTTTCGGGCTAGTCTAGGGATAGCCTTTTCCATTAATTCCATGTATCGTTTAGCCTTGGCCTAGAGGGCCGACCGCGTGTCCCTTCCCCCTTTTTCGGCATTTTCCGAGGCACTCCGATTATCGACACATGGGATACTATTCGTTTGTAGCTGAAAGGGGGTGAATCCAGTGGATTCATGGGGGGTCGCCTGATGAATCCCGATGATTTGATACACTATCTCAGGCCAAGGACGTGTGTCGTTGGCCGCTAAGTTCCTGCGTAGAGTGGTCTTAATCGTGCGGTTCTCATTATCGGCTAGCCCATTGGACTGAGAGACATGGGGAGCAGTGTGTCGGAGAGTAATGCCACGACGCATCAATAGTTCCTCTAGCTCGGCTTTGAATTCAGACCCATTGTCGGATAAAATCTCTTCTATATCTAGATGGGTATTGAGGAATCGGTCAATGTACGTAGCTATCTCTGAGGTCTTTCATGTCTTACAGGGACAAACTTCGATATACTTCGAGAAGTGGTCGATCAACACCAAGAGAATGAAGTACTCACAACAGTTGGGGCTAGGCGGCATGTCAATATCTGTCGTGTCCATACCGACTTGTTGGAAGGGACGTTCTACCTCCGTCAGGACTATTGTGTTTGGCCCACGAAGGGACGCACGATCGGCAGTAGAGACTAGACAGTTGGCGACCACTTGTCTCATGTCATCGCGAATATTAAAGCAGAACCATCGATTTTGATCGATGGTCACTTCAGTGATACGTATCGCAAAATGAGCGGCTTGTTCCTCGTGCGCCGATTTAGTCCAGTCATATCGTTGAAATGGGTGGGGAACCGGCAACCATAATTCCGATCCGTCTGTTTTACATTTTTTTAAATTACTGTTGATCCATCGATAATCTCGGGAACTCTCGGGGGCCCGACGCCTGTCATGCTTAGTGAGTTGGTCCAATCATTTACTAGCTAATTTAACCAATAATATTTTATCCGTCAATACTTCAACTCTTCGATATTTTTCATCATATTCGGGGCCGTTAGTTCTGGAGGCCTCGAATCGAACTTTCGTGGGAAGCTTGTCCGTCCTACACAGTAGGCACTTCCACGTCTTACTACTCGTTCGATATCGAACGCATGCGCCATGCGCATGATTGATACACGTGGCACATTCTACCCAGTCAGTGAACCCCGACTCAAAGGGATAGCAATCTACCCCATAAAACTATGAAATACACGTGCAAAAATAACAAAAACTTATCCGGAAGATTGACGAAAAATTCTAAATGCGGAGGAGGAGAGGAATCGGTGGGGTTGAAAGAAGGAGCAGAAGAAGAAGGGGTCGCCATTGTTCCGGGAAAAGGAGAGAGAGAGAGAGAGAGAGAGAGAGAGAGAGAGAGCACGCTTCCACTCAATCCTTTAGAAGGATCTCCACTTTCCCGTACTGGGGCTCGTTTTTTAGTTCCGGATCGTGCCACGGTGTCACTTCCTCACTCCTGGGTACCTTGTTGGGACGATGCAGTCGTATCAGTCCATCTGCGTTGCCGTGTTTCTCGTGTTTTCGATGACGAATGTCAAAATCCATCAACAGAAAAAAAATCAATTTTTCCAAATTTATAATAATTAAAATTTTTCTGCTTATAATGAGTTGTCCATATGGAGCATGCACCATATTCTAACTTTTTTTGCATTAAGAAACCTTCACCGATAAACACGCATTAGTTGAACGTTGGCTCAATACAACAAACGTTAACTATATGAGAGAAACATTCTCCGAACAGCTCGACCAACATTCCTCGAATGTTGGAAATGTCGTTTATCAACTGTATATTCCACTAACCTTTTAATGTTTTCAGGTTATACTAGAACGTTGGGATGATTGTTGCCAAGCATGAAGTAACGTTCAAGCAACATTTTCGTGCACGTTCAAAAAAAAAATAACATTTTCATATTGTTCAACTTTTGTTATGTAAAGAAATACTACTCAGTCGACTCTATAAGATAAACGAAACACATACTTTCTTTAACGATGGATGTGAGGGCCGAAGGTGACAATGGTACATACAACTGTGACGCTCAACTCTATCACAATAAGTAGAAGCCTAAGTACACTTCGGAGGTATGTGAAGCACACGAAACACTACAAGCATTACTCATAAGATTACAATTATAAATAAGTTCATAAACACTTCTTGTTCTAAGATATTTGTGCCTACAATATTCAACCGAATCGCAAGGCGAATAATAAAACTTATGCACGTACTATCTTAACACACACAATACCGAAATAAAAAAAACAATAATAAGAAAACAACCATTATATTATTTAATGTTCAACTATTTGAGGGAGACTGCGTTTGGGTCGGAGTTACATATGTGGTGGTAATATCAAACAACATGAAAAAACAATCATCGATTAGTCGTGAGTGTCCATTACGTGCCAATATTAAACATGATGATATACATCGTAAGCACGAATTTGATAAATGATAAACTTTTGTTCCTTCGCCATGAACGATATAACAACAAGAGTTTATTTAAAATCATAAACTTCAACACACTCATGTTCTCATAATAAGTGTGAACACCGGACGGCTGAGTCATCCCATGTATTATACTTCCACTTTCAGTTGCGATCGCCAAAGTTCGACATTTAACATCTTACTGTTCATCACTATCATCATTATGAAACTCGAATTATGCCCATATAACGAGAGTTGTCGTGCTGCACGGGTGCCCGAACGTTGCACCGAAGCTGGCCGAGACAATGGGCTAAAAAATAGGGTCGGGCGGGGTCTCAATCCATAATATAACAAATGAAAATAAAAAAAAAAACATGTTTTACATAATACCAAACCAAACAACCTTTGGCTTAGGTTCGCGTTCAAATTCTTCACACAATTGGAAATAAAAATGAAACAAAGGAAGAAAAATTAACTCGCACCCTTCAAATGCCCTTCAACCCTATTCTTATTCTCATTAAGGCCCCTAATACCCCMCCCCCTTCAAAACTGACATGAAAAAAAAAAAAAAAAAAAAAATATTACTGATGAAGGGCGCAAAAAGGTCCATCATTAGGGGAAATAACAAACAACTAAAGGTTTTATTTTTATTTTTACTCGCCCGGGTGACCCTTCGAGGAGGGTCCCCATCGCACTGGCCCGGATGCAGTGCCCAGCCGGGCGGTCAGGCCTGTACAGATCTAGTGACCCAATCCATGTGCCCAAGTCTGACTATCCATCCTTTTTCTATCATACTCATCCGTCTCCGCGGCTTCGATAACGCACGTGGCCGCGCGCCAGGGGCCTGAACTCTCTCTCTCTCTCTCTCTCTCTCTCTCTCTCTCTCTCTCTCTCTCTCTCGGTTATGTTTTTAACCGATATTTTACAAATGCATATGCACTCCTCTTAAGCTCTATGCCGCATGTTTCTGAAGCTCACATTTCCTCCCGGCTACTGTTGCAAGCTTCTGGAGGAGTACTGCCCACGTCCTGCAGCCTCTAATCCACGAGGACCTCCTCTCTTTTTTCAAAAATATCAACAAATCTATGATCATCGTTCATGCGAATCACTTCCTCTTTCTTCTTCCTCCTTACGGAGTATAGGCGTTCTCATATATTTATGAAACTTTGCACAACAATTTTATCTTTGTCGAGAGAGACCACATTGATCGTCACTTTTCTAATACCAGTCTTGCACGTTGTTATGATGACTTCTTCAATCGTTCTCATTTCCTTGCTTGCTGGAGCCGTATGTGCAGGTCGATTTTTTTTTTTGATGTGACAATCCAATACCATATGGGCAAATGTGAGTTGCTGAAGAGTGCGACCAGTCCAACACATCTTGCACTGCGGTCTTGAACTCCATTGCGCCCCATGGTTCATTACCTTTAATCCTCCACGACGAATCTTCAGTCATTCTCTTCCGCATCTCCTCTCGCTTCACATCCAAACGATCTCTTACACTTCCACATGGATACGGCAACCATGCCGCGGTCCAAAACCCTCTAACAACGTCATAAGCAATCTCCGCTCTGATGTTTGTCAATTCCCTGGACCCGAGCGTGCGAATCACCGAAGGCCCTTTTCATCATATCGTGCGATGAACAATATCTTGTGCCTTCGTGTCAAGAGAACTGACGAGTTCTATGAAAGTTTCCACATACACCTCAATTGAGGGGTATATCTCTACATCTCGTGCTCGAGAAAAACAGAAAGTTTTTGCCACGCAACGCAGCAATTGCTTCATCATTTTCGAGTGTGCCTGCAATGTCTGAATGTCTTCACATACCCGCTCCTTCGGAGTTTTGTTCACCTTCACGTTTCCTTCGACACGCTCCCGCATCATTGTGCACACACACACACACACACACATTTCAAGTGTCATACTAGAGTAAGTCAAACCACTGATGTGGTCATTATAGTATTACAGGGAACCCCGTTGCAGCCACATCCGTGCTCAAGCCTCCACCAGGAAACATGCGGGAGCTGCACCCACCAACAGGTGTGATACATGCGACAACCAAAAAAAATAAAATTGTAAACGAATAACATTTATGGACACTCTCTTCATATATTTTCCTGTTATGCTTACATTATTGAAAACAAGGTGATTCGGTTGTGTCCTTTACCTATTGCTCGGTCAGTTGCAAAATCCCGAGTCTCTTCTTTGTCATCTTTCACAGTCTCGTCATCGTCATCATTTGCCTCTCCATCAAACTCATTTGCGTGAACGTCGGTGCTATTTTCATCGTATTCGTCCTCAGACTCTTCATATTCTTTGCCTTCCTTATCTCCCAACTTCTTCTGAGCTCCCCGTCGTGAGGACGACGTTTATCGGTCTGCATCACTCATATGCCGTTGTTCACAACGGTCACTGTTGGCTTCCATCTGTCGAGAGTTACCTTCCTTACTCCGAACATAGGCACGATGCATGGTTCCTTCAATATCTTCCCCACTTTCCATTTCTTGCGAGCATTCTATGTTATTAACATCTAAGTTGGCACGACCCTGTCTGTTTTCCGACTTACGTTTCGTTGAAGTTCGGAAGTCAGCGGCGATCAGCGATTTCCTTCTCACACTGTTTGGCCTTGGGGTGTGCTGTGAAGATTCCTCCCTCCCGCGTGACACAGGTTCATCATCACCCTCGTCTTCAAGTTTGTCCTCCATTCTCAATTTTATTTTACTAGCATCACGATGCATTTCCACTATGTTCACCCTCCATGATTCCACCAATAATCGTCATGCGTTTCTCGTGCGCGAGGTCTCATTTTCTTTGTGCTTCCCAGTTTGTGCTCTGTCTTCTACCTTCTTATGTTCTTCTTGTTGCGCTCTCCGTGCGCCACCTTTATGCGTTGACACTCGTTCATCCACATATGGTTTTCCTTTGTTGGATGTTCGAATTGTCTCCCGACCACGACCACATCAGGATTTCTGATTATCCATTTCAGAAGACCTTGCCGCTCACCCGCGTTACTCTTCACAGACACAACGTCGTTATTCCTGTCATAATTCACAACAGGACAAACAAATACTTAATATACATCAATAACTTTGTGTTACTCTCATCATTAGTTCTGTCTTATCCAACGTATTCGAAGTCGGATATAATATACATTTACATAATACATACTTGAATTGGGAAGAATTTTTTGTGCATTCATTTTTTTGATAACTACATGACGAATTTATTTCAGAAACATACGATTGATGTAACTTATTGTTTCATTTGTTTTTTTTGGTTGAAAAATATTTTATTTCATTACGAATATTTTTTAGAAATATAACAATTGCAAACTATTGATAATCAGAACTCACCTTCCTCGTCCATCTTACGTAGAGGTTTATCTCTTCTTCCTGCTTGCCACAAATCTTTTGAAAACCACAAACAGTCCCTCAGTTGTTTGTGTGGTGCGTGACAGAGGGTATGTCTATGCCAAAACCGTTATCATGACGTGACGTTGGTCGCAAGACTTCCTTGAGCATAATCCTTCCAAAGCCTTCGCCATTTCATCTTTGTTCAACAACAACTCCAGATCGGCTACAATGGTCTCGAGAATACTCTCAACATTTCGGGCTGTGAAGACTCCGCAGTCAGAAAAGTTTCGTTGTTGTTGATATGAAACCTCTTGAATACAAGAAGCTTCACCAACAATTGCTCTCCAAGCCTGGTATGCCTGTACCGGTGTGACTTGTATGTTTTGTGAATACATTTCAGCCATGTGCTCATAAAACAGATGTGCCGAAAACGGTTCAAAGGTTGGTCTGCCCATCCGCGTCTTCGAGTTCATATGAAAAATAGCGCAGTCTGTAGGAGTTCTAAGAAGTGGGTCCTTCAACATAGGTCCTATATTGTTTATTACAAGAACTGTGAAATGGTTCTTGTAAAGAATATTAGCTATAACCACTTCCTTTTCCCACACCTTTCTGATACCCTTTGCCTTCTTCTCAGAAGTTTGCGCTATTGCTTCAAAATCAGGCGGACAATTGTCGTCAACGTTTTTATAAATCCCTTGTATTTGTTCATATCATAACACGGGCACCACGTCAACTTGTGAGAGGTCACCACCACGTCATCTTACTGAATCAAATACATAATGACAATAAAAATCAATGACATTGGTCGTCAACCACCTCCCCATCCCCAAGCGATTAAGATCCTCCAATCTTAATATGAATGATTCACCACTTCCAGGGTGCCACGTAAACGAAAAATATTCATGAACTGTGTTGAGAGTTGCTAGCGGCAATTTGTGCTCAGTAAGATTTATTTCACGTTCTTCCTCAATATCTGCATCTAAATGCACCACTGTGTCCCCTCCTTCCACTGTCACCGATGATGTGTTCAAATCATCATTAGCACGAGTACCTGTTTCGCCAGACCCTGATGGTACTACGGTGTCGCCTTCCTCCTTTGTTTCCCTTGCGTCATGATGAACATCCATATCATTTGTAGCGTTTGCCTTTACCCCGTAAGACAATTCTGCATCCGCATTCATTGATGCACATTTCTCACCTGAGTCCGGTTCAATACAACTTTGTACACCATGATCTTCTGCAAGCGTCTGTTCACGGTAACTCTGCACACCATCTCCTGCAGCTGGAACATCGCAATTCTCTACACCACAATATTTTTTACACTATGATGAGCTTCCATATTCGATATCATCATATGTTGCACAATCCCGCCGACTTCATCCTCGTTCTATAATTGTTTACTATCATCACAACTATGTGCGTTTGACCTGACCACCTGTGGATGATGACAGTCGATGTCCGGAATACCCTCTGTTGAATGACGGTTCAGTACTGCTGCTCTCTCATCACAGTCGACTTCGGTTATGCGATGAGTTATATCTTCTTTAATTGCATTAGGTCCCAGAACTGTTTGTTCTTCAGTAGTGTTGGCTTTGACCTTTGTTGTATTCTGTGACATCTGAGATTGTCGTGTCGTATTTTGTATTCTATCACAGTTCCCTTCTTTCGTTTCAATTGCGAATAGGCGGTTCGTGTTTGTTTCAACAATCTCATCGTTTGTAATTGTTTCGATTGTAACTGTTCTCACCTGCTGGTTAGCACTTGAAATATGGTCATTTGCGTACTTGCTCGTCTCTTCCTCCGCACTCTTCACGCACATGTCCTCATATGCTGTTGTGCAAGACGTCTTGCAAGAGCCTGCTTCTATATTTACTTGTTCTTGCTCTTGTTTTTCGACCTCCTGATTTTCAACATCTCATACTCCCATCTCCACATCGCTTGCCACTCTTTCCCCCTGCTTTCGGACTGATTCTCTTTCGACAATCTGTTTCGCTGAAGCACCATCTCCCACAATGTCTCTTTCTCACTGTCACTTTCTTGCAACCCGCCTTCCTCCCTTGCCTCCAAAGGTCGATGTGCATGTCCATCCGCTAAGCTTCGTACCGGACTGAGTCCCTACGTATCTATTGACAACGTTATTATAGGTTTATGATACATCCTTTGTATCACATCGACTGTCAATGTCTTTAAGAATTTAGGAATCTTCTTCCCTGCTTCGATTTTCTTGCTACGTTGAAAAACCGCCTTTGTGTTGTTGAGGACGTTCCACCACCCGTAATGTCTTTCTTTTCAGATATTGTGTGCTTACCCTGTCGTTTCATTTCTTTTACGCCCTGAGTACGAACGTTCCTGACTCCTTTTCCTTTCCACTATTTGAACTGCGCCCCAACCTCTTTGTCTTTCTTCACTTCTTTATCTTGTTGTGAGCACATTCTTGTTGCATTCTCTGTCACATCTGAGAATTTTAGTGCACTCATTAACCTTGTTCATATTCGTGGCCTGCTTCGCGCACCGCCTTCGACTTCTTCCCCTTTGTCTGACAAGGGGCCGTGAGGTGATCTGGTGCGCTTTCGAGGGACTAACGTGTCACGTATTTGCGTCGTATGCAGCAGTATCGTCATGTGCTCCCATCAGCTTGTCGCACAATGATGATGATTGTGCCTGATTTTTGTTGTTGGTGACGTCTTGTCTTCGTGTTGATTGAAGTCCACCAATACGCTTGTTATTTACTTCATTGTTTCTGCCGCACGTGAATTTCATTCTTCTATTGTTTGAAGAAGGCAAGGTTGTACAACCGTCTGACCTGCAAATTATAACGCAACGCACACCGACAACATATAAGATACCGCATTCTATTTTTGAAGAGAAACTTATACAATGGTTGTGAACCTGTTCACAAAAAATAAGCCTTCTTCTTTTACTGCTCGGTCCATTTCATTATTAAAATTTGCACGCTTGAATTACGGCACCAGATGCTCCGGTTAAATAATCGTGCATATATCGATGATACTACTCATTTGTGCGTCTCTGTGTCTTTCCCACTGGACCAATTTACATGTCGTTTGGTTGACGAAGTTCATCCTGCAATCTTTGTACCATTGGACAAATGTGCATTCCATCTTCGTGGCTCCTTCCTCTCCCTGACACTATAGCACAAATAACAATGCTAGAAAAACGTACCACGCATCATTGTTGTCACCCCTTACACTCACATCACACCTTACCTCGTGGTCGTGGAAGAAGTCTGTTGCTCTTGCGACTTGCACATCTGCTCCTTGAATAAAACCATCGTGTGTGCAGGCAAGTGCAACATGCGCTCTATGACATATAGTGGTTGAGTCATCGATATCATCGATACCTTGCTCTGTTGTGTATGACCTCAAAGATTCCTCAAATTGATGTCGTTGTGGCAGGTGAAGCAGCAAGCGAATAACTTCGGCCGACATTGGTGTTACTTGCCCCAAAATATTACTATCGTTCAGTCTAAACCGTACTAACCTCAGTGTTGCAAGGTCGGTTAATGCGATTACATTACAACTTGTTCGCTCTACTTCCAAACTGTTGACCAGTTCTCTTCTTCTCTAGTTCTCTTCTTGTTGGATGTGCCGCACTATTTGTTTTGAAGGGTTTCTACGATTCGATGCTCCATACGGATTTTTGCAGAAACGGATATGATTGTGCTCCCAAATATCAACTGCAAAACTGTTTGTGATTCCAGATCGCTCGACGGTTGCTCTGAATTTATTCATGTCGTGCATTTTAGTTATATTCCAATTCAACTTTTGTAAGTGGCTAAAACGACTATTCGTGAAGTTCATATATTCAGCCAAAAGAATGTCGCACATATCGAGAGACTGCTTTGTGTGTTTTGTGACGCGAAACATACTGGCATAGTATTTAATAAATATTTCGCACCATTTCACAATGTCGCGTCCTCCTGCATGATCTAGAAAGTTGTGCACGATGAATAAGATGACAATCATAACAGCTCGGTTTTGCTTCGCTTCAAAACGACCCTCACGAATGAAATAATCAACTCCCGTTGCAACCGGCAATATAAACTTTTGAAATGTGCGGTTTACTCTATTGCTTATTTTCTTTAACCGAGCATCAAACTCTCCAAGCATCGTGGTCGTGTTTTGGAAAGACTTACATATATTTTTCAAACCCTCTACCATATGCTCGAAAATACAGTGATCTACAGTGTGCATTCGATCCGGTTGAAGTGCATAATGATTATCCAACATCAATATATTATTCAAACGACCCTGATAAAATCCCCACAAACCATTGACTACTCCTTCCTAATGCATACCCCACTCAAACGTTGTATCTCTTGCTCGCTGCCGTGCAGCGGCATCGGTACCTTCATGAATATCGTGCATAATACTACGATCCACGTTCTCGGTCCGTACAATGGTGCTGAAGTCCATGTGCTTATGTAACTTCTCCGTTGGCATGATACAATTTGGGCACCTACCATTCTTAACAAGAGCGATAAGGCATCTTTCTGGATGATCTTGCACATAGTTCAGTAGCAATGGATGTATAGTGACTTGCCCATATCGTGAGAGATCAAGTTGCATACCGTCATGAGAATGAGTTTTGACATTTTTTCGTATAATGCTCAAACTATCATAAAATACACGTCTTTTCCTTTGAACAAATGCGGATGCTTGATGAGTCCATCCCCGCGTTGCGCACGGTATGAAGAATTGACAAATAAGCGAGTAATGTCGCATGTTCTGGTCTATCCGAGAGTGACAACATGACAGGGTAAGTATTTGTTTTCATCCGACCAACTACATGAGTTTTATCGGAATACAAAGTGAACGGGACGACATACCTTACTCGTCCATTAAAATCTAATCCCTTGTCGATCCGCACTATTTTTTGTGCTCCTTTCCAAAAGCGTGTTGATTTCTCATTTTTTATCATTATCTCGTTTTCATCACCTACTTCCTCTGCTTCTAGCGTGTAGTTGCTATCACTTATCAATGCCTGTCTGAGCAAACTCTCAAAAGCGACATCCCATTTACGCCACCAAAGACGAGTCTTCGCTTCTATGGGTTAATCATGTGCCCGCATGTCAGTCTGCTGCCAAGAATGGTCTATGTTCTTCTCACGTAACCAAGACTTGAACATGCGCGAATTTTTATATGGTAGACGACCAACATCGAAAGAAGGGTTTTGAAGAACGGAAAGTAACGCGTCAATATTTGCATCTGACAATCCCAACCCTCCTCTTGCTGAACATATCACAACAGCCAGACGATACTATGAGGGGAATTCGTTTGCATTTTCCATGTTGTCTGACTCTACGTAGTCGTCGATGATTGGTCCACCATTCTCGTTGTCTTCCGTGTTCATTGCATTTTCATTACCCTCATCGCTAGAAGATGAAACATTGATGAGATTTTGATTCTCGTCACGTGAGTTTTGCAGTGTTTCAACTAAGCAACCCCTTGATCTATGTGACTCCATCAAACTTGTACATGTAAAATTGGGACCGCAATCGTGGCATGACACAATGCTTTTGTCACGGTCTGACATTAGGCACCACTGTAAATAAGATTTCAAATCTCCACACCGAAAAGTTGTAATAATCTGTACAACATACATGAATCCCCCAATACACATTAATGATATCCTCAAAGATATGAAGGAAAACATTTATTCATTATATTTGCAGTTGTATAATAATATATCACTCTTAATATTCTTGAAAAAGTACGATTCTGACCATATCCCTGTCATCAATTGTCTATTCAGAAATAACATATCATAAACAATATTTTTTTCTTTGAACGAGCAGCGATTACTGAAGGTATGGACAAGGAGAATTAATAATATAACAAAATCTTTGCTCGACAAAAAACCGTCGCACAATGCGAAAATTGTAGTTGTTTCTTGCTTTATGTGAGGTAAGGTGTCCGCAAATACTCCAATGAAGTTTGACAAGTACAAGAAGTTGTACGATTTTCAATACAATGTCTGATATTGTCTACCAAACCATTTGTTCGGTCTCAAATTCTTAATTGTACCTACTCCTTATCGTCACTACTCCTTCCCTTCCTCTTACGCCTAAAACATAGACTACTCTTTTTTTCGTCACTTGCCAAGTCCTCTCTTGTCACACGGCCAGCAGTCTGCATCATGGATATTGTGTCATTACAATGTGGTCTTACATTCAAACCATGAGCAAGCGCAAGACATTCCATTTTTTTTCGCCCTTCGAAAGATCTTTGCCTTTCTTATGCAAATAGGATAACATCGACAAAAAAACGCATTCCCAGTATCTGTATAACAAATGATAATTTTCGAAGGACGTTCTTCGAATGCGGATGCTAAACGAAAAATCGCCAAACATCATCCTTTCTCCGGATCCGATCCTCCATCCTCGTGATCGTCGCAAAATTTTTCAAGTTCGTTCACACTGTCAATATCATCCGTGTCGTCCTCGCACTGTTCTCCCTCATTTTCACTTTCTACAAATCCCATGGCTTTCGGTTCTTTGTATTTGTACCCCAAACCAAAACTTAAGCATGCTAGAGGCGTTTCACATCCGCTATCGACAACAACTTCGAAACTTGTTCCCTCGCCTGTTGCTGACATGGTTGTTTCGTCTCTTGCATTGCATTCAGTACGCATCAATTCCCAACACACACATCATCCTTTCTAAAGCTCGCAAGGGTGTCTAGGGACTTCGCAAAAGCCTTCTCCGTTATTGACTGTGAATTAAAAGAATCTGTTGTATTACATTCTAACACATCTTTCAATTCTTCCAATATTTCAATCACACCGGCCAAATACGTAAAAGTGGTGTGTGTACGATTCGCAGACGTACACAAATTGCTCTCAACAACCCTCCGGAAGTGAAGAAGCGTCAACAACCCTCAAGCACACAGATTGCTCTCAACAACCCTCCGGAAGTGACAAAGAATCCGTGACCTTTCACTCTCTTTTTCAAATCCGCTTTCCAACGTCGTTTCTCGTGTGAACCCTCTGTGCATGATTTTGACTTATCGATTTCGTTTTGATTATAAAACCACTCTGCTAGGTTTTCAAACTTGTGACTTGGAATGTTGTGCCCCAGACCCCTTGCCACTATCTCGGTAGGTGGATTAGCACATCTCACTTTTGACAAGAAGTCTAACACATCACGCATCCTATCACCATTCCGTGTCATTGTTCTATCAGTCTCAATGCACAAATCAAAATATGCAGGTATGTCCAACTTCGTTTCGATTTCGTAGTCAACGCCTTCCTTCGCATACTTGAGCACCGTCTTCCATGCACGTGTGCGTTGTTCAAGCGTTATGTCCATCTGCTATGCATGCACGTGGTGACAACCAACGTTGTCATTAACCACAATAAACAATTCATCTTTCTCACTCTCTCATTTGTCGGTTGAAGGTTACAAATACTGCCAATGGGACATCACTACACCAGTGAGCAACATTTTATCCTATAATCTTGTACATTCACATGTGTAAGTGACAATACTTGGATTATTACAATTCGATCATTGTTAAAGTGACTTCAATAGCAACATCAACCCTAGACACAAAGAAACCGCGTCATACTTTTATTTTACAAAAAGCAAAAAATTATATGGTTGATAAAATATACTCTCTGTCTCTCTCTCTCTCTCTCTCACACACACACACACACACACACACATATACATACACACACTCTCTCTCACACACACATAGTCAAAAAAAGAAAAAATAGAACCAAGAACAAAACGATGGAAAGGCAGTGAGAGTCCGCTTCAACAACATGGTCTGACATATGAACTTGCATAACCACCTTTCCAACATGTCTCTCTCTCTATATCCCTTTCTATCTTTCAAGCGAAAGACGGAGTCGTACATTGATCTCTCTTTCTCTCTCAGAAACAAAAGCAGGAATCGTACGATGCAAAGGTGGTGAATCTCCGCCTCAGCAACATAGCTAAACATAGAAAATTGCACAACCACATTTCAAACTTCTCTTTGTCTTCGTCTCTCTCTCTCTCTCTCTCTCTCTCTCTCTCTCTCTCTCTCTCTCTCTCTCT
>BFEA01000151.1:2706475-2708466 GCA_003427395.1 Chara braunii | reverse complement strand
AAAAAAAAAAAAAAAAAAGACGGACGCTAGACCCAGATTCCAAAAGGTACAGCTCACCACTAATAGAATGGAGCTTTTTTTCTTTCTTTTTTTTTTTTCCTTTTTCTAAATGCAGCTTTTTCAAATGATGGCAAGGCATAAATTCGGAGAGGGGCCCGAGGGAAAAAAAAGAAGTTCGGAGGGTGCTCATATCGTCCCCAGGACTTAGGCATTCCACAAAAATGTTTTCCTAGGAAGCGAAAAAAAAAAAAAAAAAAAGGCAGAAGCAGGCCACCTGGAAGGTATTTGGCCGTACTGTTTATTTGCTCATGATTTTCAACCACGGTTTTTTATCGGTTGAATTTGTGCGCATTCTGTTGACACAGGCGACATACAATTTCGATGAGCATCTCAAGGATGATGAATTGTTATATAAGACAACCACAGCAGAGTAAGACAGCTCCAATACCTTTCATTTCTTAGTAACATCTACTTCTTTGCCATTAACTCTCTCTCTCTCTCTCTCTCTGTGTGTGTGTGTGTGTGTGTATGTGTGTATTCAAACATCACTCTTTTTTTTATTTTTTATTCTCTCTCTCTCTCTCTCTCGCCCCCCTCTTTGGGTGCGAGGAACTGAGCGACGGAAAGGTGGTTAGGCTCCACTACAACGACATGATCGAACGTACGAAAACGCGTAACCACCTTTCCAACATCTCTCTCTCTCTCTCTTTCTCTCTCTTCCCCCCCCCCCCCCCCCCTCTCTCCCCCTTGAGTACGAGGAACTGAGCGACGGAAAGGTGGTTAGGCTTCATCCACTATAACATAATGGCCGAACATAAGAAACCGCATAACCACCTTTTCAACATCTCTCTCTCTCTCTCTCTCTCTCTCTCTCTCTGTATTCAAACATCACTCTTTCTCTTTATTTCTGTCTCTCTCGCTCTTTCTCTCTCTCTCTCTCTCACACACACACACAGACACTCTCTCTCTCTCTCTCTCACACACACACTCTCTCTCTCTCTCACACACACACACACACACACACTCTCATACTCTCTCTCTCTCTCTCTCTCTCTCTCTCTCTCTCTGAAACAAAAAAAAGAATCGTATGATGGAAAGATGGTGAAGCTCCACTCCAACAACATATCCGAACATACAAAATTGCGGAACCACCTTTCTAACATCTTTGTCTCTTTGTCCGCAATGACCTAACAAGTCAACAATCCTACACTTTTTACTTGTACATGGTTAACTCTCTCTAGATTCATCTACATCACTTTTTCCTCCTTTCTGTCTCTTCTGCATCCTTTCTAGCCAAGTTCTCTGATAACTGACTAAAGTTGCTGGTGGTATACATTTCACAGTTTTATTATTCCAACCATGAGCAACTTCATCATTCCGTATTATAATGACAGTGTGGAGATCCTTTGGAAGGATTGTCACACGGTTTGCGCAAGATGCAACCAAAATAGCATCTTGAAACGATCCTGTCAGCCACTGTTCAGAGTACTCATGGAGAGTCTGGAGCGCAGCCAAATGCACACGAGCATCCGCTTTTCTATCTTGCATTACTTCGTGAATGAACCGGTAAAACGGAATCTTGGGAATCTGTGTTGTCACATTTCGTTGCAAGCATAAAATTTCTTGAAGACTGGTTTTTCCCGGAGGCGAGTTTTTCTTCGCTTTAACATTTGCATTTGTCACAAGAGTTTCTCTTTACATGTTTTCGGTTATGAAGCAATGACTTGCTTCGATTGTGCGTCTGTCCCCGATGATTTCAACAAAGACCTTACGTCAGATGGATGTGTCACCAGTTTTGGCCGAACAAATATGAGTAGGCCGTTACTGTATGTCAAACTGAAAGGAAGTCCGAGTGGATCGAAGAAAATGATTTCCAATCGTTTTGAGTCATGAAATCTCATTGCACATAGTACGGGTACCCACCCGAAAAGCGTCGAAGTTCTTATATGTTATGGAAGTTGTCCATACACGCTTTGTCCCTTGAAGGATTT
>BFEA01000151.1:2696475-2701475 GCA_003427395.1 Chara braunii | reverse complement strand
CAAGAGGCTGGCCGACAGCGTAGTTGAGTGTGTAATAATATTTACATGGATAAACATCAATTCGGAAAGACTGTAGCATTGCACCTAACCTGAGGATCACAATCCATGCCTTGTGGCAACAAAATCCTAGCTGCAGGCAATCCTCCAACGTCGTCCCTGATAAAGAAAAAGAGCATGCCGCATGTGTGCATGCCCCGTCTGTACGTAGAATATAATTTTGGCCTTGCAAGCACCCAACCACTCAATGCAGCGTCTAGTGTGTAGACTTTCCAGTGCAGGGACCACCATCAGATGTGCACCCATTCAATCTCCACATAACAGCCACAAGCTTGACAACTGGATGCTATCCCAATCTCAGCACGATACATTGGCAAACTTTCCAATCTACCGACCATAAAAAAAAAAACCATTGATAACAGCAAACACCACTACCACCTGGGGAGAGGCTTCATCTATCGTAGTGCGCATTTTGATAACAACAAACCATTAAAGTGTAGGCCATTCTTGGCAGTACAAGGTAAATTGCGGTCCTTACAGATAGTCACCGACAATACAACTTGTCCATGTTCCCATTGCACATGGATCTATGCACAAGAGCACGCAACTATGAAAAAGGCAAAACGAGCATCATAAACGGGCAATGCATCATACACACAAGCAAACACCGGCGAAGAAAGACTACATCTGATAACTGGGAATTCAGCAGGTCTGCTACATCAACTACTGTGGCTGCAGGGATAAGGATTGAATACATACATATATTTTGATACACATACACATCTATGGCAACAACGGGGAATAAACATTAGCGAAAGCCAACGCCAACCACTAACAAACATGGAAATATACGCTCCTCCCTCTCCTCCCGCTCCTCCCGCTCCTCCCGCTCCTCCCGCTCCTCCTCCGCTATATTTGTTGTTGGTGACGAAGATCCCGCCAAAACCATCTCGTACGGAAAAAAAAATGAAAACGACGAATAAAAACCCGGTCCTTCCGCTGCTCCTCCCGCCCCTCCAAAGCCAAACAACGTGACAAAGATCCCCGTTGTCGGACAAAATACCCTTACAAGGGTATTTTGCCATGTTTTTGCATTAGACACGGTGACGACATCGGCTACCATGACGGAGCCAGTCTGGAATAGAAAGGGTGTGCACGCTTGAGCGTGAGACTCGAAATAAATTCCTCGGCCATTGAGGACGGGGCAAAAAAAAAAAAAATCGCTGAGAAAATTTCGTTAAGTATGCGCGCGCGTTGTTATGACGCACGCTGTGAAGGTTAGGATCTGCAGTAATACCCTTCGACTGAAGAGGTTGAGGGGTCGATAGGGTTGATGTTATGACGAGTAGATCTACGATGTACGCTGAGACTTAATCGTCAGTACATTAGTCAGAATAAACTAATACACGCCCYRRTCGTACGACCGGAGCAATTATTAGTGTATGATCATCGGGGTTGAGGTAGCACCCCGATTGTTGACATTTGCCCGAGCGGTGCCTTTATCCCTACTAGTGCACCGTAAGCGAGGTTGAGGCTCTAGCTCAGCCTCCCGTAAGTAGAAAGGGAGTCGCCCCTTGGGAGGTGACTTCCTGACCGCATGACTACCCGAGCGACCGGTGCCTTCGTCCCTCTGCAGAGGGAGACACCGTTGCAAACTCTGATATCATCCGCACAGGGCCTAGACTCGTACTACTGGAACCGGTACCCGCCTAACTGATGGTACTGAGCCTCTGGAAATGCCTACTTCGTCTTCTTCTGATCGACCTCGAGTACCCGGCAGGTCTACTCGGTGTGGTACCGGACTACTTGCTACTTTAGTGTTTTTCCCGCCATTCTAAGTATGCGGGTTTACCCCGCTGCCTCGTAACTTTCCCGCCGCGTCCCTCAAGGCCACGATTACAAGTAAGTAACGGGTCTTCGGGCCTTCTGAGCGACTAAGTGCCCTTACGGGACACACACACTACAGTCAACAGGCACTCATGCAGAACAACAGAACGGCAAGTGCTCACACACAGACTCGGAAACAGGCTCGGGCCATAGGGCAGACTGAGCCTGTGTACCTTACATATGTCCGAGCTGCCCCACTTTTACCCGAAGTGGAAGCTAGCTCGGTAGGTTTAGGTGCAGATTGACAAACGAGAGACATAGGGATCGAGGCATATTCCCCTTCCGAGCTAGCTTCCTTTTGGAAAGAGGCTCCTCTTTTATTTACCCGTATTCGGTAGGCCGGGGCTCGAACCCGCGACCTTCGAATTTGGAATTAGTTGTTCTTAGTGGGTTAGTTGGAACGTGAACCTCTGTTGAAACAGGGGCCGCCACTTGGTAGCCTAGGGTAGTTAGCAGTTAGATTTCTTTATTTTTTTTATTATCTTTAAAGATTAGATTCCTTTTTTTTTTTTTTTTTTAATTATTATTTTTATTCCTTGCTTTTCTTTTGATCCGTGGCTCTTTCTGGTTTTCTGTTTTGATGAATCTGTCGCGAGATTCGTGACGGATTCATCGAAAGGCACCCCAATACCCCACGAGTCTTGGCTTCGATGTCGAGATGGCCGCTCGATATTGGCTCATGCCCTCGGGAGAACGGCGACGCAGAGCGGAGCGCGAGCCGGGGAGCTCGCCACCTCGGAGCCTAGACGGGGGAAAACCCCGAATGGAGCCAAGGTGGAGAGACCGCACGGGGCGGTAGAGCAAGCGGGAGAAGTGGCGCAAATAGGAGGAGAAGTGGAAGAAGGAGATGAGAAGAGGAAAGAAGGGGGGGAGATGTGAAGAGCACTTACCTCGCCTGCATCCGCTGCTACCATAGGCAAGGCTGAGGATTGCGGGAGGCGACGGGTGAAGAAACGACGAGTAAAGGAGATAGCGCGGTGAGAGCGGGAGGAGATCGTGCGGAGGGAAAGAGGAATTCGCTTCTGGAGTTAGCAACGGAAGAAGAGAATAGCGGCATGGCATAGGGAGAAAAAAGTAGAAGGAAGGAGAGAGGAAGAAGAAGAAGAAGGGAAAAAAAGGGGAAGAATGAGGATAAACGGGAAGGATGACACTTACCTGACCAAGCTCGACGACGACGGCTCAACGACGACGACGAAGCGAGAGACTAACAACCGGTAAGTCTCCGATTTCGTGGCTCATCCCGACACTATCAACAACGAAAACAAGCAAAATAAATAAATGAAATAAATAAACAAATAAGTAAATAAGTGAATGAACCTACCGTGAGAAATGAGAAAAGGTGCAATCAATTCTACTGTATGTATGAGTGTGAGTGAAACGCGACAACTTCCCGCTACTTCTATCAAGTAGGATGAGCAAAATCAAACGAACCTACCGCTAGAATATGAAAATGTATACTACTACTACTACTGCTACTACTACTACTACGTGCGTGAGTGAGCGTGGGTAAGTGTGTGTGTGAGAGAGAAATGGAGAAAGAGAGGTGAGAGTGTACTGAGATCGTGAGCACGTACCTGGCAACGGTAAGTCTCCAACCCGCACCTCGCTGCAAACTATTTGGATCGATAGAACGAGCAAATCAAGAAACGGCAGTGTATATTTCTCCGTTTCAGCAGAAGATTCATTCCGACTTTGCTCGTCCTATCGATGGGGTGTGTGTGTGTGTGTGTGTGTGTGTATGTGTGTGTGAGAGGGAGAGAGAATGAATGTACACAGGGAGAGAATGTGAGAGAGGAAGAAAGTGGGAGGTGTTACGTACCTGGGCCGCACGTACGCTACACCGATGAATCCCACGAGTCACTTGCCTGGGTCGAAAGGCCCGGGTAACCTTCTTAAGGTTCATCGTAACGGGGACAGACTGTTGTAATTACCGATCTTGAACGAGGAATGCCTAGTAAGCGCGAGTCATCAGCTCGCGCTGATTACGTCCCTGCCCTTTGTACACACATCCGTCGCTCCTACCGATTGAATGAGTCGGTGAAATGTCTGGATTGCGATGATCTCGGCAGTTTAGCACGAGGGGGTGCACGAGCAGAACGATCGTCAAGCTAAAGCTCGGGGGAGAAGGGAGATCGCGCAGGAGGCAGGCCCGGAGATATAGCAAACAGGGAGGCGGAGAGATGTCCGAGGGGCAGATGGGATAGCGGCAGCGCAAGCACGAAGCAGAGGAGATAGCGGGATGGGAAACAGCGGGCGAGTAGGAGATGGCGTGCGGAGATCAGCGGGGAGGATGCGCGGTAAAAGGTAAGCGCAGGGAGCAGCGGAGGTAACGAGCGGGATGACGACGAGGAAGAAGACGGTCGCACGCGCAGAGAAGTCGTATAGGAAGAAGAAGAAGAAGAAGAAGAAGAAGAAGAAGAAGAAGAAGAAGAAGAAGAAGAAGAAGAAGAAGAAGGGAGAAGGAGGAGAAGGAGGAAGAAGAAGAAGAAGAAGACGAAGGAGGAGGGGGAGAGAAGAGGTAGAAAACAAAAACTTACCTTACCGGAAGAACGACGACGGCAGACGATAACAACGGACACGACTACGTGGCCGATGACGACGGTGGAGCTAGAGAGTGAACCAATAAGTCTGCAATCTCGCGACAGCTCTCACTATACTTCCAAGGTTAAGATGAGCAAAGACGAATGTATCTACCGCTAAAACACGAGTAGATACACTACTACAAGTATGTATGTTTACATGTGTGTGTTTATATGTGTGTATGTATGTGTGTGTGTGTGTGTGTGTGTGTGTGTGTGTGAGAGAGTGAGAGAGAGACTATAAGTCTCAGCCCTACGGCTCGCCACACGCTATTTGGATCGATAGAACGAGCAAATCAAGAAACGGTAGTGTATATTTCCCCGTTTCAGCACAAGATTCATTCCGACTTTACTCGTCCTATCGATGACATGTGTGTGTGTGAGACGTTCATGATTCGACCAAGGGGAGAGAGAGAGAGGTGAGAGAGAGAAAGAGAGATGTGAGAGAGAGAGAGATTGGGCGGGGACCAGAAGTGCTTACCTGTAGCGCCGTTGCTCCAACTTCGTCTTCGAGGTACCTGCATCAAGGCGCCACTT
>BFEA01000151.1:2644865-2669067 GCA_003427395.1 Chara braunii | reverse complement strand
GGATGATCTTCCCTTCATGTGCATGTGTTTTTTCATTAGTCTAGCCACTCATTGTCATGTTCCTACTTGGTGTGATGTTCCGGATGATCTTCCCTCTATATGCATGTGTTTTCCATCTAGTTATAGCATCTCTTTGTCTTGTGCATACTTGGTATGATATTCCGGATGATCTTCCGTTCATGTGCATGTGCTTTCATTAGTCTAGTCACACATTGTCATGATCATACTAGGTGTAATGTTCCGAAACTTTATTTTGTTGATCTCTTCTCCTTGTGCATGTGTTTTCCACAAGTCTAGTCTCTCATTGTCAAGTTCAAGTTTGATGTAATGTTTCGGATTTTTGCCTTGTTGATCTCTACTTTTTGTGCATGTGCTTTCCACTTGTCTAGTCTCTCATTGTCAAGTTCATGTTCCGAATCTTTGCTTTGTTGATTTTTTCTCATTGTGCATGTGTTTTCCACTAGTCTGGTCTCTCATTATCAAGTTCATGTTCCAGATCCTTGCTTAGTTGATCTCTTCTCATTGTGCATGTGTTTTCCACTAGTCTAAGTTCATGTTTGATTTGATGTTCCGGATCTTCACTTAGTTGATTTCTTCTCATTATGCATATGTTTTCCACTAGTCTAAGTTCATGTTTGATGTGGTGTTCTCGATCTTCGCTTAGTTGAACTCTTCTCTTTTGTGTATGTGGGTGTACTAGTCTAGTCTTTCATTGTAAAGTTCATGTTCCGGATCTTTGCTTAGTTGATCTCTTCTCATTGTGCATGTGTTTTCCACTAGTCTAGTCTCTCATTGTCAAGTTCATGTTTGATGTGGTGTTCCGGATCTTCACTTCGTTGATCTCTACTCTTTGTGCATGTGTTTTCCACTAGTCTAGTCTCTCATTGTCAAGTTCATGTTCCGGATTTTTGCTTAGTTGATCTCTTCTCTTTGTGCATATGCTTCCACTAGCCTAGCCTCTCATTGTCAAGTTCAAGTGTGATGTGATGTTCCGGATCTTCACTTAGTTGAACTCTTCTCTTTGTGCATGAGCCTCCACTAGTCTAGCCTCTCATTGTCAAGTTTATGTGTGATGTGATATCTCGGATCTTTACTTTGTTGATCTCTTCTCCTTGAGCATGTGCTTTCCACTAGTCTAGTCTTTCATTGTCAAGTTCAAGTGTGATGTGATGATTCCGGATCTTCACTTAGTTAAACTCTTCTCTTTGTCCATGTGCTTCGACCAGTCTAGCCTCTCATTGTCAAGTTTATGTGTGATGTGATATTCCGGATCTTTACTTTGTTGATCTCTTCTCCTTGTGCATGTCTTTTCCACTAGTCTAGCCTCTCATTGTCAAATTTATGTTTGATGTGAAACTCCGGATCTTTACTTTGTTGATCTCTACTCTTTGTGCATGTGTTTTCCACTAGTCTAGTCGCTCATTGTCAAGCTCATGTTCCGGATCTTTACTTAGTTCTTCTCTTCTCTCTTGTGTATGTGCACTTACTAGTCTAGCCTCTCATTGTCAAAGTTCAAGTGTGATGTGATGTTCTGGATCTTCACTTCGTTGAACTCTTCTCTTTGTGCATGTGCTTCCACTAGTCTAGCCTCTCATTGTCAAATTTATGTTTGATGTGAAACTCCGGATCTTTACTTTGTTGATCTCTACTCTTTGTGCATGTGCTTTCCACTAGTCTAGTCTCTCATTGTCAAGTTCATGTTCTGGATCTTTACTTAGTTGTTTTCTTCTCTCTTGTGCATGTGCACCTACTAGTTTAGCCTCTCATTGTCAAAGTTCAAGTTTGATGTGATGTTTCGGATCTTCACTTTATTAATCTTTTCTCCTTGTGCATAAGCTTTCCACTAGTCTAGTCTCCCATTGTCAAGTTCATGTTCCGTATTTTTACTTAGTTGATCCCTTATCCTTTGTGCATGTGCTTTCCATTTAGTTCTAGCATCTCCTTGTCATGTTCATACTTGGTGTGATGTTCCGGATGATCTTCCCTTCATGTGCATGTGTTTTTCATGGTACTACTTCCGGATGATCTTCCCTCTATGTGCGTGTGTTTTTTTTAGATCTAGCCTTGTCAAGATCATATGTGTTGTGATGTACCAGTTCCTTCTGAATTGATCTCTCCTTCATATGCATGTGCTTATCACTAGTTTTAACTTATTGTTGTGAGTTCTTGTTTGCTGAAGTATTCCGGACGTACTTAGTCGCTTCTTCTTACAAATGGATGTACCCCTCAAATATCTCATTATCAAAATCATGTATTGTAATACTCCGGTTCACGGATGGCTGATCCTTCGCTATGGGATGAGTGATCGATATTTGGCTGCTACTACGGGGTGATGACTTGATTAGGACTAGATACCTCCTCTCTCTCTCTCTCTCTCTCTCTCTCTCTCTCTCTCTCTCTCTCTCTCTCTCTCTCTCTCCGCTCTTCTCTTCTATTTTCCTCTCTTCCGCTCTCTCTCTCCTTTCTCTCACCCACACTTTTCCCTCTTCTCTCTCCCTTCGCCTAGCCCCCTCTCTCCCTTCCCCTCACTTGGTATATGACTAATCACTCTCCCCTCACTTGTTACATTGTCAGGATGCGAACAGTAAAGAGAGACCAGACCTCACTTGGTGGAGAGAGAGGGCAAGGGAAGGGTAGTCGGTCCCTTGTGCCACCAAGAAGGTAAATAAAAGGGGGCATTGGGAAAAAGTGGGGAAAGGACGAGATCCGGAGAAAGCATAAGTTGAAAGACAGGTCAGTTTGACTCAACCATTTCCCCGACTGCATGACTATGAGAAGAGAATGGGCTGATTGAGCAACAAGATGAAACAAAGAGCAGCCAAATAACTTGAAAAGATAGGCATGTGGGAAGGGCTATGTGTTGACCCCCAACGGGGGATTGTATGGATCTTCTTGCTTGTATGGTATTGTGCAGGTGAGTGATGGCTAAAAATGCCTTGAGCGGGATAGGGGCGAGAGGAACTGGGCACCAAGAGGGAAAGGGAAGAGGAACAAAGGGGCTATGGGACCCTTGACATAGAGCCAACTCATTTGCGCTTGAGACTTGGAGTGTGAATGAGAGTGCAATCGTACCAAGAGAAATGTGATGTTGTGTGTGCATGCATATGAGGACCCCGAAAAGACTAAGGGGCCTACTTCAATAAGGAAGTAAGCAAATTGTGAGACCCGATGGATGAGTAGAGGCGAGGGAGAGAACGGCTCCGCCGCACCCCGATGACGCCATATAGCCACAATGCTTAGGGAAATGGTGTGTGGCCTAAGGATGACGCTTAGCCTACGCACAAGAGAAGAGAAACACTCAAAGAATCCTTGGACTCCCTGCGCATTGGAAGGAGCAATTGCATGAGAACACAACAAATAAGCAAAAAAAAAAAAATCAGCGTTGTGGAACGATTAGCGAGACTACCACCCGGCGTGAGGGTTGAGCTACATCCCTAACGTCAAAGCTCTCTCGCGCGATGGCCCACCCCCATCCATCTCAAAGCACTAGGTGGGGGTGACCTCGGGACGAACAGCCTGCGCCCTGAGCGTGAGCGTGAGCGTGGGCGGGCCGAGCCAACTGGGACCCGCAGTGAGGTCGACTAAGGCTCGAAAGTCTACCGGGGTTTGGCCCTACAAAAATGGTGGAGGTGACGGGCATGGGGTTAAATTGACCCTTGCGATTCTGATGGGGGCGCTCGACGCATTGAAGGTGTACACAACCCAAGATAAGGAAAATGGACTTGTGTTTGCTCTTTCCCTTGTGAAAAATCAGATTTGAGAGTGGTTGGGCGCATGGCATGGCCAGGTTTGGAGGTATAACCTGCATGCTATGCACTTGATCAGCCTTTCCTTTGAGGAATGACTCTAGCCCTCCTTCGTCCGGTGCTGGTGTTCGCCAGTCCAGGGAAGCCTTGGGCAAGTCGCATGTCGACCCTTCCTCTTCGTATGAAAGAAGGGTTCCGGTTACCTGGCAGGCGGTTGGTGTTTGGCTTAGACCAGGTTCCAATGAAAATCCTGCGGCAGAGTTATCCGACCAAACGGGGGCCCTTCTATCTTCTTCTTTGAGCCTAGTGGGTTCATGGACTTTGCACTTATTTTTGAAATGTTTGAAGAAACCAACATGAACACAACGGGTCACCAGGAAGGAACAATCCTACCCTATGAAAGAACAGACAAGTGAAGAGAAGGGAAATGAAGGGAGTTGCTAGACCCCAAGGAAAACTAGCTCACCCTTGAAAATTCTTACGAGAAGGAACCAACCACTATGTATGAAAGTAGGGGGAGTGACACTCATTGTCCTGAGAGAAAATTTGTGAGTTATGGGTAGGAAGCGCTGGGTGCACCAAGGGAATGACACTTGTACTATGTGTGTTCCGCTTGGGACTTGTGTTTGCATGATGGGATTCGAGCGTCCTGCCTTTCGGAAGGAAAGGATTGGTCTGCACCGGCCAGTGCGGGTTGAGAAACACCGTTCTTTTTTGTAGGCTGCCGTGTGTTCATATGTGGAGGTCAGACCACCGAGCTGTCGGACGGGAGTTTGTCACGTCGGTTGATTAGTAGCATTCTCGTTCGAGCGGTGACGGGCTTCGGCTCGATGATCTGCCGGACGGGGTGTGAAATCTCCTCAGGCGAGGCTTAGCATGTTGGTTGGCGGAGGGAGTACCACTGCGTGCGGACAAAGACGAAGCCTCGGAGGCGATTAGTAGCTTCTCGTAGCATGGTTTTGGGAAAGGCTGATTCTTGTCAGACCGATGGAAGTGAATGCCCGAACGACTGACGTATTTAGGCACTCGAGGTAACCCTCGATGTCGATATGGGAAGGACGGGTGGCCTGGTATTGTGCAGGAAAGGAAAAGATGACTAGAGAAGAAAGGATGGTGGAATACACCTTCAAAGGTTGGGAACCACGGTGGCTCAGAGGAGGAATAGAAATGCCTATACCAACAGGGAACGGATGGAGGGGGATCACGTGCGACTGGATTGGGTTTGAGGTTGCCCGGGAGTTGTCATATGTATGGATAGAACGAATTTGGAACCCGATAAGGGAAGAGGAAGGTTGGGATGATATAGCAGAGGGCAAGGTAGAGTCAGTCGGAACGATTGTCCTTTCCGAGGATGGATGACACCTGTCTTGCACTATATTAGCAATGGGACAGGACCCGATGTGGCTTCGAGGGGATGCAGAGGCCCGAACCCGGAGAGAAGGCAAGCGGTTCGCCAACGAGGGATGGAACGAAGTTAGTAGCAGAGTTGTGATGGGAGGATGGAAGGAACTTAAGCCTCCAAGTCTACGAATAACGGCTTGGGTACCGGAGTTCATAGCCGAGTGGTTTGGGGGGTTTGAGCACATTTTAGAAGTAGCCGACTCCATGAGAAAGGTGCATATAGAGTGTGTCTGGCTGACTGAGGAGTTCTATAGGCTCTCATTGAAATATGGGCCCTCCTACGGAGATAAAGCCGAGAAAGTCATCATCGTCCTAAGAATAGGCAGGTATGACCGCCTAGAGGTGGAGGCGGAGTCTTGGGACGCCATAGTTAGCCGGGAGGCAGCGGCCGCACCCTCCTACGTAGATGATGTCTTCAAACTATTTGAGGTGTTGTGGTTCGACTAAATGAGGCCGAGGGATCGAACACCGCGAAAAGACCTGAGTATGGAGGATGCTTGTGAATTGAGGTGTAACATAAGAAAGGGAGTGTGTACAGTAGGCCGTAAATGGTGCACAACGGGAAAAAGGGGGGGGTTAGAATTGTACGTGTATGAGTCGGGGATAGCGGCAAGAACCAGTGTACGATAAGTAGGGAGGGTTGAAAGACTAAAACACGAAAGGCATAGAACCTCGGTGGGTGCAGCAATCGGACTAAGAAAGCAGGAAAGGAGACATTGCAAGATGGTCCGGCGAATGACATTCTGGGAGGATAGACCTCGCGGGATCCTGCCACCAAGAATATCAGAAGGCAGGGTCGAAATAAGCCTGCCGGCAAGAAATGCGGTAAGCAATCCGGTAATGGATTGGGTGAGGGTAGAGTTGGTGGAAAATATGGTGTACCTAGTAATAGAATTGGAGTGGCGTACGAGAGGGGAATTCGGGGGCATAAATTTGGACCTTCCAGGGAAAGTGCATGCGACGGGATCCTTACACTTGTTGGAAGAAGGGTGGCGGATCTTTGGGATTGCCTTGGCCTACGGGGATGACCCCGTGCGAATGTTCGAAGGGGCATGGCAAATAACCTGGCGGGAAGGGTTTGAGTTTGCAGACCCAGAACGAGATGACGTGACCGTGAAGGTAAGAGTTGTCGCACCAGGAATCTTCGAGCTGCCCAATGAGGTCGTACGGATGAGTCTACCGCCCTTTCTGCTAAGGCTAATGGGAGGCATAGAGCGAGTGGAGCAGGCGGTGACTGTCGTAACTAGGCTAAATCTTGACGAAGCATTAGTGTATCGAGAATACTATCGGGTCTTCCTAGAGATGGGGCCTTTCGGGGACGAACAGGGGCGCCAGGTGCTTTGCATTCTACGAGCAGTAGTAAATCCTAGGCCGGGAGTCCCACAAATAAGTGATGAGGCCGTGTGGAGAGTCATCCGAAAGGAGGTAGGTCGGGGCGCGACCTACGTAGATGATCTCTACCGGCTGTACGAGCTGTCAGAGGGGGCAACTGCTCCCAGGGGTATGGAGGGATAGTTGGGACTAGAAAAGAGGAATGAAAACACGAAGGACAAGGAAGGCAGTAGGTGGGCGGTTTCTATGGATTGGCTGTAACCCTTTCTATGTGGACTATGCAGGGAATCGCCAAGGCAACGATGGCAGCAAGACGTGAGCGAATGAAACGCCAACCCCGTGTGAGAATGGAACGCCAGCCCCGGTGCCCCGGACCGCCTTGGAATAACGGTGGACGATGGGAAGTATCCCTCCCGTCGAGTTCTACCTATCGGGGTTTCGACATAGAATGGCGGGCCGTGACTTTCGGACGGGACGCCGCCTTCATGTTGGTAGAATGTCGGTGGACAGGGATGAGACTCAATCGAGGTTCCGGGGACGATCTGTATTCCAATCTGGAAGTTACCTGGACCATGTATCTGCCTGAGATCGGCTGGCACTCGTTGGGGGTAGAGATAGCACAAGG
This sequence comes from Chara braunii, assembly GCA_003427395.1. Taxonomy (NCBI): domain Eukaryota; kingdom Viridiplantae; phylum Streptophyta; class Charophyceae; order Charales; family Characeae; genus Chara; species Chara braunii. The sequence continues at coordinate 2,661,963 of BFEA01000151.1, read as the reverse complement.
TCATGAGCTGGCACCGGTCTTTCGAAGGGCCGCCCGGACGTTGACCCGGGTAGGACAATCAGTCAGGGGTAGAAGGAACGTGGGCTTACTTACCCGGGTGGAAATGGGAGGTTGGAGGGAGTTCAGGGCACCGACCACACCGCTGAGATGCCGAGTGCCCCGTTTTATGATAGACCTCGTCTTCGGAAGCCTCGCGAGGGCAAGTGAGCTGCCAGACTCAGCGATAGTCTGGGCAGGCCACTTTCCCTCCCCAACCATTGGGATGTTCTACGATGTCGCTGTGGAGCATGGGCCGTTCTAGGGAAACAGGGCCCACGAGTTACTGGAAGTCATCCACATCCTGATGTTCAGGGCGCCACGGCTAGACTGGGCGGGATGCGAACGCATAATCAAGAGGGAAATTGAGATAGGAGAGAGTTATTTAGCAGGGGTGGCTGAACTATTTGAGGAGCCGACCGAACTAGAAGAGCCGCAAGGGCGAGAGCGGGACTAGCATCCGCAGGCGGGTCAATAGGGCAGATCGAGTATAGTTTGCTGCGTACGGAAGTTCGCCGATGGGAATAAGAAAGAGGCCTCGGACCTGGATGGCCAAAACCCACTAGAAAAACAAAGAAGGGGGTAGACTCCTAATGATTGACCATAACCCTGAAGGTCAAAAACAGGAAACACTGCTCGGGAAGACTTCCCCTAGCAGAATGCCTAACCCAGACTCCCTCGCATCGGTCCGACGGGACAATGGCACTACAAACGAGCTTGTGATAAAGGAAGCCAAGTCACGTTCATAGCTCGGTTGGGCGGCAGGGTCAGTCGTGGCTCCTCCTTAAGGAAGGGCAATCAGGAAACGGGGATAGGAAAAAGGGCTATAAAGATAAGCCAACAGAGCCAGGAGCCTAGGGAACCTAAATACCTCGCATTGCGTGTGCCCTGGGAATTCTTTGGCTTATGCAGAGCTAGGCAAAATGACAACGGAGGAGGAAACAGATAACCGTAAGAGTGAAGGAGAACCAGGCTTAGGAGGCAGTGCCGTACAAAGCGAAGGGGGGCAGAAGGACAGAGAATCGATAAATCCGGATGGTACCAAAGGGAACCGGAAGGAAATCTCCACGGGAGAAAGCTCGGGGAAAGCCGGGGGAAGCAGGCAAGGGACTCAGGAGACCAATGAGGGCAGAAATAAGGATAGGACAAGCCCCTGAAACTCGAAAGGAGCCATGTCTAAGAAAGTAAGGGTCACGGATGTGAGGCGCAAACTAGCCGAGATAGAAAATAAGATCGCGGAATACAAGGCAAGATTGATTGAGGAAATAATGACTGGGAACGAAGAAGACCCTCTACAGGTGGAACCCCGGAACGAATGGAAAACCAGCCGAGGTGGGACTGGACAAGGGGATAAAGGTGGTGACCGTGGGGGAACGCCGAGCAAGAGAAGGAAAGAGAGAGAGAGAACTCTCCGGGGATGGAGGCAGAAAAGGCTACGACCCCGCCAGCCGTAGATAGTAGGGCTAGCCGCTTGCCGACCACGCCAGCAGTAACACGAGGGTACGAAGGACTCTGGAGCCTTAGGGAAAGAGTGTTGGGATGGTTTGACCCAGAAGGAACTACGAAAACCAGGGAGGGACAGAAGGTCGGCAAGGAAGGTCCGGATAACAGTATGGCAGGCGAGGCCAGCAGCTCCGAGGGCGGCCTTAGAAAGATAGTGTTGTCCCTCGCGCGAGCACTAAACAAAAACCAAGGCTACCTAGCGGATGCTAAGAAAAAGTTGACGTTTGATGGGGCAAACATCACGAAATTCCTTTACGAGAATCTGGCTGCTCTGTTGAAATGGACCGAAGAGGAGAAGATGGACCACCTGGGGCAGCATGTGTCTTTGAGCCTAGAACGGGACATAATGGTCATCGTGGCCACAAGCCGGTCTTGGAAAGAAACTCGGGATGTGATGATGAGAAAGTATCTGGCAGCAGAGAAGATGGTAACGGAGACCGATTTAGCGGTAGTCCAGAGGAAGAACTTCGCAACGTACAATGACTTCCTACGGGAGTTTACTTTGGTAGCACTAAGAATCCCCGGGGTTACGGACCGGATAATGAGTAAGTACTTCCTCAGACAGTTCTCCGAGTTCGACAAGGACAAGATCATGTCGGCTTACCAACAGACGAGCAAATTTGTAAACACTAGGGATGTTGATTTCAGTACGGTAACGGATCTGGCTGAGAAGACGGTAGTGACCGAGACATTGGCCTTGCTTAAGGAAGGTGAGGTCATAGATCTGACCAGTAAAACAGGCGACAAGGTAAAGAAGGGGATTGAAAGTCTACATGAGCGGGTGCACGGGGTCGACAATAAAATTGAAAGGATGGAGGGCGCACTACTGGTTATGCAGGCGCAAGTATCCCGACCCGCCCTCCCTCCCCAGGAAGCTAGGGTTCCGCTAGGTGTAGCCAACCGGGGATTCGGACGGAGGGATCCTGCTAACGAGCAATGCAAGTACGGTACTGCGATGGGACATTATGTGCGCGCATGTCCAAATCTCAACCATGATATCCTAAAAAGGAGATGCACCAGGTCGTTAAAGGGAAAGATATCCGGACCACAGGGAGAGCGGGTGAATTGGAACTCACCAGGGGGAATGCGGCGAGCCATTATCATGCTCAACGGGTTAGAAATAACGGCCGTAGAAGCCGAACCGGTGGGCGAGATCATCTGGGATCAACTCCGGGGGCGCGGGCCACAGGTTAACTTCATTCTGGAAAACGACGGACGTGATAGGGTGAACGCAACCACTCGACTAGGAACGGCCGGGAGAAGGATTAACCGTGACACCATTATGGAGGAGGTCGCCGGAAGCTCCGAACCCCGGGCAAAGCCTGAGACCGAAGAACCAGAGAAAGTCTATGGGAAACCTAGGGAGGAGGAGCCTGCGGACAAGGTTATCGCCGCTAAGAAGAGTTTCGGTATCAAATCCCGATCTTAACCTTGCCTGAGATCGACGACACCATTAGCAAGTTACTAGAAACCATGGTGTCGGTGTCTTTTCAGACCATGCTGCAGGCTAGCCCTAGGTTGCTCAAAGGGCTTAGACAACTGTTGACTCAGCGGCGAGTAGAGATAGGCGACAACCCCGAATTACCAGAAGGGGAGAGGGAGGAGGAAACACCGCAAGAAGTGGCTAACCTTCAGAGGAGTCACGGGGACTTGGAGGATCTTGAGAAAGTCTTTGCAGACATTCGTTTGAGCTTGCCCAACCGAGAGGGCGGCGAAGTCATGAGGTCACCACCCGGGACAAAGCTTAGCTTTCATGCACTGCCCGTAGGGAAGCTGAAAATCCAGATTGGGACTCATCGTACCGACGCGTTAGTAGATAGGGGAGCAGAAATCATCCTCATAAGAAGATATTTCGCAATGATCACGGGATGTACGGTAAACAAGGAAGTAACATGGAGCATCCGGGGAGCTGGCGGGGAAATCCCGTTCGCTGGGTACGTCACGAAGTGCACGGTAAAGGCAGGAGTCAGAGAATCGATCTGGTCGTTTCAGCGGATGACCGTAATGGAGGAAATGGACCACGACGTAATCCTCGAGAGACCGTGGTGCGCGAACGTGGAGATGATAGGCATGCACTTGCACGATGGCTCATACATGGTAAACATAGAGGACCCAGTGACCGGCCGGGGAGAGCTCCTCCGACTCCTTGGAACGGGAGGAGACCCTCTGAAGGGGAAATTGGCAACATGGTCACCATCGTTCGAGGATAGCACGCGAAAAGGGGCTTTCGCACGGATGGAGGGTATGAGAGAAAGGGTAGAAATCATAATTGAGGAAGCATTCAACAAGAAGGAGTGGATCAAGATGGGCCTGCCCCAGAAGAAGAGGAGGCAGGAGGACGAAGTCCTAGGTATTATGGTAGCGAAAAATGAGTCAGAGGTCGAACTTGATGGTAGCCTGACTAAACGGAAAGAAGTACGCATAGACGTGTCAGAAGTCGCACTCGAGATCCCCGATCTGTTACAACTCATCAAGGCCCTCAGATACCACAAGGTAGGAGTGGATTCGGCAGCCTTGGCCAAATTCGAAGGAGAGGTGCAAAAGGGATATTGCCTGAATGGAAAACTAGTTAGTATTCAACCACGAGTCGTAGARGCGACGAGGGCGATTCCGACTGTTCATTTTTTAGGAGAAAGATCCCGGAAGGAAGTGTTCGAAAGTACAAGCCGATAGGGAAGAAAGCAAAACCGGTCTCAATCCTGCTAGAGACATCAAAGGAAGAAGCTATGGAGAAGAAGGAAGAGGTCCTTCGAGTGATCCGAGAAAGAAGGGCGACGAAGGGGCATTGGATACCAGATGAAGTAGTTGACATAATGAAGATAGGGATAGACGGGTTCTTAACGGGAGAAGAGACCCGCCTGATCAAAAGGACCGGCCAAGAGTTTCACCTGGCATTTGCCTTTAAGGGACGACTAGATGCGAAGCTGATCCCTCCGGTCAGAATCCACAAAGTAGAACATGAGTGCTGGAATGACAAGGGGCCGTCCTATGAATTTAGGATAGCAGGGGAAATGACAGACCTCCTCCGAGCAAAAATGGACTCCTTCGTTGCGGAACCTACGGCGTCACCGTACGCAAACCGGTGGTTCGTCTTTCGAAAGACTAACAAGACACTAAGGTGGATCCAGGATCTGCAGAAGTTGAATGTGGTAACCATCCGGGATGCTGACTCGCTACCTCAGGCTGACTTATTAGCAGAATCGCACGCCGGTCGAAGCATTTACTCCCTGATAGATCTGTACTCAGGGTACGACCAACTTCCGTTGGATGTTCGGGACAGGCCGTACACCGCTATGCACACCCCCGTAGGCCAGCTACAGATGCAAGTGACCCCTATGGGATTCACAAACGCGGTGGCCGAAGTGCAACGCAGGATGCTCGCCATGGCCGGCGACATGTTCCCAGAAAAATGTGAGCCTTACATCGATGACAATCCGATCAAAGGCGCGCAGAAGAGGGACGAGACGGAAGTCCAGCAAGGGATCCGAAGTTTTGTGTGGGACCACCTGCAGGACATCAAGGACTTACTCCGCCGGTTCCTAGTATACAACATTACGGCTAGTGGACCAAAGAGTATCCTAGCAGTACCGGAGGTAACTATACTAGGATTTCGTTGCGGTGCTTACGGCAGAAAGCCGGATCCGGTAAAGACCGACAAGATATCACAGTGGCCGACACCACTGCGCACGACGATGGAGGTAAGGGCATTCCTAGGCGTAGTCGGCTTTTGGAGGATCTTCATTAAGAACTTTGCCAAGATTGCTGAGCCTATCCAGGTTATGATCAGGGAAGAAGGAACCATGGATTGGACGGAGGAGCGAGAAGGAGCTGTCCAAAAGCTCAAGGACATATTGACATCTGAGACAGTCGCCCTGTCCGCGCCTTGTTTTAATGACGAAGTAGGACTACCCTTCATCCTAAAGACGGGTGGAGGACCTTTGGCCATAGGAGGTGTGTTGATTCAAAGGGATGAGGGAGGAAAAGAGAGGCCAATTAGGTTTGAAAGTAGAACCCTGCACTCCGCAGAGCGGCGGTACTCACAGTTCAAGAAGGAGGTCCTAGCCATCTTGTACTGTCTTAAGACTTTTCAGGCCTACCTATTTGGGAGGCGGTTCATCCTCAGGATCGATCCGACGAATGTTGCAGAGCCCTTAAGGAATTACAGGCCTATAGATCCGGCGGTGGGGAGATGGGTAGGATTTATCTAGCAGTTCGATTATAAGATCGAACAGATTGTGGGAATTAGGAACAAGGCTGATGGGCTGAGTCGGGTCTGCATCACTCCCGAAGGGGTGGAGGATGCGGAGCCCATAGACGCATTCCTTGAATATGAAGGAGGGACTCTTGCGGTGGATAACGAAATGATGAGCGAAGAATGCACATCGGGAGAACTATTGATCCAGACTTTGGAGAAGGGGGCACCTGCCGTAGTAGCTGAACTTAGAGAAGGATCAGTCACCACTCGAGGACGCAGAGAAGAAAATGACTCATGGGGAGCGATAGTAGGACCGAAAGAGGAACCAAGAGCAATGGCGGTCGAGGAAGGTCGGGAAGCAGTGATGAGCTTAGTAGAATATTGGGAGAGGAAAGAGTTGCAATGGGTGGTAAACCAGATGCAGGAAGGAAAGGATGGGGATCGGAAAGGGGAGGAGTTTTTCTATGTCCAATCATACGAAGGACTCTTTCGGGAGATCGGGTTGTTGCTGGTAGGAAACAAACAACCTACGGAAGTCAGTATTAAAGTGAGAGAAGAAGTCGAAAGATACGTCCTAAGGGGCGGGCATTTGTTCCGAAGGGAGGAAGGTGTTATGCCAGAAGGGTTGTGTGCGGAAGATCTAGGCAAGTAGACGTTATCCAGGCAATGCACGATCGGTTGGCTGGAGGTCATCAGTCATCCAAAGGAATACTTGCAAAGATGACGCCACTCTATTATTGGTCAGGCATAGCGGGCATGGTCGCCATATACTGCCAGACTTGCCTTATTTGCCAAGAACGAAGCTCGGTGCGGGTCTTGGAGCCGCTTAGACCAACGTGGGTGCTAGAGCCGGGACATCTGGTCCACCTCGACCTTGCGGCCATGCCTGTATCAACGGATGGGTACAGGTATATCCTGGATGCGCGAGACAACTTGAGTGGGTTCGTGGAGGCGGTCGCCCTTAAGAAAAAGAAGGGGAGGAGTGTGACGGACTGGATAGAAGACTTCGACTTGAGGCATCCGTTCGTCAGGAGGTTTATAGCAGACAATAGAACGAATTTTGTGAACCAAAAAGTATTGGGGATGCTTAAGAGACTCTGCGTACCGAACAAACTCATCGAGTCGTATCACCCTGAGGCCAATGCACCTGTGGAAAGGGGGCACCGGACCTTGAAGAACACGATTGCAAAACTCGCAGCGGACCATCTGGGGAACTGGCCTAGGCATCTTAAGCAGGCTGTCTTTGCAGAGAATATGACCCCTAAAAGGATAACAGGATATCCCGGCAGAGCTTTGGTATGGAAGAGAGATCGACTCTCCTGTGAAAGCCTTGGTACCTACCTGGAATAGGTTAGATGATGATCCGCAAATGACCACTGAAGAGTTAATCGAGGCAAGATGTCAACAAATCCTTAAGAATGAGGAGGTCGTGGAAGACATTGTCAACCGGGTACTAGACAGGAGAATGAGGGACAAAACAAGGTGGGACCAGGTTAAGAATGTCAGAAAGGAGCCACTTCAAGTGGAAGAGATAGTATTGCTAAGGAACTCGGCACTAGAGAGTACTTGGTCGGGACAGCAAGGAAGAAGGTTCAAACCCTACCGGGTCGCCAAGCGGGTGGGACTGAACACCTTCGAACTGAAAAATTTGGATGGAACTGGATTGAAAGGGCCCTTTCCGGGGAAACGATTGGTCAGGTTTCTAAGTCGGGACCCAGTGGAACAATGGCTTCAGGAGGCCGAAGATAAGGAAACTGAGGAGCCACAAGCTAAAGACTGACCACAGCCTTGCCCACACTATGGTTTGTCTCTGACCATGTTCATGGGACTGTCATTTTTTGGGGGGACTGGCGCTTTGGCTTGGACTGACTTAGGTTGAAAGGGAGCGTGACTTGGGGGTTTGCAATATCTGGCTTGTGTGACGACGGGAAGGGATGTCCGGGGCATTGTACCATAGTTTTTGATGGGAAAAAAAAAAAATGGGGTCATCACAAACGACGCATTCGCATGTATAATAGGGGCGTGCTGCGAAGGATGTTGGGAGCATTCTGGGAAAGGGGGGAACTACCTACCAGACTGGGGGAATGGGTGCATGAGGGGCTTTGCGGGTGTTGTTTTGTTATACAGGGTCTAAAAGAAAAGAGAAGATGGAGTTCAGTGACGAAAATGACAGCGGGGCAATCAACAGGGCTACCGGAGGGGAGGAAGCAGGACCAAGCCAAGGGAGGAGGGCGGCAAAGAGAAAGTTGTATATAGGACTCATGGGTGGGTCAGTGGTAGGCAGGGGAGGAAGGAAATGCTTGTGTAGAAAACCCTCACCCCTCCGCAAGGGAGAAGGTATAGAAATCTCATCTGACAGTGAGAGAGGGAAGAAAAAGGCAGAAGTGGAAGAAGGAGGCAATGCAGAGATGGGAGATAAGGTTCAGGTCTTTGATGAGGAAGGAGTCAACAGGGGCAAGCGACGAGGAAGGAGTCAACAGGGGAAGGAGTCAACAGGGGCATGGGGAAAGCGAGGGGGGACAAGACATGCGCGACAAACATGAGGAGGGTGAGGAAAGAAGGGAAAGTCCGCTTGAAGGACGAAGCGGCCACAACAGTTTTGAGGGGTATGAGACGGGGACAGAGATTCATTTTACCTACGATCCGAAGAACCTTGCAGGTGTGTATAGCCCCATACAGAAAGAAGGCGAGGAGGACGAGGAGGAGGATGTACGAGAAGTAATAGAAATCAGCAGCGGGGATGAGAGGGATGAGATCTCGAGGCCTAGGGAAGAGGGGCGGCTTCCGATGCACTAGCTGGGCGACGGGGCTTTCAAATGGGAGGACGAGTTTGGGCCAACACCCAGTCATTGGTTTCAGCAATGGACCAATGTGATCAGGCACGAATGGATTATCAAGACTCGGGAACTCGCAAAGGCAGGGGTGGAAGCCACACCACTGGATTTTCTTAACGAGGCAGAGTTACGAAAAATTGTAAGGATAAGGAGAAAAATCGAGACCTTCGACCTGGGGGTTAGACAGCCGACTGAGGAACGGGGTGGACCAGGAAACGAGCAAGTTGAGGCACAGGACAACAATAGGCATTAGATGTTGATTGAGTGTTGGGCAAGAATCCTGGTTTTATTTCTCAATTGCAAAACATTGGAGCAGAATGTGTATAGTATGAGTAAGTTTGCAAAGGATGAGTGATGGAAGGGTCAGCTAAGACTGTGTCGTGATAAGATTAGAAGATAGCATATTGAGGCTACTTTTGGATGAGTTACCTTCGAAAGTGGGTACACAAGACAAGGACATGGGGCATGGGATGAGACAAGTTGGGAAGGGTGTATTGTGAAATTTGGTTGGAGTAAGGACTGTGTTTTTTTATGAAAGAAATTTTGAGTATGGATTGACGAGCAAAACAAAGCATTGAATGTTGGTCGAGTACAAGAGAGGTTAGGGAACTTATGGGTTAAGGGGCGTGAAGAACACTCCTTCCCTAGGAGCCTAATCCGACTGAGTCATGAATGAGTCTGAGGATAGTCAAAATCTGAGTGATCAGAAAGAGTGAAAATGGAAGGGGCGCCCCTGTCTTTTTGTTATGGATGAACGGCTGGATGGGCTAGTGCTACTTGGGGTCGCAAGCCCCAACTCGAGTACTAGACGCTAAGTCAGATATACGCATGGATAGTATATTACTGAGAGAAATGGAAGAAAGGGAACAGCACGCAAAACAAAACTGAGATGAGATGGCCACCTTCTAACCTCCAAGACAGAAATGGATCCGTAACCTCGAGGCCCACCCCCTCGGGCACTAACATTGAGAATGGAAAGGAATGACCCTAACCAGGCTGTTCGACTTGAGAATGGAAAAGAATGGCTCTAACCAGGCTGTTCGAATTGAGAATGGAAAGGAATGACCCTAACCAGGCTGTTTGACTTGAGAATGGAAAAGAATGGCCCTAACCAGGCTGTTCGACTTCAGTATGGAAAAGAACAGCCCTAACCAGGCTGTTCGACTTAAGAATGGATAAGAACGACCCTAACCAGGTTGTTCGGGAATGGCCCCTGACAAGGGTCGTTCCTTTCTGAAATAGGCACTGGGGTCCCCTGCATATTTGATTAAGAAAGGTTGATTGAGGAAGGTTGATTAAGATTGTGCTGGAAAGAGCAATAAGAGATGGGAAAGGCCGGTGGGTCGGTCATTGAAATAGCCAAAGGATGGAAGAGAGAGATGGAAAAGGTCGGCAGGTCGGTCATTGAAATAGCCAATGGGATGGACGGAGGAGATGGAAAAGACCGGTGGGTCGGCCGCTGAAATAGCCAAGGGGGCGGAAGAAAGATGTGAATGAGAAGGACAGGATAAAGAAGGCGGAACCTTAAAGCCAAGAAGGGCAGGGACCGTTGGGACGGTCACAGAGATTGGGTGTTGAGGAATGAGAGAATTGAGGATTGAATGGGCGAAAGTGTTAGTCTTGAGAAATAGTTATTGAAAGAATGACCGTCAGACCGGCCATGGGGGTAGCCTTGTTGATGAGAGGCTGTCGGACCAGCCATGAGAATCAGCCTTGGAAATAGCATGGGATTGAGTGTTTTGAAGATGGAATATTGCATTGCATAGCCAGGGGACCCTAGGCAACTTGATGTAAGGTCGTCGGGCCGACCATGGAAATAGCAAGAGATTGAGCTTTCTTTTTTTTCTAGTCTCAGGTCTCAACATAAGGGGGATAGCAATGCCTGCATCGCGGCCCCAAGACCTCTACCCGTTAAGGGAAAAGTCTCAGCGTGACCTGCTCCTCATAAGAAGGAATAAGGGTTGAAGGACCAAAGCACCTCTCTCTTTGATTGATGCTGGTCGTCCGGAACTAACCCCGACAACGAGCTCTAGTCGGGGAGTTCAAACTGCGCCTCATGTTGAAACCGAAACGTCAAGTGCGTGGTGCCAAACGGGCGAGAGAGCCATTCTTTTTCCTAAGTCTCATTTTTTCTCCCCAACCACACGCCATGCCGTAGAGGGGCGGCACGGCCGTTTGGACCACGGCTTCTCTCGTTAAGTTGAGCAGCACTGTCCAAAGGGAGGAATCGGGCGTGGTACCGGGTGGAAGCCGCAACCACCACAGGGCGAGTGACACCGCCCTGCCGGATCATTACAACCGTTCCGGAACTAACCGCGAGGTCTTCATAACTGCACTCGCAGACTAATAGAGAGCCCCAACTCTCTTGAAAAGAAGAGGCTGGATCCAAGAAAACACCGCTCGGGAGGAACGATTCGCAAGAAAGCACTTACGGCAAGATGGGGTCCTGGGAGGCTTGGACTGGACCTACCTCCCAGATGTGGGGTGGTACCTCAGTGATGACGTCCGTCTCGTAAGCAGCAAAAGTCGGACTGGAGTAGGGGATGAGGTGAGTTATCAGCAGGGTGAGGACTGATCACCCTTCCTTTTTTAGGTTGATGGGCCGGCATGCGTCTACTCAGTTGGTGGACCAAGGTCTGTGTACCTCCAAGTGTGAACTAGTCGTATGATGGGGACATCGCATTTTGAGTGGGGGGAAGGTGTGCTATCTACCGAAGAAAAAGCGTGCAAAAGAGAAGGATGCCATGAGCGTAAGAATGAATGAGTAATTGACTTTGCGCAGGCTTGAGAAAAGGCCTGACAAGATGTCCAGAAGAAAAGAATGGATTGACTTTGCGCAGGCTTGAGAGAAGCCCTGACAAGATGTCCAGAAGAAAAGAATGGATGAGTAATTGACTTTGGGCAGGCTTGAGACAAGGTCTGGCAAGATGTCCAGAAGAGAAACGGATGAATAATCAACGTTGCATGAGCTTGAGAAAAGGTCTGGCAAGATGTCCAGAAGAGAAACGGGTGAGAAATTGACGTTGCATGAGCTTGAGAAAAGGCCTGGCAAGGTGTCCAGCCGAAGAAAAGATGTGTGAATGACTCCGCATGAGCTTGAGAAGAGACCTGGCGAGATGTCCAGGAGAAAAATGGATGAGTATTTGACCTAGCATGGGTTTGAGAGAAGGCCTGGCAGGATGTTCAGAGAAGAAATATATGTGAAATTGGTTTTGCGTAGACCTAAGGAAAAGTCTGGCAAGACGCCCAGATAAGAGATACAGGTATAATGGACTTTGCATGAGTATGAGAGAGGTCTGGCAAGAGGCCAGAACAAAGATGTGAACAAGAGGGACTGAGTAACGCGCATTTTAAAGCCTCGATACGACAAAGGACGAATGAGGATGACACACATAAGCTGGGCAAAATGACATGGAAAAAATACATCGGAACTGGCTAAGCATGAGACTGAGGAAAGAATGACGGGAGAACATGGATTGCACGGGTCGAAAATTAGATTATTTTTTTTCTTTTTTTATGACCCTAAGAGTAATGAATGAGGCGAAACCGAAATGGTTTCTGCTCGGCAATGTTTTCTCAATGAAATGGGAAGATAGATTTGAGATTACGAAGCACTTAAAGGGAGTTGTGCCTGGGTTCACTGATGCGAAGTGGGTATCACCACAGCAAAGGCGGCAGTTGTACTGGACGAACATCTCCCTTCCGGAACAAATGTCTGACATTGAGTCGCATCCGAAAACTTGCCTACAATTTGTTATCAATAAAGCCAAGGCATAAAATGAGAAAACCAATTGTGTTATGACAACAAATTGTCGCCCTAGGAATAAAGTCAGCATGCCAGTAGTAAAGTGCATGAAGCGAGGAGAGCCTCGTCTGCTTCATGTTACTGAAGTTGAAAGAATTATGGGCTGCCCTGCTGGGTATACAGAGTTGACTGAAGAGGACGTTTGCAACTCAATTGAGGGAAAGATAAAGAGGCAGAACTCTGACGGAAATGAGCAACCTGGTCTAAGATGTACAACCTTTGACTCCCCCATACCCTCCTCCACCCCAAGGGACGGAAGCTAAGGAAAACCTTGAAAAAGAAATGGGAAAAGAACAAAATGGACCCTAGCAAACTAACCATCCATAACATTTCATCTCCCTCTCTCATCTATTCCTCCAAAACTCACTGACAAGAGATTGGTGCACGATGAGAACATCGTGAAAGAGAGGGGGGAATGTGTCGGGACTGGTGAGTCTCGAATAACTTCCCATCACTCGAGAGGCCGAATATGGACGAACTGTGCACAACAAAGAACTCCGAAGTGAGACGAGATAAAGGATTAGGCTGCAGAAGGGAGTAATGCCCTGGGGCGAGAACCACACGAGGAAAGAACTAAGCGGCAGCAAGCAAGCGAGCGCAAAAACAGGGGCACATAGAACATAGCAGGAGGCCGGGAGGGTCATCGGAATGCAATAAGACTAAGGCCAAAGGGCCCTTTGAACTAGCAATTGCAGCGCAACAGCAATAAGGGAATAAGGAAGTCGAGGGGTGGGCGGCCAGAAGCCGCGGGGAGTCAAGAAATGAGGGGCCAACGTGGGGGCCACCTACGGGAGCCTCGGAGCGGAGGCCCACGACCAAAGAAATCGGCACGCACAAGGCGCGAGGAAAGACTAAGGAGAGGGGTCGCTATGGGGTGACAAGACGCCCAAGGGGCATGGGACACCTCGTGGAAAGGCACCCGGAGCCACGTGGAACTAAGTAAAAATAATGGCATCCGGGGCGAAATGTGTCGGGGACTGCCGACGGGACCAAGTGTCGGGGACCGCCGACGGGACTAAACGTCGGGGACCACCGGCGGGACTAAGTGTCGGGGACCACCGACGGGACAAGTGGCGGGGACATGTGAAAGTCCCAAGAAGAAACGGCGGCACCGCATGAGGGAAAAATAATAAATGCAAGGTTCACCGTCAAGATCGACATTTTGACGGTCAAGAATATTAGCACCACTAGTGCAAGTACTAGTGGTGACAAACGAAAAGGCCAAAAGGAAAAGGAAAAGTAAGGAAAACTGAAGTGGGAGGCATGGGAGCAATCCGAAAAATCTCGTATCAGCCTCCCTCAAGAAAATGGAGTCAAAATAAACCTTATGTGAAAAATAGTCTCCGGGAGAAAATCGGAGTAGGAGGGGTCACTACGGAAGAAGTGTAGGAGCAAAAGGAAGTTCCCATGGGCATGGGAAGGCTATTGTTGCAGTCCAAGAAATAACGGACTGCACCATGGGCATAGAGAGGGCCAAAACTAAGAGGATGAGGCTAGAAAAGGGCCTTAACGGCCACTTGACACTTGGCATGCTAGAAAAAAGAGAGAAAATAATAAAAAATGTGGGAGAATAAGACAAAAAGAGTGAGAAGGAGTGAGTGAGTTAGCCGTCAGTAGGGACTGCCATAGGTAGGGACTGGCAGGTCCCTACTGTCCAAGAAAGGAGGAGAAAATAAAGGAAAAGAAAAGAAAAGGAAAGAAAAGAGAAAAAAGTCTTAACGGTAAAAAACGGTCACTTGGGGAGATTCATCCATGACCATATTCATTCTGGAAAATGGCGGTTACAAAGGACGTTGATTTTCTTTGATTTTTGCAGAGAAAATCAAAGAAAATCAAGGCCTCTTGCAACCGGAGTAAAACGGATTACATACATGAGGAGAAACAAATGTTTTAGGTGCGTCCGGAGTCAAAATCAAGTCCGGATGCACTTAGGAATTGGCCGTTTCTTTTTCTTTTCAGTAAGGGCTAGTTGTGGGGCATTGGGGCTAAGGAATTGACCCCCATTGCAGTCCGAGTTGCAACGGACTGCATGGGGGAAAAAAAACACATGTTCTAGGTGCATCCGGAGTCAATATTGAACCCGGATGCACTAGAAAATTTAACGCTTCATTTTCTTTTAACATGGGGCAAGTTGTGGGGCTGTGGGTATAGAAAACAGCCATAACTGCAGTCCAAGAAATTTCGGACTGCATGGGGATGCCAAGGCCAAGAAAAAATGGGCTACGACAAGCCCGGAAGGCTAGAAAGGAGCAATTTCGGGAAGGGGCAAGTAAAGACGGTAAACGGCAACCGTGAGATGAGATTTCACGGCCTAAAAAAATCGGCACACATGTAGAAATGATGGGACCACCAAGGGCAATGGGCCCCAAAAAAATAAAAATGGGACGCCGTCCGGAATGTTGTCGGGGACCAAATGGGTCCAAATAATAAAAATCGAAAAACGGGACACGCGTCGGCGGGACCGCCGGAGGGACAAGGAAATGGAGCTGGCATGAAGGAAAATGGCGGGGACTTGGGATGTCCCAAAGGAACCATGAGCAAACGCAAGGAATAATTGTGCAAGTAAACAGCACCGTCGAGATCGAGGATCTAGACGGTGGAAAATATTAGCACCACTAGTGCAAACACTAGTGGGAGCAAGTGGGAGAGTCATGAGAGAAAGAAAAGTGAAATAAGGATGTTGGGAAGGCTACCCAGCAGTCCGGGATATCTCCGACTGGCTAGGCATAAGGAAATAGAGCCTTGAGAGACTCAACATGAGAAAAAGATCGCCCGTAAAAAATCGGAGCAAAAGGGGCTCAAAATTTGGCAAACGGGAGCAAAATGGAGCCCCCTAGAACATGGGGGTGCCATTGTTGGAATCCGAGATGTAACGGCCAAGTAACAGCCATGAACCTGGCCTTGAATGAGGCCCTAGGGCCTAGAAAGAGGGTGCACAGTAGTTTGATACTTGTCACAACAGAAATAAAAGAAAAAGAAAGAAACATGAGAGAAAAAGGAGGGAGAATGAGACAAAAAGGGAGAAAAGAGTGGAGAAGAGTGTGCCGGTCAATTGGGACCTGCACAGTAGGGACTGGCAGGTCCCAACTGTGACCTCATCCCTCCTAGAATGAGGGAGGGAAATCCGGATTGAAAACTCAATAAAATCTGAATTAAAAAGCAGAAAATAAGAGAAAAGGCAAAAATGAAGTGGTCGGATTTCTTTTTAACCATGGATCTGATATCAGATCTCATGGTGGAGAGGAACTAGCCGTTTTTTTGTGGGCGAGCTCAAAACGGCTAGCTCCGAAATGAGGTGGCAACCCAAAATGGAAAGAAACAAAAGAGGAAAAATGTCAAAACTGTGCATTTGGCCCAAAAAGAGAGCCAGATGCACCAAAAATTGAAAAAGTAGACTTAGGGGCTCAAAATTGATGCAAGGGCTACTAGGAGGTAGCTCGGATTATTACTGGCCTTGGATCTCAGCTAGATCCAAGGCTGAAAATGTGGCGCCACATAGAAAAATGCTCCGGCTTACCCAAGGGAGGCCAAAACTTGAAAAAATCGAGAAAAAAAACCACAAGGCCTTTTTCTTTCGAGTATTGCTGCCCCTTGGGCATTACGACCCTAGGGGGCAGCATTTGAGCAATGAAAAAGAAGCCGGAGTAGGCCACGAGGCAGTCCGAGTTGGTACCAACCACTCGGACTGCATGTACTTGGCCAAAATGAGGCCCAGGTACCTCCAGGAGGGCCTAGTAGGGGAATTTGGCCTTGAGGGTACCTCGGCTCACTCCAAGGTAGTTAGAGAGGCTCATGGGCTGGCCGGACTTCTGGTTTCAGCCTACATAAGCTGAGGATGCAGTCCGCCACTCTCACATTTGCATGAGGAGTGCTCATGCTGCCCAAGTGAGCTCATATGAGCACCTTTGCACTTGGCGTTAGGAGGGAGGAGCCCATGCTAGTGGGAAAGCTTAGAGGAGACTAGGAGATAGAAGGGAGGACTCTAGAGGATAGTAATGGAGGGAGAGACACTGAGGAGGTGATCCGCCATATCCCTCCTGGGTGTAGGAGAGAAAGAGAGGCTAGAGGAGCCCCATTAGCCCTCCTAGAGGGGAGGACTCCATAGCCATAGCTGGGGGAACTTGCCATAGCCTGAGAGAGAGCAATGAAGGAGTAGAGAAGGGCTTGGAGAAGAAGGAAGTCATAGCCAATAGGGGATTGTGCAAGGAGTGGAAGCTTTATCAAGAGGACACCAACATCAAGGAATCAACAAGGTGAGAGGAAGGAAGAGACTTCTCCACCTTCATCTTCTTCTTCTTTTTCTTCCTCTTCTTCTTCTCCTCCATCTTCTTCTCCTTCTTCTTCTTCTTCTTCCTCTTCTTCTCCTTCTTCCTCTCATCCTTCTTCTTCCTCCTCACTCCCTCCTTCTTCCTTCTCTTCTCGCCCCGTTCATCTCCTCCTCCCTCCTCTTCACTTTCATTCTCTTTGTCTTCTTCCTCTTCTTCTACATCTCCATCTCCCTCATCTCTCTCCCCTTCTCCTCCATCTTCTCTTACTTCATCTTCTCTCTTCCATGGGTTAATCAAACTCTTCTCTTTCACTTAAACACTAGGTGGTAGTACTCCGATTCTTTCTTAGATGCTTCTTGATACAATCTTGGTGATTTGGGCTCTCCAAACTTGTGATTTTCACACTCACACTAGTAGGTAGTACAGCGCTTCACCCATGGATGCTTCTTGATGCAAT
>BFEA01000151.1:2596471-2633959 GCA_003427395.1 Chara braunii | reverse complement strand
CTCTCTCTCTCTCTCTCTCTCTCTCTCTCTCTCTCTCTCTCTCTCTCTCTCTCTCTCTGTGTGTGTGGGTGGGTGGGTGTGTGAACATGCGTATACGTCGAGGCTATCGTCTTTTTGAGTGTACATAGCATCGAACAGGTAAGTACCTGAGATAGGGAGTTCCTGCATCTATATAGGCGCATAGGCATACAAGGGCTTTCCTGGGACGTCCGACCAGATTCGTTGCATGTAGCGCTCGCTTCTACCCCCACCGTAATCCGTTTCGGTCAATTTCTCCACTTCCCTTTTATTCTCCGAATAACCGCCGATTCAACTCCTTAGGAAGCTCCTCAGGAGAAAAAAAAATAATAATAATAATAAAAAGGGAGAAAAAAATAAATTGTGTGAAGCTCCCTCACAAACCACGTCGCCAAGCGCTATGCAACATCTGCAAAGGGATTTGCGCAACGGGCTTGGATAGCCTTGGATTCTTAACCCTACCTTTTTTTTTTTTTTTTTTTTTTTTTTCAAGATGATGGGTCACTGATATATATATATAGTATCTGGGAGGGTCCTATGTAACGGTGTTCCATGCCCAAGTCAAATGTTTTTCAGCCCTTCCAATGATGGGATCTGCATGGCTGGCAATCGACTCCTGTGGCTCTCATGCTTACATATGGTTTAGTCTTGCTGGCTGGTTTTTTCCTGAATCGAACGGCCGGTCATTACAGTTAAATTTGGGCGAACTTCACGTCTAGATACACAGCCACAATGACCGTACGTTCTAGTCCGTATTACCATATGACGATGTCCCTGGGGTCATGACGGAGGAGAATGATGAGTTGGGAACATAATTTTATTTTTATTTTTTTTTATGTGTGAGAGAGAAAGAGAGAGAGAGAGAGAGAGAGAGAGAGAGAGAGAGAGAGAGAGAGAGAGAGAGAGATTGGGGAAGTGACTGGAAGTAATGCACGTGGAGCTTTGCAAGCCGATGGTTCAGCTCACGACCGACAGATCGTCATCCGTTTTTTTTTGTTTTTTTTTTTGTCGGGTTTTTCCTTCTTTTTTTTCAAAGAACAGGGCCTCCTTCTGAACGCTGAGATTTCACATATCCACGAACAGGTTTTTTGTGTCTTCAGGAAGTCAGATTTGAGGCAACCAGCCTTGTCCGTTTACCACCTCTCTCTCCCCCTACTGATTCCCTCGCTCAAGAACTGGAATGCACATCACACCCTTGTCCGTTTACCACCTCCCCCCCCCCCTACTGATTCCCTTTTTCTTTCTCTCAAAAGAGCAAGCGAGAACGTAACCTCCCTCCCTCCCACACTACCTCCTGCATCTCTCTTCTTCTACTCCTCTCCCGCTAAAGATCAAGGGTACACCATGTACCCTGCGCCTCTTCCAGATATGTACTCCAAATCACTATTTCTCTCTGAAAAGATAAAGTGACAACATTGCTCCACAATTGTTTCCCTCGAAAGATTGAAGTTAAATCATGCCCCCACCCTTCCTCCAGATCTCTCCTCCCTACCAGAAAGGATCGACCGGTAACATAACCTCCCCTTCTTGCTCCTTGGTTGTCCATCACTCCTCAACTCCCCACTGGATTTCAAAAATTTGAAAAACACTCTCCTGCACTGCCTTCTCTCTTTCCCCCCCATGTTGCACATACACACTGCAGAAACCCACCCTAAATACACAGTTGTCCTGTTTTTTTTTTTTTTTTTTTTTTCAATATGAGCCGAAAAGAACTTCCATAGATGTGAGCGCATCACTGTTCTCTCTCTCTCTCTCTCTCTCTCTCTCTCTCTCTCTCTCTCTCTCTCTCTTGTGCAGCTGCAATCAGAGGCCGGTGGAGGTGGGAAGCTGGCCGGCAGAGGGGAATGGAAAACTGTGGGGGTGAGCGGCCCAGGAAGAGTGCGAGAAGAGAGAGAAGTTGTATGGGTGGTCGAGGAGAAGTGGTGGGAAGGTGCCCGGTGGCGGGAAGGATGGGTGAAGGCAGCTGGAAGCAGGAGGATGGGGGCAAATGGCTAGCGGCAGGAAGATGGGGAAGGGCGGTTGACAATGTTACACTAGGGAGTCCCGACAACAGAACGTATCTCTGTGAGCGGTGAGCAGAAGGGTAATCGAACGAACTTTCATCGATACGATGAGCGAAATGGAACGAAATTTCATCGATAGGATGAGGAAAATCGAACGGACTTTCATTGAACGAATCTACCAGTATAACATGCAACGAACTTGCATCCATAGGATGAGCAAAATCGAACGAATCTACCGCTACAACATGGAAATATACACTGATGTCATCCGAGAAAATCCAATGAAACAGTCTGGCACACTCATGTTTTTTTTTAGTGTATGGGGAATATGACAACACATACATGTAACGAACGAATCTACTGCTATAACATGGAAATATACACCGAGGAGCAAAATCGAGGATGAGTAAAATCGAATGAACTTTCATCGATAGGATGAGCTTCATCGAACGGACTTTCATCGAACGAACTTTCATCAAACGAATCTACCGCTACAACATCTAACGAACTTTCATCGATAGGATAAGCAAAATCGAACGAATCTACCG
This sequence comes from Chara braunii, assembly GCA_003427395.1. Lineage (NCBI taxonomy): Eukaryota > Viridiplantae > Streptophyta > Charophyceae > Charales > Characeae > Chara > Chara braunii. The sequence goes on along the minus strand of BFEA01000151.1, from coordinate 2,631,390 downwards.
CTACAACATGGAAATATACATTGACGTCATCCGAGAAAATCTAATGAAACACTATGGTACACTCATGCTTTTTTTTAGTGTGTAGCGAATGTGACAGCACACACAAAACACAAAACACAGACAACACAAAGGACTGCAAAATGAAAAAAAGGAATGAAAACGAAGGAAAAAAAAAAGAACGAAAAACGAAAAGAACGCACAATGTACCACAACCCCGAATACAAGGCACCTCCCGATAATGCAAACTCTCTTCACAATAACATCGAAATATACACGACTAAACGTGCGTGTGTGTGTGTGTGTGTGTGTGTGAGTGAGAGAGAGAGAGAGAGAGAGAGAGAGAGAGAGAGAGAGAGAGAGAGAGAGGCAGACATACAAAGGTTTTGTGGATGTGTGTGTGAGAGAGAGAGAGAGACAGATAGACAGAGGTTTTGACGATGACCAACCGACAATCGACATTAGTTACTCAACATTTTCCAACAACTAAACCTTTTATACACGTCTGTGTGTGTGTGTGTATGTGTGTGTGTGTGTGTGTGTGTTCTGTGTGTGTGTGTGTGTGTGTGTGTGTGGTGGAGGATGAAGACGAAGAAAAAAGGAGGAAGAGGAGGAGAGGAAGAGGAGGAGAGGAAAAGGAGGAGGAGGAGGAGGAGGAGGAAAGGAGGAAGAGGAGGGTCGGAGCAAGAGCAGGATAACCAACTCACCTGGGAGCGTCCGGTCGCTTGCGGCGAAGGAGCACGGCATAACGACGAAGAGCAGCGTAGAGACGAATGGCAGGGCGTGGAGACAAAGGGGAGCAAACACGGGAGAAAGGACGTCGACTATAGGGTAGGCAAGGACGTCAACCTTTCGGCACCAACCTCTCGGCACCTGCGATGGCGGGAAAAAAATAAAAAAAGTGCGCCATTTTTGTTTTTTGCCGTTAGGGGCGTAGGAACCCCCCTTCTGCGCTATGGGGGCTAAATGCACAGAAACCCACAGCAATTTCAAATCACGGTAGTCTGGCCGGTGGGTCTGTCGGGTGCGCTGGCCGATTGTATGATTCAATGGGTCTAGGTCGGTCTGATCTGGCCCAGGCGGCCCGACTCGTATCCTAGGCTACCATTCCTTTTTTTTTTTTTTCCAAGCGATGGCGTTGAGGTATTATCATGGGAATTAACCAGCCCACATGAATTCAATATTGCATCCAGCGGTCTAGCTCAGTTGGTAAGGCACGCAAGTGGCATTCAGGAGGTCTTGGGTTCAATCCCCATTGGCCTCATGTACCTTCATGGGCAAGCTTGGCGCCTGCCACCTAGAGATATGTCGTTGGTCCCCCCGAGTGGCATTGAGCAGAGACTGTTGATGTTCATAGGGGAAGGGGACCGGAGGGAAGGCATAGTGACTGGCCCATCGCAGAAGCTCGGTCCTGATGGTACCGGCTGACCCCTGGCCGATATCGCCCACCTGCTGTAGCAGGTATCGCAGCTGCTGGTGGGTGCAGCTCCCGCATGTTCCCTTGTTGGAGGCTTGAGCATGGATGTGGCTGCTACGGGGTTCCCCGTAATATTATGATGACAATAAAAAAAGGCCTGAAAGGTCGTTCTGTCCAGATTTGACAGGTAATTGAATTGGTTGGGCTTAAAGAATTAGCCTTTAAAAATTAAAAAAAAAAAAAAATCAATATTGTGTCTAATCCGACACAGGGTGGCCTTTTCAGGCCAGGATGGCCTTATTGCCTTCACGGAACCCCTTTTTGGGGGACACCGGCCAATGGTCAGTCGCTGTGCCTCCCTAACTACCCCTCCCCCTATGAACATCACCCTAGGCGGGGAACACAGGCCTAGGCGGGGAACGACCTGATAACCAGGCGAAAGGCAGCTGGTTGGAGCCAGTGACACTGGACTCCCCCACGGACACCGACACCCCGAGTCTCCTCCCACCTCCCCACTGTCTGCCTACTGTTACCCTACTGCAGCTCGAGCCAACCGAGTGCCCTGGTTGGACCCACCCGCAGTGATTTCCATTTTTCAAATAACAGTCGGGGTGTGAGGACACAGTACCAAAGACGAACGGATGTGCAAAATGACCATGACTTCTTCAAGAAGAACACGGACATATACTCTTTTTTTTTTCCCCAAAACTTTTACGGAAAGGTCAACCAATCCCGAAACTAAAAGTGACGCACTTTGGCCAGCTTCATACAGGGGCTGCGTGAATTACACAAACTGAAAATCGGGTTTGACATTCATCACATGATATAGAAGTTTGCAAGCGTCCCACCCCAAGTCGTTATAAAAGGACACTTATTGTGAAACTGCTTCTTTGCCCATAACCTTGACGACCCCAGTGAGGTTATAATGACAATGAGCAGTAACAAGGTCTGCATTTGTACAAGAATCGCCGCCCGTAAACAATAAGAATTCCTCGTCGTAGAGGTGCTTCGGCCTCCATGAAGCTCTCTCTCTCGCTCTCTCTCTCTCTCTCTCTCTCTCTCTCTCTCTCTCTCTCTCTCTCTCTCTCTCTCTCTCTCTTTCTCTCTCTCAAGAAGAGGAGCTGAGTGACAGAAAGGTGGTTAGGCTCCCCTTCTTGAGACGACATAAAAACAACACAGATTGTAACCACCTTTCCAACGTTTATCTCTCGCTCTCTCTGTTTAGCGCATCTCCCTCTCTCTCTCTCTCTCTCTCTCTCTCTCTCTCTCTCTCTCTCTCTCTCTCTCTCTCTCTCTCTCTCTCTCCTTGGAAATTCCTGATATCATTAATACAAAAAGTCTTTAACATGTTTGTACTTGTGTGTGCCAGTGCATGAAGTAACGTTTGAGCAACATTTATATCACGACAACAATGTTGGAAATTGATTGCTTGCACAAAGCAACGTTGTTTTTAGCACGAATGCTTTTTTGAATGTTGCTCCAACGACGTCAACGTTGATCGAACCTAAAAATCAACACAATTTTTTTTTTGTTGATGCTCTGCAACGTGGTAACCCATTGTTCGATCATACCCGAGTAATCCTTGGACTTCTTCAGAGCCAGCAGTGGTTCATGACCGGTCACCAATGTAAACTCCCGGGCATATAATATACTCGGAAGTGACTGATTCCCCACAAGGCCGCATAACATTCTCCCGTTGGAGCGGAGTAATTTCGCTTGCAGGAGGGGACCGATTTGGGCGCATACTCCACCACGTGTTCTAGGCCATCAGGTTCCACCTGGGCCAAGATCGCTGAGATCGCCTCGGGCTGCCAATCGGTGATGAGAACAAAAGTTTTTTTCGGGTCCAGTCTTATGAGGATCGGGGCCGAGATCAGAGTCACCTTGAGTTTTCGAAAAGCCTGATCGCACTGAGGGGTCCAGATCAACGACTGATATTTTTTCAGTAAGTTCGTGAGTGGTCTCGCGATCGCTGCAAATCCCTTGATAAACCTCCCATAGTACGATGTCAGTCCCAAAAAGGCGTGTACTTGTGTTACTAACATCGGCACCGGTGCGTCTTGTACTGCTGCTACTTTCTGCGGTTCCGGTTGCAACCCTTTGTCCGTAACCACGTGGCTGAGAAAGAAAATCTTTATGAGGAAAAACTGACATTTATCGAGAGCCACCTTGAACCCAGCATCCTTCAGTGCATGCAAGGTCCACTCGATGTGTTGCACATACCCTTCCTAGGAACTCGAGTACACAAGGATATCATCCATATATACTATCACACAATAATTAATAATGCTCTGCGCCAACCTCGTTTTTCATATGAAGTTCTGGAAGGCCATATTCATCGCGCGCTGAAACATGGTTGGGGCATTGCAAATTCTCATTGGCCATCGAATCCATTGCCAAGTCCCCTCGAAAAGAACGAAGCCCGTCTTCGAACGATCTTCTTTTCGAATTAGGAGATGGTAGAATCCATGGCGAACATCAAACTTACTGGAAAATCAAGCACCACCAACAACATCCAATAACTCATCAATCCGGGGAGGGGATACACGTTCTTAATCGTGATATCATTCAACTTTCGGTAATCAATACATATACGAATCCCTCCCGCCTTTTTCGGTACAATCACCACACGAAACGACCACGGTCCGATGGCGGGTTCAATTCATCCATTAGCTTCAAACTCCTTTACTCTCTGGAACGTGGCCTGTCGTTACGCCAGAGAGTATCGATATGGGCCGCAACTAATCGGTGGATGATCCCCCGTGAGGATTGCGTGTTCAATCACGCTTGACAACCCAATATCGCAATCGTACGCTCTCAATACCTCAGCATATCCATGCAACACATCAATCAAGGACTTGCAAATTTTTCTGGGAACGTGACCTGGTAAGGTGATCGTCGGTCACTCGAAAATGTCAAGTCGTATGTCGATCCGATCTGGTCCTATTGGTCGCTTTCCATCTACGCTGGAGAACATGGAGCTACTGGTTCAAACCGAAAAAACGGTAGCAAGCATCTGTGACTCGGTCAGGCTGATAATTTCGGTGTCCTTAGTTTCGACATCAGTCTCGGGGTCAGTGGTGCTTGCTGCGATTTTCGACCCAGTTATCTCAACCATTTCTTGCATCAGATTCGGAACATCATTGATCGGGGTTTCGGCCTCTTGCCTAATTAGTGCGATCACTACACCTTGTGTAAGCAATGGTCTAGGCGAGAAAACGAAAAAATCGAGGTACTGATCCATTTGCTGATATCTTTCTCGTAATGAACTCGCACCCCCGTACAAGGTTCGAGGGGGTTCTAAGAGGTTAGCCATATCTGAAATCTGCAAGGTAGGTTCTCCCAGGAAGGACGTCGCTGAAATTTGTATTTTTGTTGGCGCAAGAAGGGATACAGGCGGAGCAAGGTTAAGCTCGTTGCTCTTTGTGTTTAAATCAAATGTCCGCACGGTAGTCGGGATCATCCATAATTCTTTTTTAGCCTCGTGATAAAACAATTCGACCAACCGACTCCGTTCCTTCTTGGTAGGCATGTAATTTAACAGCTCATCATAGTCTCGTTCATCATACCCGACATCATCAGAAAGGTGTCGGTCCTCGTCACCGCTTCCGGACGAATCTTCCGGACTTGAAATTTGGATCATTGCTATTCAGATGCGACTGGGATTTTTTCTTGGTGATCGAGTGGAAACTCGTAGCGGAATAGTTTGAGGCTTTCCTCCAGTGTGTGTAAGGATAAGTTGTTTGGAGTCGAAATGTATCCGCGCACCCACAACCATTGTCCATGGTAATCCAAACAGTACCGAGTATGACTGCACATCAATGACTAACGCATTAACCAGAACATGTACTCGTCCTACCTTGATGGTTACATTTTCGATGATTCCGACTATATTCATGATTTCTTCATTAACAGAGACATAGTTGTCTTTCCCGGGCAAAGGAAGGATTGAATTCAATCGTCAAATTTTGCGAATGGTTTCCAAGGATATCGCAACAACAGACAATCCGGTATCAACGAGAGTATTGAACGGTTTACCCCATACCTCACAATCACACTTTGTACTCTTCCATAGAACAGATCGAACACGTACAAAGTGATCCTTCTCTGCGTACGAAATGGTAGCGACCCGATTAGTTTCAGGCGCGTCGAACACGTTTACGGTGGGTATCGGTTCCGATGGAGGAGGGCCTACTTTTGCTTTGTCGTCCTTCTTTTTCTTCAGCATCCTTTGAACACGTTGGTACGCGAATCACTTTTGGGTTTTCTGACACTGCCGGAGAAGTTTGTTACTCGCTACCTCTGATATGGTTAGTAAATGGCCCACCAGGACAGAGACTCGGATATCCAAGTGTTTTCAGCGTCGGAAGAATGTCGATCTTTCCTGTTCGGAACTGAGAACCGGGTTCTGATCCTTGTTCAACCCATCCGAGCTCGTCTTTGCCAAGGTCGGATCGCTCTGATTAGTCTTGCTAATTGGAGATACTATGTCGGATCAACGATATTGGCCGCTTCGGAAGATGATCCCAAAGCGCGATGGGTTCAGGCGAAGAAGATGGTTTTGTAGAGAAAGAGTCAGACTCCCTCACTCTTGTTGTTTTTAACAATGAGGCTACCTGACCTTGGTTCAAGGCGACAGGCACGACTGCTGGCGGGGGTTGGTTACGCCTTGGCAGGGGGAAGTCTCGTGCAAAGTGTTCGGGTTGTTTACAGTTGTAACATTCAACGCTTTTTACTGGATTGGCCACCTGATACGGGGCGGGAGACGCAGTCGGCGGGGGATACGAAGAAGGAGCGAGACGCGGAGAACTTGAGTTAGCCTTTATCAGTTTCGTCATGATTCGTTCCAATCGATCCATTTAGGAAGTCCGCATCCGAATCAGATTGTTCATCCACTCAGATTGTTTAGTCGTAGCGGTATGAATCATCTGGGCGGATGCAGGTTAATGATAGGTACTGGTGCAGCAACCTGGGGCATGACGGTATTCACTGAGGCTATCTTGGGAGGAAGGGGAGAGGCAGAAGACAGGAGATGAGGACAGGGATCCGGGGAGGGTCCGTCTTGATAGTCGCGATCAGGGCGAGGGTGAAATCGCCCCACCGCTCTGAGTCACGAACGCCATTTGGCGGTCGCATCTTGTACCGTGTCCGAGATGTCTCCATCCCCCTGACTGATGTATTTGCGCATATCCAATAAGTCTAGCTCAAGGGCTTTAGCGATGATGACAAGTAGCTGGTTCGTGTTTGGGGGAACCTTTTTCTGCAATTTCGCTTTCAGTACTGGATTGCGGAGATGATCGATGAACAAGTCTCGAGCAACGTTTTCTTTTCGTCCTAGTTTATCTAACGCAGTTCGAAATCGATTTACAAAGTTGGGAAGCAGTTCTCCGGGTTCCTGTGGATGGGTTTTTAGCACAAACCACGCAGAATCCTCACTGACTTCATCGAACCTTGCTAGGAACGTTATTTTGAACGTATCGCAATTTACCCACCTATGCCTTTTAAACCAATCATGAGCGATGTTTCGGAGAAGCAGGGTGATGGCATGAGGAAGATCCTCAACGCCATATCCCTGAGCTTGCACAACTTCGGGCCATGCCTCAGGATGGGTATGGTTGGGATAAAACGGGAAGGTGGCGGGGATACTCACCATCACCCGAGGAGCCGCTCCATGAACATCGGTAATGGGCATCTCTGGTCGAGTTTTGGCGGACCTTTGTTGAGTGACGGGAGGACTCAAACGATTAGATATGTCGCTTGATCTTCCTCTCACCAGCTCGCCTTACTAACGTCAGAACCGACACGTGTCGGCTCCGATACCAACCTCACGCCCTGCGATGCTTCCCAGTTGGAGCGTTTTGATTTGTGGAAGGGCCCCAGGAGGACAACGAAGATAGGGTGTGCCAAGGATTTTTGTAAAAGTTGAGTGTGGGGACAAGTCCGACCTTAGTAAGAAGGAGGTCCGTTGCCGCGCGGGTTTAAGGGAAAAAAAGGCTCGGGCGGGACTCGCGACTATGAGAAATTAATCCAAAAACTATCGCTGAACTTCCCAGCGAGCCGTCGCTCTTCGTTTCACGTGAAAGGGGGCGGGTACATACATGGTATCTCGTTTACGGATGAGATCTCGTTGGCGCTCGTTACACAACTCCGAATCCGACGTGAAGGGCTTCAATCGAGTAATCCTCTCCTTATGCTCGTCCTCGCCACGTGTGCAGTGGCTTGGTAACGCTCAAAGTGGCGACAATTGTGGTAGCTCGGTAACGCTCGAAGCGGCGACAATTATTGCACAGAGTGTGAGGCCAATAAGGCTCCATTGCCGTCCACGGGATGACGATCAACTCGTTAAATGATAATAACAACGAATAAGGCAAAAAATGCGTATCAACAATAACAAAACCCGCATCGACGAACCCATAACACCGAGTTTCAGGAGGAAAGTAGTAGCGCCTGCCGATCTTAGTGACAACTTCTCGTACGTCCCACTCGCATACACGTATCCTTTCCTCGTTGTACGGCTCGGGGAAGGGGCGCGGTGGAGGCATGGGAAGTTGACGCCGAGTCGGGTCGAAGCCGTCAGTCCACATGGCAACCAAAACAAACACAAAAAACTTTCTTAATCATACATCATTCATTCGACACTTCAGGCAGCCAGATCATTTAGTCGATCAGCCAGTCATCCTCCCCATCATGCTACAATAAGTTATCTAATACGACCCTCTGCATGCACATATCAAAGAGAGAGAAGCAAAGTCACCATAATTCATCCATTATAACAAAACATGACAGGGGGAGAGAGTGACGGAGAATAGACGCAGATCAGAGGGGAGGAACGAATAGAAAACAACCACAAAATGTCCGACGATCTTGTCAAGGGAAATTCCGGCTTAAAGGCCGAGTGATCAGAACTCACGCTCGAAGATACAGATTTTGGGACAAAAAGAGGCGTTTCCGTCATAAAATTCCACCATGGACCCAGGCCATGTACTCAGTCGCTTCCGATTCAAACTTCTCACAAGCACTAACGATCCCGACCGTCACGTGCTAATTCACTATGGAGATCGTCACCCCACCAACTTAGTCTGGCCTGAATCCCACAGTTCATCGGGCGATCCAGCGCCCCGCCGCCAAGGCTACATTCAGTTCATCGAGACTTTTCGACTCGCATCTTTCACATACCACCTAGCCACTGCTTTCCGAAAGCTGGTTGATGAGTCGAGAGAGAGATTTTCGGGATCACTTGCAAAATTTATAGCTACGAAAAATGAGATAGATGCTAGGAAGGGTTAGTACTGAGGTAAGGAGGGGTAGAGGAAGATTCAGTGACACTCGCCTGGCGAAAGTCATATCGATCCTTTGGATCCCCTTTGTAGTCAATCAAAATCGTCGTGTATCAGGAATTTCCTTCTTACATGGCGCGTCTCCTTGGCTAGAGGAAGGGAAGAGGGATTCGACAAAGTATTTCGGCGCGAGGATTAGAGCGGGAAGAAGAAGCGCGCGAAGGATAGCGCGAAATGAAACCAAGATTCAAACGATCAAGAAAGAGAAAAGGCGCGCGTGACGAAGCTGGAAAACGGTTACAAAGAAAAAAGGAGCATGAGCGTGAAAAAGAGAGTGTCGAAGGTAGCGAGGGGAGCGGGGACGGGAGGTTCGCATGTATGGCGCTGACGCGAAGGCAAAAAGGGCACCGAAACAGTTACAGCTAATTCAAAATTGAAAAGTACCATATCCGCGTGTAGAGCAAGCGAGGAAAAAAGTCCTATACCTATTCAGATTCCTACGAAAATTCCCGGAGTTTTCCAAGACGAAGTTGAGAATGTTCATGCACAAGAAAGGACACGTCAGGTTCCGCTCATTCCGAAATTTCTAACTGTCGAGCCAATTTCCTAGCGCGCTCGCGAAGGCGCGCGTAATTCCCATGCATTTCATGAATTGCAAAAGATGAAATTCCAAAAACTGATCCAAAAATGACGAAGGTCCTGAGAAGGACGGACCTCCCTTCATGGAAATACAAAAGGAGGCCTCGTCGGCCTATTTGCAAAAGCACTGAAATTCAAAAAAGGGGGGGGGTGGAAGATGGCGCAGGTCTGGAAGCTGGCGTGTCACCCCCCCCCCCAAGGACCGAACCAAGCTTGAACCCGTAACCTTGTAACATGTAATCCAAGACTCCACCGTATGAGCAACTACCGGAAATGGAATGAACGTGTGATATGCCAGACTGGGGAGAACATCAGAACACCTGAGACCAACACCTCAAGCAAACCCTGTGAAACCCACAACCAACATACAACACCATGGACTATCGCAGGCAGTGCGCAGGCAGTGTTGCCCAGCCGTGCGTCAATCTAAAGCCCTGCAGGGTTTTGAACCCTCAACCTTATACCACAATGCGCATTTCCAACCCGTGCTCTAACCACTGAGCTACATCAACTGACACACACTCCAGCACTAACAGATGTGATAGAACACAAACACCCTTAGTATCACACAAACACACACACTAATCTTGACACATACACACAAATACTCCTTTTTTTCATGCAACAATCACCTCACTTCTAAACCTCACCAATAACGCCTCACTTCTAAACCTCACCAATAACGCCTCCTTTATCAATCAAGCATATACAAACTCCGGGCTGCGCACCCGTGCCCTCACGGTAAGTCAATCATTTTAGTATTACAGGAACCCCGTAGCAGCCACATCCGTGCTCAAGCCTCCAACGAGGGAACATGCCGGAGTTGCACCCACCTGCTGGTGGGCGATACCGGCCAGGGGTCAGCGGGTAGCATCAGGACCGAGCTTCTTCGACGGGCCAGTCATTGTTGCGTTCTGACTATATAGTCTGAATTTCATGGTTTCGCGGAGGATGCCGCCGCCACTCCCACGAACGCGGTGCTTGATTTTCAATCCCAAGAACGCGGTCTTCGAATTTCAAACTCAAGGACGTGCCCTAGAGACGTACGTTTTTCTCTCAAGATTTTATGACTAGGGCGCGGTGGAATGACGTCGAAACACTTATCAAGGTCTTTTTGAGATGGGCATAACGAATCCCTAGTCCATCAAGGAAACTGCCAATCAGCCTATCCGGATGCATAGTCTTCACGATTCGTCTGCGCGATTCGACGGCGTGGAGATGTCCAGGAGAGCGATTGGACGGAGGAATTAGCACTTCGACGAAGCTCTGCGCAAAGGGTGATTCGTCGGGTGGGGGGAGGCGCGGGCGGCGACACCTTGATCTCGTCGCGTCGGTCGTCGAGGCTATGATTGACAAGGTGGGTACGGGTGGATAGGGTTCTCAGCTGTCCAGAAGGCAAGGGACGAGGGAAGGAACGGGAGGGATGGGAGGGCGGTTCGTTGTGTGAGGGAAAGAACGGCGAAACGGGTAGCCACATTAGCAGGGAGCGCCATCGAACAGGAGGGTTGTTGAACGCGGGGGGAGCAGAAGAGGGGAGATTGATTATATGCTTTGATGACGGCTTACCTCGGCGCTGGCTGTAGACGATTAGTGGTCATACTCTTGGTGTTGTGGACAGCGAAGGGCTCGTGCGGTGATTTTGTTCTTGGGTGGGATTGTGTGCGCACCGTCGCAGCATACGTGGTAACGGCCGCGATTCGACGGGGCGGGAACTTCGTATTCTTTGCCTCTCTTCTAGGGATTTGATACTTATGTTTGTTTGGGCGAGCGATCCGATTGTCATCAAGGGAGGTAACAGAGTTGTATGATGCAGTCACAAGTCGTTACAGTGCGTATAGATCAGTTGATAGTGTAGTATGATTAAGATCGCGAGTTCGATTCTTGGCAGCTTATCGCCAGAAGCAGCAGCCGTCTCTGGGCTTCCCCCCGCCTGCCTTCCCCGCCGTTTTGTTCATCAAATTGAAACAGAGCGTGAGGGATCTGGCTCTCTCGCCTCTTCTTTAATCCGGACACAGCTTGGATGCTTCTGTGGAGCAATAGGAGCCCGATGTGATTGTTTTCTGTCCTCCATTCACAATAATTTGGGCCATTTTATGATTTGTGCGCGTTTATCCCTGCCCCGCGCGCGGGGCGTGGTAAATTTTTCTCTGTATCGTTCCAATTTTAACTGACGTGCTGAAGGAAGGACACAGCAACTGTTTTGTTCCGCGGCTGTAGTGTAATTACTAGTTTTCTCGTCGAAACTTGCTAAACCTTGCGTGCCTCGCAAGTTCTGTTGGAGACGCTGCGCTTCGTGATACGTATTATGAGGCGACGTCACGGTTATTCTGATACCAATACCCTTTTCTCGTTGCCCGTGTAATGTTTAGTATACACAGTCACCTCCTCGTAGTTGGACAGTGAATAACAACCCGTCCCCTCTGTTCCTTTTCACTCTCTTCAGTCCTGTCTTGGGGAAAGCATTACAGCAGCCGCACAATTGCCCAGCTCAGAACGGCGAGCTAATAAAACCATTGCCTTGAGGGGTTAGTGTCTCGCCGCGCAGCGTTCGCACGTGACATGGAGTCTCAGGTTTACCGTGCATAGATTATTCTTTGTGGTGGATGGGTCGGGTCTCTGCCTAGACGCCGTGTGGAGGGAATCTTGCGGTGAAAACTTGCGTCCGTAAATTCTTGCGCATTGGAGGTGGTCAGTTCACTGTACATAGATGGTGTGTGTGTGTGTGTGTGTGTGTGTGTGTGTGTGTGTGTGTGTGTGTNTGTGTGTGTGTGTGTGTGTGTGTGTGTGTGTGTTTGTGTGTGTGTGTGTGTGCGTGCGTGCGTGTTTTGGGGGGGCCGGGGCGTTGTTGGACGTAATCGGGAGGGAGTTTGCTTTCTAATGAAGGTTTGTGCGACGAAACGTGTTCCCTGGATGTGTTTTTCCCTTTTTTGTTACTCGGGCGGTTTTGTAGCATTCTTGCCCTATCAGTGTTCTTGAGGGTGGGTTTCGCAGCAGCCTCAGCAAGTCTTCGAAGCAGCCTCAGCAAGTCCTCGACGCAGCGAAGGGCATAGTCAAACCAGGGCATTCTGGGACTTATCCGACTGCAACCATGCGCAGATTCAGTCGAAACCGTCCCGGTGTGAATACGCACGGAGGTTTAGCGTCTCTACCCACCCTGCCCTGCTTGTAATGAAGAGAAGTATCTGCGCGGAACTGAAAGCATGAACATAGTTTGTCTTCATTATAAGCAGGGTGGGTAGAGACGCTAAACCTCAGTGCGTATTCACACCAGGACGGTTTCCACTGAATCTGCTCATGGTTGCAGTCGGATAAGTCCCAGAATGCCCTGGTGTGACTATGCCCTTCGCTGCGTTGAGGACTTGCTGAGGCCGCTTCGAAACCCACCCTCAAGAACACTGATAGGCCAAGAATGCTACAAAACCGCCTGAGTAACAAAAAACGGAAAACAATTCCAGGGGGACACGTTTCGTCGCACAGACCTTCATTAAAAAGTGAACTTCCTCCCAATTTAGTGTCTCTACCAACGCTGCTTGCAATTAAGAGAACTATGTACATGCTTTCGTTCCGCTCCCCGTCTGCGCTTCTTTCTGCTGGAACGTTGTAACATCTGTTCAGGCTTTCCAACTGTTCTTTACATGCTAGCCTCGTGGCCATTTCACCGCGACGGCCAGTACCTACCTCATTTTTAGGCGTTAACGCGGAGGCTGAATCTCTGCGCTGCGTGAGTCCATATGCATTTGCGTCAGACGGGCCCTAAGACTCCCTAGGGTACTGGTGGTTTAAGTAGTGGTGAAAGTGGAAATGCGCGCCGAGTGGGTGCGGCGGTCTCACAGCAGATAGGTGGTGCTCAGCGACTTCCCACTTAACGATGAACATTTTGGGCCTTGCAAGGGAGGGGAAAAGGAAAGGGATTCAAGTGTGTGCCTATCCCCTTCTTGTGATGCGTCCTTTCTATTAGCTGTCTTTCCACATCTGTAATACGTCAGTCGAGCACTCGAACAACTGTTTTGTGCATTGGGTAACTTGCAAGGCTGGCCATTTTTCTTTGCAATCTTAAGTCCTTTCGTTCGTGTTCCCGAGTCAGCGCTTTGGTTAATTTTTACACAACGTTTTTGCGATGTTCGTCCTTGACATCATGGATGTGGTTGTATTAGATTGAGTGGTGTCGTGTGATCGTCTTCTTTTGGACTCCCGGCGTTTAACTTTCATGTGTTCCTTGTTGCTGTGGCTCTTATCTGCACGCAGCTTCGATTGACAACTGAATCAGGACACCAACAAATACGGTGGAGTGACTTTGCAGTGCTTGGGGAGGAAAGCTATCTAGCAGCATACCTCAGCGGTCCCTCCCTCAAGAGGGTAGCGGAGATAAGCAGAGGGTTGACGTGGCGGAGGGAGGGTGGGTCGGGGGGGGGGGGGGGGGGGGGGGGGGGGGGGGGGGGTCTTGGCTGGACAGAGCTTCTTCGGGGTTGGGAATGCTGTGAGGGAGTAGCAACATTGAGTTGGCCGTTTGAAACAATACGCAGCGCAGAAGCTGGAGCTTGCGGAAGTTGAGGGGGTGGTGATTGATTGCTTGCAGTTGAAGGCGCAGGCACGGAGAAGTGTCGGTGAAAAAAAATGGCGGAGCACTTGGCTTCCATCTTTGGCACGGAGAAGGACAGGGTGAACTGTCCGTTCTACTTCAAGATTGGTGCGTGTCGCCACGGAGATCGATGCTCACGACTCCACAACAGACCCAATGCCAGCCAGACACTGCTGTTTGCAAACATGTACCAAAGCCCTGACGCCAATATTCAGACGGGAATGGACCAGCATGGAAATGTCCAGCAGATGGATCCGAGGAAAGTCCAGGAACATTTTGAGGTATGTGTGTGTCATGTGCATTGGCCGTTGTCCAGTGCGAAAGTGTCTGTAATCGGGTGTGTGCAGCCCTGCCTGATGGTTTTTGTTCTCCTCATTTTTCTGCATTGTGTGCTGCTGTGCTCTGCTTACTGTAGTATCCTCCACTATAGATACATCATAGAGAGAAGCTCACCTTTTCTTCCGGCCCCACAAGTGCATTACATGTCCCAGCTTGTCTCTCACCAGAATGGATGAAGGCTCCCTGGTCCGTCATGACAAGGCCTGGTAGAAGTAGAATCTTCCCTGTTTCTGAGCCCAGCCTACCTCCCACCAGAATATCAAGTCATCCACAAGTACATGGAACTTCAATTGCAAGACCGTATTGTCATTGGACGGGGAAGGGGGAAGGAGGAGGAAGGGCGGGGAAGGGGGTTAACGAAGTTGAAGCTGGGAGGAGGAGTGGAGATGAGTAGGAAGGAAGAGGAGGGGGAGGGAGGAGAATGATGAGCGTGAGAATAAGACGAAAAAGGTCGGGTCCTTCGTTAAACCAATTCCTCACCTCACCTCATCACGTTCCCCTTTCTTGTAGATGGGCGCAGTGATTCTCCTTGTCATTGACTTGCCCAGCCTGCCTCCCACCAGAATAGTGTTATGTAATGCCGCCAAGGCATCCACAAGCACATCCCAATGCTCTGGTGGGGGTGGGCTGTGGGCCCACAACGAGACGACAGCGCCACTGTGCGGCCTTCAAATCATGACGCCGCGACAATGAGAGTGACGCCTCGCTCCACTGCAGAACACTCTGCATCCGTTCCGATGCTCTGTGGACCCTATAGATTCAACGTATTGGACTCGTCCCGAAAGCGTCCAGATACATGTAGAATGTCGCGTAGGGGAGCGAGGCTCGATGTTTCTTTTTCTTGTTCCTTTTCTCCTGGGATAACCACCCTGCCAGCTCAGCAGGTGGGGGACTGTTAAGTGCTGACGGGCCTAGCTCAGTTGGTACACTCATGAACGGTTATTGAAATACAGACCAAGTTCGGATCCGGATTCGTCAAGCCCTCCCAATTCTCTCGGGCTGTGAAGCCCAATGATGATATGATAGCTCAAGGTCGTCACTCTTTTCCTTTTTTTTTTTGTGATTTATTGTTTTGGTTTTCTTTTTTTTCCTCCTTACCGAACCTGCTCTTCCTCTTTCTCCTCCTCCATTTTTGATCTTTGTGTGTTGACCGTTTCCAGATAGCGAGACTCCCTAGTCCATGGATCTGGAAAGCCCCCCCTCGTTTCTTTCATTTTTTGTTTTAAAATCGAAGATGAGATTTGCGAGGACTTCTCCTTCTGCTTGTGCTCCTCGCCTTCGCTTCCTCCTACTCCTTCTCTTTCACCTCCTCCATTTCTGTTTTTCAGCTGTTGGCCGTTTGCAGATCGCTCGACTCCCGAGCTGTGTGTACCGACCATAGATCGTGATCTATCGTCCTTTTTTTTATTTTTCTTTTCTTTTTCTTTGAAGTGAACGTAAGTATGTGAAGGAGAAGCGAAACATTTTTGTGATGTTCCCCTTTCCACGCCCTCTGAGAGAAGGTCTTGAAAATATTCGTCGATCTCCATTTGTTTCACCGCTTGTACGTCCGATAATGCTAACGAAATCATCTGTTCCCTCTTTCGAATCTGATGAACTGGGAATGCTACTGTAGACTCTCCACATACACGGGGGAAAAAGTCCCAGTCGATCTAGTGAGATCTTCCTCTCCGTTAGCCGTCTTGGGACGCTACACGCTGGACAGATTGGAACGTCTTTCGTGCATTCAACTTCATGGGTCCGGGATGTCGAGGCAATCGACGGATTTCCGCTTTTGGGTGCGGCGAAAAGAAAAGAAGAGAACACAAGAGGTGGATGCGAGTTTTTTTTTTTTTTTTTCCGGATTTCCGCTTTTGGGTGCGGCGAAAAGAAAAGAAGAGAACACAAGAGGTGGATGATAGTTTTTTTTTTTTTTTTTTTTTTTTTTCGGATTTCCGCTTTTGGGTGCGGCGAAAAGAACAGAAGAGAACAGAAGAGGTGGATCCGATAGGTTGTTCCTCGTCACGTGCAAGATACTAGTAGTTGATCTCTCCTACTCTGGCGCATACTGTAGGGTTTTCGTCGTTTGGGTCTCCCGCAGTGTAGGGTAGATGTGGACTGTTCGAGCGTCTGCTCTGAACGGGCAGAGCTTATCAGGCCAGTCTGATGGATTTCATAGAGTGGGGGAAGGCGGAGGAGGAAGGAGGATAACGAAGGGAGGAAGACGAGCGGAGTCGAAAGGGAGGAGGAGGGAGATGAGGAGGAAGGAAGAAGAGGAGGGAGGAGGGCGAGGAGGACGAGGAGGACGAGAAGAAGATGGAAGGAAAGAATCGCATGTTGGTTGGGCGCACGGGAAGCGACGGGAGGAGAGAGGGGATGGAGGAGCAAAGAGGAGAAAGGAGGAAAGAGGATGAGGAGGGGGAAAGGGGAGGAGGAAGGAGGGGGGAGGGGGGGCAAGACGCGGACAGGGTGAAAAAAGATCGCGTGCGGGTTTGCCACGTGGGATGCGACAGGAGAGGAGAGGAAGGAAGAGGGAGGATGAGGAAGGAGGAACGAGGGACGATGGAGAGTGACGAAGACGAGAACAAGATAAATACAAGTCGCACGTGACCAGAGGAGGGAGGAGGAGGAGGAGGAGGAGGAGGAGGAGGAGGACGGAGGGGGGCCGAAACGGGGAGAAAGGAGGACGAGGAGGATGGCGAGGGAGGAGGATAATGTGGATGAATTGGAGATTACCAAAAATAATTGCGAAATAATTTCGGGTCGGTATTGCACGTTGAACGTGACGGGAGGAGAGAGGAGGAAGGAGGGAGGAAGGAGGAGGAAGGACGGGGAAGGGGGTTAACGAAGTTGAAGCTGGGAGGAGGAGGGGAGATGAGTAGGAAGGAAGAGGAGGGGGAGGGAGGAGAATGATGAGCGTGAGAATAAGACGAAAAAGATCGGGTCCCGGTTTGCCACGTGGCGTGTGACGGGAGGAGGAAGGTGGAGCAGGAAATATGAGGAAGTGGAGGAGGGAGATGGTGATCGAGGAAGGAGGAGGAGGGAGGAGGTGATCGAGGAAGGAGGAGGAGGAAAGAGGAGGGAGGTGGAAGAGGGAGGAGGAAAGAGGAGGGAGGKGGAGGAGGGAGGAGGGAGGAGGAAAGAGGAGGGAGGTGGAGAAGGAGGGAGGACGACGAGGAAGGAGGAGAAAAGAGGAGGGAGGTGGAGGAGGGAGAACGACGAGGAAGGAGGAGGAGAAGGATGACGAGGACGATAACGAGAAGAAAAAACGAATCACGCGTTGGTGTGCCACGTGGCACGCGATTGGAGGAGAGGGGGCAGGAGGATGGACGGAGGAATGAGGAAGACGTTTGACGGGAGGAGGAAGGTGGAGCAGGAAATAGGAGGAAGTCGAGGAGGCAGGTGGAGAAGGAGGGCGGGCGACGAGGAAGGAGGAGGAGGAGGAGGAGAAGGATGTCGAGGACGATAACGAGAGAAAAGCGACTCACGCGGGAGGGAGGTGGAGAAGGAGGGAGGACGATGAGGAAGGAGGAGGAGAAGGATGACGAGGGCGATAACGAGAAAAAAAGGAGGACCAGGAGGATGGACGGAGGAGGAAGGAGGACGAGGAGAGACGAGGAGGAAAGAGGAGGGAGAGGATGACGAGGACCAGAACAAGGTGAGAATAAAATTATGTGCCGCTGTGCCACGCGGTCCACAACGGGAGTAGAGAGGAGGAAGAAGGTAGGAGGAAGAGGAGTGTGCCACGTAGCAACACAACGGAAGGAGAAAGGAGGACTAGGGGAGATGAGGAGGATGGACGAGGAGGAGGAGGGAGGAGGAGGGAGGAGGAGGAGGGAGGAGGTGGAAAGTGGAGGGAGAGGAGGGAGGAGGACGAGGGTAGACGAGGAAAGAGGAGGGAGAGGATGACGAGGATCAGAACAAGGTGAAAATAAAATGGTGTGCCGGTCTGCCACGTGGTCCGCAACGGGAGTAGAGAGGATGGAGGTAGGAGGAAGAGGAGTGTGCCACGTGGCAACACAACGGGAGGGGAAAGGAAGGAGGAGGGAGGAGGAGGGACGAGGACTAGTAGAGAGGAGGAGGAGGGGGAAGTATGACAACGACGAGAACAAGAAAAGAAAATCGCACGTCACGAAAGCAGGAGATAGGAGCAAGAGGGAGGAGGAGGATGACAAGAAAAAAGATGAAGAAAATTTTTCGTGCCACACTGCCACGTTGCACGGGATGGGGGAGACAGGAGGAAGGAGTAAAACAGGTGTCACTGTGTGTTTGTGTGTGTGTGCGTGTGTGGAAGAGAGAGAGACACATTAGACGCGGGATATCTAATCGGTATGTTTTTTCCCCCTCCCATTTCTGCGGACGCACTGGCTTTATTTGTGAGAATTTATGACTCTACATGTCAAGTTCAGTATTCTGCTACAGTCTTCCCCCGAATACAACGTACGGTCATTATAGCTGAATTTAGACGGAAAGATAGACCGAATTCGGCTATAATGACCGTACGTTGTATTCGGGGGAAGACTGTAGTACGGCCTCTGCCTTCGAAAGTGGGTGCACACAACCCAGGCACGTAAGCACAAACGTCAGAAATTGCCAACGTGCGAGCGCGGCATGTTTACAGGAAAAAAATGCAGAAAAGGCGAACTACACACACATCACAATCACACAAGAAGCAGAAATGTCAGGATTTGATTTGCAAACTTTCAACTCTTTTTGATCCGACTCAATCGAATGAGATTGAACTGGCGCCGCTGCCACTTCGTGGCCTTGGACATGTAAGAGTCATACAAAACCCAATTGTCTCGGTATTTCTTACCGTGAAAACCAAGCCAAGTTTGATTCTCAGGGAAGTAGTCATGCTTGATTCTCTGTTGACCCCAGGTAGGGTGTCTACGAAAGACCCTGTAAACATGGTGATACGTTTGCAATGATCCAAGAATTGACTTTATTTCACAATGTGCCGCCGCACATTAAGCTTCGAACAGGAGCGATTATCTTGAGTATATATGATATGAGAACACGTGTTTGGAAATTTGAAGTCATATACAACAGTTCTTATCTTTGTAACGGTGCATTTATGGCTGCAAACAACACAACAGGTACGTCTCTCTCTCTCTCTCTCTCGCAGTTCTATTGGCTGGGGTTGGCCCAGGCGCTGTTGATTACAACTTAAGTGCTCAATCCGTGTGTGGACGCACAAGTGTGCTGTGGTGCTTCCGAGATTGGCACGACTCTTCTCGGTGATTGTACCGTACCCCTTGGCCTGCGAACGCGGATCCAATCCTTTCAGGTATCTTCCTGGGACTGATCTGGGACAGACTTTGCAGTCTCACGGACTACCAGGTCCTGAAGACCTACTTGGCCCACTGACTTTGCGTATGGCCTACCTGGAACTTCTACCGGCCGATTTGTACGGTCCTACCTGTTGTTATGGCACATGGGAAATTAGGAGTCGGAACTGGGGTTGGGACTTTAGATGCGTGAAATCCTTTCGACCCCTGCCAGGCTAAACTCGAGGTCCTCTGAGAAAGCATTTTCACATGTGATGCGAATTCCCCGTCGAGCTAACGAGCTTGTAGTGGGAGACAATTCAAGTGGCTCCCACTTAGTAGTTAGTCCTAAGGAAACCACCTATGCTCTTCCGGGTCCTTTCACTTCAATCGGACTCTCTCAACTGTTGTTGAGGGCGTCCCCTACTGCCCGTTCTGAGAGCTTCCTGATTGAAGATGAACATTCAAACTTCCATCCATATCAGGTGGGACTATTGATCGATGTGTGATGGGAAGGAGTTGCCTGAGCTGCAGTGCGGCAGCTTGGGGGATGCATGGAATGTGGGGTAAGTTCGCCGGTGTGGAGTTTGGACAAACCATCTGCATCTCCTAGTAGTATATCCAATACCTGCCAGGATCCTTTTCACAGGAAACAGCTTTTTTTTTTTTTTTTTTTTTTTTAATGTGGTCCGATGGACCACTTCCTCTGTTATCATGCAAGCTAGGGCATCGAGAATGAACTTGGACGTTCTGTGATGTTTGTTTGCCTGATCTGAGTGACTTTCTGTAGATCCCTCTCATGCTTGAGTGCGATGCGAACTGCTGAGTGCTGGGTGGGAGTCTCTGTCAGGATTCACAGTCATTGGGTCTGCGTGGCTTCCTACCCTCTTGTGTAACTAACTTGTTAGGTGTCCTACCTGTCGACGGATGGGCAAAGCTGTGATATGCACTCGCAAACTTAGGTAGGAGGTGCTTGTCCCAGTCTGTCCGTTCGGGTCTAATATACATATGGAGAAGTTGCTGTGGCGATTTGTTCTTCTTCTTATTGTGACCATCGGTTTCAGGGTGCCTTCCTTGCTGACGACATGTTCAACGGTTCCCCCCCCGATAGACTTTCATGAGCACCCTTGAATCTCTATCACTAATTATGGTCAAAGGATGCCTGTTATCTTTGACCCATTAAATCTACTTTGCTTTTGCGTGCAGAGGAACAAATTGTGCATACTTGCAGAACTGCTGCTATTCGATACTGACTACGGGTAGCATCCGTTGTAACTACGAAGGGTAGGGACGGGTCTGCAATTTTTTATCTGTCAAGACTGGGTACTGTAACGATGGTTGTTTCAACTTCTTGAATGATGAAGTGCAGTCCGTATCCCCCACAGCCACTGGCTTCTTTGCCAGTCTACGTCGGGACGTTTAGTGACATCGAAATCTCTCACCAAATTTCCTGCCGTAATTAGATGTTGGGAATTTGCCAATCTGCAACTTCTTTCCCATGTGCAGCACTCGAACAAACTGAAGTTTTTTTTTTTTTTTTTTTTTTTTTTGGAAGACAGATCTTGGGGATGCCGATTGGCAAAGCTCTGTACACCGAGGTGATATTGAATGATCACCCCAGCAAACCTTGATAGAAATAAGAAAGGCCCTCCCCACTAGAGGGCCAGGCCCGCTGAGCAGTCTGCAACGAATGACACTCAAAACCCTGATCCTTTCCGGTAGAGCCAGCATGCACTGCGTATGGCGCCATACCCAACCAAACCCTTGCCTTCAGCTGCCAAGATTGACGCTGCTCCTTTCTCTCTCTTTACTCGACCTAAAACACGAACTGTAAATGAATGATCTGTAGTCCTACCTCGTCATTTTTTTCTTATGCCGCATTTTGCCAGGGCCTGCAGGACGTTACTGGGCTGTGGGACGAGACTCGAACACACGACCAACGGCTCAACAGGCAAACACCTAACCATAAGGCTAAGTGGGCTGGGGTGAAAGTGAAGCCCCAGGACTCAAACCTAAGCACTTCACCCCACCCCAGCACGGAGATCCCACGACGGAGATCCTGTCGAGGTCCTATATATAGGGTCCTATGTGTTTGGGCTCAGCCTGACGGTATATGCTTACATGGAGGTCGCAGGTTTAAATCTGACTTTCAGTGAGTGCCAGCAACTTGAAAAGCGAAAAAAAAAAGAAAAAAAAAACTTGTTTTGTTTCTGCTTCGCACTTGGGTCAGGTCTCGGGGTCAAATACCCCTGAGTCCAACTTTAGGTACTACTATAACGAGAGAATGTCGTTCAGTGAGGTTTTTTGGGCGCTGGCCAGCCTTGACTGGCTGTACTCTATCACCCATCCATAATGTGACCAAGGTACAACACTTGCTGTGTGGCCCACTCACACTTCTCTGGGCTTGTCTTGAACTTACTTTTCCAAGGTTTGTTTGTCAAAACCTTCCGCAGTTCAGAATAGCTAGCAGTTGTAGCTTCGCAGACCTTTCTTTCTTTTCATTTCATGTTGTATTTGACAGGTTCTTATAGTAGTCCTGAGAGGAAAGGTGGAAGCAGGGCAAGCTGACAGTCAATCCTCCTTGATGTTGGAGCAATCAATGCTGATCAGGGTTCCTTCGGCCAGACGGAAAGAAGCGTGAGGGTGTCTTTTTTTGATGTAATTATTTTTCATGACTTGCAAGTGGAATAGGAACCGAACTGATGCTTCCCAGAATGGAAATGGAGCCAGGGCCATAAGGATGGACAGCCAGGGTTTTAAGGACCTGTTTATTAAAAAACGAAACAAAAAAAAAAGAACCTTCCGCGGTTCCAAGTTTTGTCAAAACATTCCGCAGATATTTGTGCGGCTCTTTGAATGCCTTGCTAAACGTTAAGATGTCGTTCGAGGAAACCACAACGAATACGGGAAGCCCGCTGTGAAACACGTCATTCATGCAGCGTGGAAAAGTTGCAGGCCATTGATGAATAAAAAAAAGCCATTACACTAAACTCTTAAAATCCATGCCTTGTTTGGAATCGCAACTTAGACTGATGTGCCTCGGATACTTTGACCCTAGTGATACCCTTATTTCAAATCTGTTTTCGAGAAATACTTACATCCCTGCAGTCTATTCATTGAGTCATGGATACGAGGCAATGGTTCTTCAGAGTTTTGCCATTCGGTCCTTTGTGGTTGGTACACGAATGTAGTTCTCCCTCCGTATTTGGACAAAGAAAACAGGTGTGCCCTTATGGCGACGAGCTCTGCTTAATCCACCCCTAATGTACTATCTCGTCCGACTGTTCACCCAGCTCTTTCAACTCGTTTGCATGTAATCGATGCGTTAGCAGTAACTATTGATGGAAAAAGGTTCTTTAGGCGCTGTAGAGGGAAGACGTGTAGAAACCAAAAGTTTGAAGAACTATTTCATGTAAATCTATGCATGAACCAATGCAAACAGGATTAAAAGCGGTCGATAACGATAACCTTGTTCCAATAGGTCGTGGTCAACGGGAACTTAGTATTGGAGATAGGACAAACAGGTAAAACTGCTATAGCTATTTATACATATATCGAATAAGACATCATCCTGGAGATTGGGTCCTCTGGGGTCTTACTTCAAACAGGTAAGACTGCTATAGCTATTTATACTATATTGGATCAGACTGCTATAGCTATTTATACTATATTGGATCTGACATCTTGTAGATTAGGTCCTTCGGGTTCCTGATTCTTGCGTAATGTGATGTTGAGCTCTTTTCTACTACATCTTTGGGTTCTTCCTCAAGATCTGCAAACTCCTTCAGCAGATTTTGGGGTTATCTCGCGCTCAGGTGTAACGAATGCAGCATAGACTTTGTCTATTTGTGCCTTATCTCGCCGCTTAGGTGTGAAGAATGCAGCATGGACTTGGTCTACCATATGTTTCTTCGCTGTACATCTTGAGAACGTTGGGGCAATACATATCTGGGTCTACCATATGTTTCTTCACGATATATCTTGAGAACGGTGGAGGGTGGGCAGACTGGCCACTTTCCAACTTCGGCTGCTGTGGATTCTGCCAGCCTGTCAATGCTTGCTTCTGCCCTCCTCACCCCTTTACCGAGGCCGCAAGGGGTCCCGTTCCCGTGACCTTACTCTGACACGCCCGAGAAGAGAGAACCGCGTAATTGTATGCCAGCTCACAATCGCCTCTTCTCTGGGCAGCATGGCTACTGCAGAGTCGGATCATTGTGGGGTTTCAGCCTAGGACTTGCCAACTGCTCTGCTCCTGTTGGTTCAGTACCAGTCCTTGGGGGCTCCCCCATGCAGTTCTGCAAGTTGACCTGCTCATCTCCACATCCAAGTCGACCTGCGCATCTGACCTACATAGGGCCTGATTGACATTGACAGTAATTGACGACGGCAGCTCAATCACCAGGAAAGGACCAGCAAAATCCAGGCATTAAAGACTTGACACATGCAGCTCATGCAAGGCTACCGTCTTCACCCGAATAGAATGCCTGGTCATGATTGCTGCATCTGGACCGAAAGTTGTGTCAAATACAGCTATAATGACTGGGCGTTCTATTCGGGTGAAGACGGTAGGGTTAGGAAGTGCTTCACTTGAGATCGCTTTGCGAAGTCTCAATGTTTGCAGGTACGTGTACTCCTCCCTTTACCACTTCTCTCTCGGTGAACCCTAATTCCATTTCACTCTTCCTCCTTCCTCCAAGGCGCCACTTCGCCACCCTCTAGAGGGTGTCAACTGTAAGCAAGTGCAATTCTCGCACGGGCACTCGCTGGAAGACAACGAGAGTCTGCTCCAATACCACTGCAATGCTCCACGAGTACTCACTAACCACGACGCACATAAAAACCACGCTGCACGTATACGTCATCACACAAACTTCACACAAAAGGTATGAACTTCAGCACAATATGAGCCCACAACGGAGTTGTTTGGAAAATCAAAGTCATATGCGCAGTAACTGGGCGGCTATGGCCGCCGAGAACATAACATATATGTTCTCTCTCTCTCTCTTTTCCCCTCTTACCATTCGCTTCCCTTTTCTACCTGCATTCCTCTCCCTCTCTGAGGATTGTCTATCTCTCAGTGCTATGGGCGCCGGGCACGACTGCCATGCACACCTGAAAGAAAAATGTTTGACGTTTGGCTGACTGCAGTTCCCAAGCTTGGAATTCCCGGCGCAACCAGAGTCATCGTGAGCAGCAACGAGTACAAAAATCGTCTGAGTCGTCCATCCCTCCCAGCGAACAAATCTGCTTGATAAACAAACTAAATTAGCATCCTCACAGTAACCCCTTGCAAGTTCATTAGAAAGAATCCGATGGGGCTGAATGATCACATCCAAGACCTGGAAAAGAGTCCTTTTCCTAACTCGTCTCCCCCTCCCCCCCCCCTCCTCTCCCTTTTCCCTTCTGTACTCCGACGTCTGATTGATTTTCTCTGCATGTCCATTTGTTTCAGCTTCACTGCTCATTGCAGAACCACGGATCATAACTGTTTTCAGTATATCCGACGAGTTAATCCCGGAGTGAGTGCACTCTCTCGTTACCAGATATGTCTAAGCTTTGCAGGTGAAGGAGAAAACGCCAGCATACCATCAGTTGCCGCATGTCATGGTTGCTTTAGCCATATCCAGTGCACTGGGTACGAAGGAAGAAGGCATATCCTCCTCCCTGCCCTGTGAGCTCCCGGGAACTCCCATGTAGCACCAGTGGCAGCCTGGTCACAAGTCTCTTTCTAAGCGGCATCAAGGGAGGGCTTACCTGCTGGCTACCTGCCTATTGTGGTAATCTGAAGTGTGTTGAAAGGCTTGTTTTGGGCGGGTTTGGCTGCCTGGTCTGCAATCCGATGCCGTATTAACCTGACCTACAGAGAGCCTATTCCTAGGTCTGTGCTGCCTTGGAAGCTAGTGGACTGGATGTAGGACAGGGCCTGGAACAAGTTGTACTGGTTCCCCATAAATTTATCGCTCTGCGCCTGACTGCTTAAAATTCTGTGTCAATGCAAAACCCTATAGGCCGGTCCGTCCTTCGGCAACTTGATAAATTTATCCCTTGAAGCTCAGCATTTCTGAGCGAGGCCTTTGAGTAAGTCTTTGATTCAGACAAGGGTAACCCCGAGTTAGTACCCACCCAGTCACACACAAGCACAAAAACATTTAGAAATTGCTAACATGGACGTGCATTTGCGGACTAGCAGAAGGACACACTGATCAAATTATTCAGTCGTGTTTGCAGTGTTCATCGCGGAAAGTGTTATTATCGAAGCCGCACTACACAGATGCAGGGCGAGTCCCCACCCAGTCACACACAAGCACAAAAACATTTAGAAATTGCTAACATGGACATGCATTTGCGGACTAGCAGAAGGACACACTGATCAAATTGTTTCAGTCGTGTTTGCAGTGTTCATCGCGGAAAGTGTTATTATCGAAGCTGCACTACACAGATGCAGGGCGAGTCCACCTGCTCGGACTTACAATGTATCACAAGCTCTCTGTGTGAAACAGTGAAACCAAAAGCCGGAGCATCTTCTGGTTCCAAAGGAAAAGATGAGAGGATACCTCTTATGTTTGTTTCGATTGTGCAGGCCTGCAACAACTGCCCAGAAGACACTTTTTGGGATAAACATCATTGTACAGATTGACTGCTTTTATGGCAGAAGCTGGTGACGATTTTGCAAATCGTGTGGCCTCCTATAGCTATCCCCCACCAGGCATGAGTGTCTGGCCAATGGTTGTTGCAAAAGGGGACTAGACATCTGATGAATGTCTGAGTTTGGGGTGTTGAGCAATAGTAAGTAACTCTTTGACTGAAATTATGATTGTAGGTGTCAACCTTGCAGTGACAAGAGGTGGTGAAGGCGACAGGTACAGGATATGCGGCACTGGCTGGCAAGGCGCTGTCAGGTAGGTAGAGACTGGAATAGGTGCGCAGCTGTGGTGAACAGGGATCAGTTGCTATGGGATGACTGTTACAGGTTTTTCCAGCTCCAGAAATTCCAGTTGCGCCGGACACTGGAAAAGCAGGGCAGATGTACAGCACAGTCGAACAGATGTGTTCCCAAAATGCCATGCTGTCCCATTTGGTCTGGGGCATGGGGGGCATGTATGTGTTGTCCCAAGGCAGTGATGGGGGCACAGAATTATTTGCCTCTTCCCAGCACACATCAGGGTGAAGAGAACAGGCGTGGGCAGACTGGCCTGAGCTTGAAGCATGTAAAATGTGTGTATGCATATTGTGAGCACACAATAACTACGTGGGTCTGTGCTTGTGACGTGTGATTGTGTGCTGCAGCCCAGCTTTGCTGCAAATTTGATGAGGCTGGAAATCCATGGAATGGTACTTTTGTTCATTCCAGGTAGGCCGGAAAGGAATGACTTTGTATGAGTAAGCTGAATGCCAGCCTGCATAGTGTCCGCATCTGTGGATCGGGAGTGGCTATTGCCCTTTATTTCGTATCTGGGGGCGCAGGGCTTGCCTGGAAAGCAGTTCTTTTTCTTGTGCAGGAGTCTTTCATCGACAGAGAGGGCACATACTTTTCTCCCCATTTCACAGCCTCGTGGTACTCATGTGCAGCGAGGTAGCTCAGTGGTTTTCGATATATTGTTGTGGCAGGATGTGGGAATGGGGAGGGAAGCAGGGGCAGCATGTAAGCACATGTGCTGGAGATCGCAGCGCTGTTCTTTCCGGCTATGTTCCAGTGATAGGAAGTTGTGATTTGCGCAGGCGAGGTTCCTTGGTTTCTGGGTTACAGTTGGTTTTGTGCTGTTTTCTCGTTTCTTGTCTTTACCTCCTATGCAAGCATACAGATTCTCTGATCATTGAGATTGACAAATGTTCCTCTGTTTCTGATTTGCTGGCTGCCACAGTCTGCACTGATCTTGTCTGTCTTCGTCACACTGGTACAGGTGCGTTGTTATTAGCGTCGTTCTGCTCTCCTCACTTTTTCCCTTGCCTAGGACTGTGTTTTTGGTCTTCATATTCAGCAGCTTCAATACAGGGGTGTTAGCTTTTTCTGGCGTGATGCGCTGTGTTTTTGGTCTTCATATTCAGCAGCTTCAATACAGGGGTGTTAGCTTTTTCTGGCGTGATGCACAGTGTTTGAGATTCTGAGATTCGCTGCTGCGTCAAGTGTTGGATGGTGTTTTTGGTCTTCGTATTCAGCAGCTTCCTTACAGGGGTGTTGGCTTTTTCTGGCGTGATTCACAGCCGGGGTTTTGTGTTCGAGATTCTGAGATTGGCCGCTGCGTCAAGTGTTGTGATCTCTCCCCTTGCTCCAAACCTTCTGCGCCGTCACCACCACGAGCACCTGACACCTGCTTTAGTAAGTGTCGGTTTTAGAGATGATTTCCTGGCCTCCATTTGTTGGTGGGGCGAAGGGAGCTTGCATTTCTGATCTGGCTGTGTGGTGCACTTTTCTTCGTGTCCTTGATGGGGTATAGTTTTCTCCCCTTGTCAAACATGTTCTCTTTCTACTATTTATGTCCTTTGGGTTTTCCTCTAGTTCTGTTTACTTTCTTCCCTATGCGAATCCATTGGTTCTTTGTCATTTACAGCTGCAGGTCAGATCACTGTGACAACCGGTGCACTGGGGCCCTCAAGGCTGGCATGTCAGTCAGTCAGTTCCAGAGACAGGCTTTTGGTTTTTCCACGTCATAATCTCTTTGGCTTCCGTGTAGGTCCTCAGCATCTTCTGTAGTTGAAGCTGGAGCGAAACATATGAGGAGACCTTGTTAAACCACCAGTACTTCCTAAACTTGTGCCCGTTAACAAGCCACAATTTTAGGAAACGTACCGGCCACAGCAGGAGCGCCCACAGCAGGAGCGCCCAAATTCATCCGACTAGAGACGTTTCTACTCCGTTTTTTCTTCTGTGGCCAATAGCTGGGCCACGTACTGGTGGTTTAATGCTGGGCTTAAAACCAGTGGTACACACTGGCCTGGAGGCACTGCACTGTGTGCCGAGCTTTCCCGACCCGCCCGTGGCGTGCACTTTTTCTTGTTTGGCTGGCGCCGCCAGCCATTGTTGTCGGGTAGCCCAATTTTTCATAGGTGACGAACTGCTTTGTCTGCAAGGCTGGGGCCTTGTACTGGCGGCCTAAACCACCTCTCCAGCGGACCCGATTTTGTGGTGTGAAATTTTCCGCTCCTGAAGGAAGCGAACTGGCCCCATTAGGCATGAACCCTATTATGTTGAACCTATTTTTTTTCTGTTCCTGAACGAATCGAACCCCTGGCCGCCAGTCCGGGACATTGAAAATGCAGCCTGCTTCTCAACTACTGCAAACTTTGGACGAGGGGCCCTGGAAGAAGTCGGTTTAATGAAATTGTTGCCCTAAAAAGCGTGGAAGGGGATGGAAGGCTCGTTTCACCGAGCTGCAGAACATTGCTGGACTCTGGGATTCCAATTATGGTACTCGGAGGTTGGCCTCTCACATTTTTGGGGAAGCAATTGTACGTTGATTGAATCGTACCTCAAAACTGACGCAAGAGAACAAGTACAGTATGCTAATTCGAAAGAGATAACCGTGTTGAAGGAACTCGGCAAAATGACTCCGTAACTTTGGGAGGAGTGCTTTTCTTTGCAAAAACAGGTACGTAGCGGAAGATTCTATGTTGGGTCACTGAACATTTGACTTGACCTGGTAGGTCAGTCCTTTGCGTTAATTCTGTGAACATCCTCCGCTCCTCCTGAATGTACGTACCTGAAGATTCTATGGTAGGTCTCTGAGCATTTGACGAGGTCCTTTGCACAAAGCATTTGGAATTCGTTGTGATCCCAGACTCTGGTAGGCCGTTGCGCAGTCCTTTATGCCAAGTATTCAAACGTCCTCCGTGCTTCCTGAATGTACTTACTGGAAGATTCAATGGTAGGTCACGGAACACTTGACACAGGCCTTTGCACGAAGTATATGAAATCATTTTTTATCCTGGAATCTGGTAGGCCACTGAATACATTGTGCAGTCCTTTGCACCAAGTATTCAAACATCCTTTGCAGTCTTTGATTTTGCGTACTAAACCTTCTTTGGAGAATCTTCCTCGTCTCCTCATCTTTGACTATGTTCTTTCCCATCCGTTTGCGTCTGGAGCTACTGTGAAAAGTCTGGGAGGAGGTGCAAGGGCGACAACCATCACTCCAGGAGTAAGGTCTTCAGTGTCTAGCCTTCTTTTGAGTGTGTGGTGATCCTTCCCATGGCGAATGGAAGGGTTCTGTACTGCATTGAGATGACAGTGGCTTATACTGGACTGCTCCGGTGACCTCTGCCAGGGGCTTTCGAAATCGGGCTGCAAAACTGCAACTGGCCTCTTCCATGCTTTCAGAAAGGGGTTGAATGAAAGAGATGGAGTATTTGCTCTTTGAGGGAATCAGAACAGTTGAAGTGTCCACTGATACTGTGGTCAGCGGAGGAGGTATTGTGTGCCACAGTATGCAATAGAGGTAAGGGAGGATGGGCAGGGGGAACACTAGCATGTGCAGCTTTGGCAATGTACCTTCGAATTTGCACTGAAAGTGGGCGTTTTGCAGAACTTGAAGTTTTTGTGGTGCACGGAGTTGCAATGTACAAAGGAAATTTCCTTGGGACCAACAGTTGACAACCCCGGCCGTGAAGAACGGGTCATGGAGTTCTGACATGAGCACTGCTGGCAGCAAGCTAGGGCTGTGCTTCCTGTGAAGAATCTTCCTCTGAAGTTCTTAGATGAGGTCCTGAAGTCTTAAAGCACTGGTCTGGGTGGAGTGCTAGTGCAGTTCGCTGTGGGGGCAAGACTTCATGGTGGTTATCGATGAAGCATTGGCAATGTCAAGGAGGGAGAACTACAAATGATGATTTGTCGAAGATTTGTCAAGAAGGGAGGCAAGTTATAAATGATGATTTTTACCGAAGTGGAGGAAGATCAGGAAGGCTTCAACGCTGGGGTCAATATGGAAGACGTGTTATTGAAGCAGTGTTTAGGGGTATAGAAGCGCAAGTGTTTGACGTGCCTTTTCTGATCGTATCTGTGGCATTCAATGCAGTTGCTCTTCCGTGCCCCTGTCCTGCATTTGGGTTGTTACAATGTCCTCATGTTGACTTCTCTGCCAAACATGATCCGACTGTTTCAGTCCCCCGTGTTTCGACTGCTCCCTGCGTTCATTTTCTTTTTTCCAGCCTTCAAAGCAAAAAATGACATGCCTCTCCAGCCTTGAAAGCAAAGAATGACATGCCTCTCCTCAGCTGATGCCAATGCTTCTCACGTACTCGCATCTCTGTTCAACTGTGTTGTATTCGTTGTGCTTGACCTGAACGTTTTCGTTTCTACTTCTCATCATGAACTGAATGAGGAAGTTCTTTTTGTATTTTCATAGCAGGTTTTTGTAGGTACCTTCGTGGGCCATGGGTACACCATGGTGTTTTGTTATGTGATCCAGGACTAAGTTTATGTATACCCAAAGCAGCTTCTGTACATACATTCGTGGCCGACGCTACATCGCGGTGTCTTGTTATGTGGTCCAGGACTTCTATGAAGATGTGTTTGAAGAGCTGTGTAATTATGGGGAGCTGGAGTGCTTGCACGTGTGTGATAACCTTGCGGACCATATGGTGAGTTAATTTTCTCTGTGATCCATCAAGCACCGATGTCGTGCAATGCTATGTGTGGCATACAGCACTCTGGAGGTCCCTTTTGAAAGGCCTCATAAGAACTTTATAATATCCTATTTATGTAGGTGGCAATTGTGGAAGAGGACAAATTTGACTCGATGGTAGTAAAATCACCAATCTACATCTTCATCTACAAAATACTCTATATCCAACATCTACATCTCCAAAGTGGCCTATAGCCAACGCCTACATCTACGAAATATTCTTTAGCCAAATGGGCTGCGGCCGTAATGCTGCGGGCGAATATAAAATGCTTTTTGTGTTCTTTTGACCATTGGATCCTCACATGGCATCCACGACCGTCCAAAATGCTGGTTCACATGTGAAATGTGTGCACTCTGTCTAAGTGATGTGTATGGTTGTCCCAAGTTTCTGGCTATCGTCTGGCGTAGCCGTCGAAAACCGTGGATGCAGTTTTGCGGGGCCAATAGGATCAGATGGCACATACTTTTTTTGTTTTCCTTCGGTGGCATTTCGTTTGTGGAAGGGCCAACACGGCTCAGAAGTGTTTGGCCGCCTTTTGTTTGTTTTTCCCCTGTTGCAGCTTCGTCTGTCACATGGTTTTCTGTTTCTGTAGAGGTTCGTTGTGGAGGCGGGGTAGTCATTGTCAGAAGAGGCCATGGTTTGCGACTTGTTTTTCACTTTTTTCTCTTTTCATGGGCCCGCACTATCGCAACCTCATTTTTTCCCGTAGTGCACTCCGCACTTCCACATTGAGGACATTCTACAAATATAGCAGAGAGCAGTCGCGGGCACCAGTAATTCGCAGACAACCCAACCAGCCCTGGCTGAAGCCATGCCAGAGGAAACCTGTTGCAAGGGCAGCTGTGATCATAACTATACCTGCCTCATGAGCTAACCTGTGATGTCCCCAAGAAGATTACTCAAGCTACCACAAGTAGTGTCAAATGCCCTGTCCAACCTGCGACAGCCCAGGCCTTACCCGAGGTACACCCACCCAGCGCAGCCATATGTGTGTAGTCCATATGTCCTTGTCCCTACACTAATAAAATCGCTAGCGTCACAAATCTGAAGTCCGGGCTGTCGTGGTCCTACCGGACTGATGGCCCAGGTCGTCGAAGAAATGTAACAAATCTGTGATCTGGGCCATCGGGTGCTACCGGACTGACGACCCAGATTGTCGAATGAATGTAACAAATCTGCGATCTGGGCCGTTGGGTGCTACCGGATCGCAGTCTTAAGATCTTGAGACAGTGCCTGAATCTAGGCCGTTGGCCCAGTACCTTGGGCCCAACGGCCGAGATAGCGGGCAACTTTGGGTACCTCACGCTGCCTTTGTCCGTTGCAACGGGCCATTTCAATTGGCGCCTTGTTTTGTCCAACTTCGCGCCCAGGGTTTATGAGCTGTTGCTGTTGTTGTTCGTGTTGGGTACCGCCTCCATGGTGTCATGGATCGCCCTCCACATCGCGCGACTCTCTCTTTCTCACACACTCACGCACACACGCTGTCAGGCTGCAACCGCACACACACCCACACACAGAGTCCGACCCCAATGTTTGTGGAGGTGTATGCTGAACATGGCATCACACACACACACATTCTTTGGACTAATGTGTCCACCCACACTCGCGCTGCCTCCTGAAGACCACCGTCACCCTTCTATGCCCTCCGCCCTGCAGCCTGGTTTTGGCCACTAGCGCCCCGCTGCCCTGCAGCGCCCCTCACCACTCAGCGCCTGCACGCGCCCCTGCCAGCAGCGCATGCAGACACTTTCACGCTAACGCAGCAGCTTGCCCGCATTGCCTGCCTAGGTCAGAATGCCTTGGCCTGGCTGGCCTCCTCCCTATATGGGAGAGGTTGCTGCTGCTGGACTCTGGGCCTGGCCGTGGAAGTTTCCAGAGCTTCCGGTCGGGGCCCAGTGTCTGCGCCCAGGCCCATATCAACAGTTGAGGGCCTGGGCGCTTCACAGTTGGGCACACCCAGGATTATCCAGGCTTTGAATGTCTGCTGTGTTTGCATTGGCCCGGGGCTGGATGTGACGACAATGCTGCCTTCTCATTGGCCCGTGGCCACTTCGTGATGTGTCGGCCTCACGCTGCATGTGCTCAGGGCGCAACTACCTGCGTCCTGGGCTCAACTGCCTGATGCAGCTGCTTCTTCTGGAAGAGCCCAGGGTGAGGCCCAGGCTGCACTTCAACCAACTGGCGTGCAGCAATTGTCTGAGACCCACATTGAAAAATGCTGAGATAAAGGCCTCTTGTAGATATTCAGCCCCGCCTTCACTCAGGGTGGGCACGAGGCTTGCTGGGGCCGCAGTCCAGGACGTATGCTGTTGTCTAGGGACCCCTGAGGGCACATTCCTCACACAATCAATGTTGTGACACAGACTGAACATCATCATCATCATCATCATCATCATCGTCGTCGTCACACGGTGTGAGTGGCCTGGCGCCGAACTCAGGGATGAAGGGCGGCAGGCACAAAATCATGCACAGATGAGGAGGGAGGAGAGACGAAGGGGGGGGGGATATGGAGGATGTTGGCAACCCTAAATGTTGTTGATACCGATCCAAAAATAGTCCCCCTCAGTATCTCTGTCCCAATGTCAAGTCCGAATCCGAATGTTGCCAAATTCCATCGTCGCAAATCTCTCTCTCTCTCCCCCTCTCTCTCTCTCTCTCACACACACACACACACACACACACACACACACACACACACACACACACACACATAGTCCAACGAAGAAGAAGGGTGCCAGCGCGCTGGAGGGGGAGAGGAGGGCGATGGACCGGAGGAGGAGGGGGAAGAAGGTGATCTCTCTCTCTCTCGCTGTATACCAGGCACTGAGCTGCGAAAGGTGTCGCCTTGATGCACGTACGGACGCGCCGAAGATGAAGCTGGAGCGATGGTGCCATAGGTAAGTCGTCGGCTAAGTTCCCTGGCCTCTGCCATAGCCGGGCTTCTCCCTAACCTCCGCTGCAGTAGGCTGCAGTTTGAGCTCGTGCCGAAATCCTAACGCAGCACCCAGCGCTGGAAGTCTACCGGTACCCTATCATCGACTACACTACTACTGCAGAGTACCTCCACGGATGCCTACTCAAACTGAGGCCGGCCAGCTATATGCATCGCTGGTTTGGCCTCAGGTAGTGACCCGAGTGAAAAGTCCTGGCGCCTAAACTCGGTGCCCGACGGTACTGTGAAAAGAGTCTGGCGCCCGAACGGTACCGTGGCCTGGCACCCAAACGAAGGACGCCCAGGGCCTGTGCCTCGTACTTGGCGCCTAACTGCTGCAGACCCAAATTGGGGCCTGCATGACTGGGCCTAACTGGGCCCGGCGCTAACCAAAAGACGCGCCTGGGCCTACTACTACTTGGCCTAAACGGACCTCCCCTACTCCTACCGGGTCGGGCCTTGTGAAGAGCCAGTGTGAAATAGAGAATGTCACAGGTAGACTGCAGCGATGGCATTCGCCCCCCATAAGCATGCTTGCGTGCAGCCCTCTCCCGCCCACTGGACATGCTAATGCCGTCGGTACGCCATTTGCACCAACAAAACACAACACACTGCCAAGCGAAAAAAAAAAGGTCACAAAACATTCCCACAGCAGCTCCACGCAAGCTGGGCTGGTACCACTCAGTGTATGCACTATGCAAGCTGGCCTGGTACCACTCAGTGTATGCATTACAGAACCTCATCACTTGCTGTATGTCGTGCTGGGTCACACCTGCGATTCACAGTGCGCCACAGACGGAGATCCACTGGTCCATTCATGGGCTACCAGGTCGGTCCACCTACACCGCAAAGGGAGAAAGGGGGGGGGGGG
>BFEA01000151.1:2579911-2595436 GCA_003427395.1 Chara braunii | reverse complement strand
AGAGAGAGAGAGAGAGAGAGAGAGAGAGAGAGAGAGAGAGAGAGAGAGAGAGAGAGAGAGAGAGAGATTTCTTCAAAAACATGAATAAGAAATAGTGCTCGTGATTTCCATTTGCTTTCAGTGCCACGGTTCCAAATTCAAAGGTAAACAAGAACCGGGCTAGCAGAAAGGGTTGTACATGTCATAAGCTTCATTGAAGTTCATTCATGTTGTCTTTTTTTTTTTTTTTTACCTGTTTTACGCAGTGATACAAACCTCTCCGCTTTTTTTCCGGCTTTTTGCTCTCTCCAAGGCAATACAAGTCAAGTGCTTGTAAGTAATGCATGCGTCGTTGCACAAACACAACAGATCCCAGGATGTTAACTTAATGTGGCAGTCTCAGGATGTGTTCCAGGCAATGATTGGATCATCATCAACACCCCTTTTCTCATGTGGACGGAGCCAGTGCGACCGGTCTTGTAGTATTTAGCGTTCTTCTGCTGAAGTAGTAGTGGTAAACATTATTACAAAATAACACTGGTTGAGTTTTCTGCTGTAAATGCAGTGGGGCTAATTGAAACTACAGAGATGGGACGGATGTATTCTTTTTAGCCTACATGGAATATTTCAAATAATTGGTTCACTTCCTTGTGGATTTTGCGCGCTTTTAATTAGCATGGCCAGTTGATGGAATATTAGGAAGACCATTCTTCAGATATGCATGCACCTACTGTAAGAATGTCCTCATTCCTTTGATTTCCATGCATGAGCAACAATGATTTCATCACACACGTTTGGTTGGACGGTTTTCTTGCAAATCACAATTCATCTATACACAGCCGTGAACTCCACGAGAGCTATTGAAGACAAAAACCATGACCATATTTGCAGCCAGCTGCACAGGGCATCAAGCAACAAACAGCAGGCACAATCATATAGTATCTCTGGGGGAGTTCTGAGCAGCCATGGCTGTGCATCATCTTACCGTTAGTATTTCACCCCTGCACACGTCAAAGTGCAAGCAAAAACAGTGAAACCAACGCCGAGCTACCCACTTCTATTGGAAGGGTACTCAGTATCAATTGTTGCCCGCATGGCTACCAAGAATAACCACTATGGGCTAAAACTCCTCGGCTGGTAAGTGCCTTCCTGGCTTCAAAAGCTAGCAATGTTACCAACATGAACACAAAACATTTCTTTCGACAATTTGGGTGTCTCCAACCACGCGACCCCATCGAGCTCGGCACAATGGAATTGTAAATTTTGTAAGTTGATTTAGTAAGTTGACAGGGGTTAAATCGTGTTCCTTTTTCAGACTTTCATTCTATGACAAGTATGGGGAAACTGTGGTGACACAATTGCAGATTATCACTGTTCATTTTGTCCATCGACCCTATGGATTGTTCTTAGCCTTCTTTTTCATGACATTACGGCGTTGAAGGATTCAAACACATATGAAAAGTAGGATGGTGCTTACCGAACTGAGATGCAAGCTCCTGAACTAATGGGAACTGCTGTAAGGTCAAGCTGCATGAGCCAGCAGTTGTTCAGCTTTTTGGGCATTGAGGATTGACCTGGAACTTGGCTCCGAGAGCAAGGTAAGGGCATGGTTCGGCTCTGCTCCAAAAGCAAGGAACTGGTATGGTACCACGTAGCTCAACTATTGTGGGTATCACTTAGCTCCAAAAGCAAGGTACTGTCAAAGTACCTATGTCCAGACGAATGCAGAATTAGACTGTCATAGAGAAAAGTTGTGTAGAAAACTGTATGGAGAAAAAGTAGTATACTGACACCGAAGGGTGTAACTGCAGAGTATGTGCCCATCCCACATCTCGGGTACAGAGTTGAAGTTCAGCACTTGGTACTCCTCGGTCAGTCGATTCCATTGGTCGTTCATGTGGTCAGTTTCTTCGTCGATGGCCAGGAGGTCTGCAAACATTCTGCTTTGATGGGTCAAGATGTGGGGGTAGTGTCTCTTTTTTGCTACACCCTTATCTAGTTTGTCTGCTGGTGCAGATTGGGAATGTCTACTGTAAGTTTCGGGAGGAGGAGCAAGCAGCTGCCGCTCTTCGTGCACTTTCAGGACGTTACTACGCAGGTAGGGGTACAACACTATGCTGTTGCTCAGAATTAGAAAAGCTGCTTTCGGAGGGTAATCTCTTCATTCCTCTGTGTGTTCCTGAACTGATTTGCATTGACTAGAGACTGTTGTGTCAGCTGTAACGAAACATTTTAATACAACAGAGAGCAAGCAAAGAGCAGGGAATATTCTACACTATCACAAGGCGCGTTTCTCTCTTGAAAATCCAGTGGATGGTTGGGGCTGGATTCTTCCACCCTCCTGAGGCTCTGTTCAAACTGTTTCAGCCAGAACAAACATTCCATGAGCTGATTTCGCTCAGCACATTTCGAGCCCATGCCCTTCGTAAGATGAAAGTGCGGACTGAATATTTCATGGGCTATTTTCCCTCGCAACTTGATGGAGAATGGCAACTTTGCCCAAGGATGCCATACTGGCAGTATGTATGTGCACCCTTTCTCTTTTGCCCTCGGAAATCACCTGTGTCGTTTGGCTGTTGGGGTGTTGTCCTCGTGCAGATGGGCTTCTGGTTTGTGGCATGGCTATAGTACACCTGTATGCTGGGACCTGGGCCTTCCAGATAGATTCCACATGCCTGGAGAAGCGGTTAACAGAGCCCCAAGTTTTGAGGATTTTTTCAGGGTCATCATAACAAACGTCCCACACCTTTTAAGCCAGACTTGTCCAACAGACCACGGACCATGGATGGGTATGTCCGGCCAATGGCTTCTGGTCCGTGGTCTGTTGGACCACACTATGCCAAATCGAAACATGGGGCCTGGTGGACCCCCATTTTTTCAGAAAATGTGCGCGACGGTTGTGCCCCGCTGATCTGCAAAGATGAGCGACGGAGATCCTCCACTCGTTGTTTGCCAGAAGTGGGTCCCCAAAAGCCCCAATTTTATTTTTTATAGGAGGCCGCGGCCTCATGGGGGCTCGGTGGTCGTGGGGATGCCTGTCACTGTGCGGTACCCCCCCCGGTCCAGCCTATTGCGCTGGATCGACTGGGGTTCTGCCGGGCCGGTCGACCGGCCGATCCGACCGGCAGGCTTCCGGATGGGGAGGGGTCCCCGGTCCAACCGGGGGACCAGCCCTGGTTTTCATGCAAAATTCACTCTTTTTAGTTTTCAGGATTTTCATGCTTATGCATGCCTGGACCTGGTCAAAATCAAGGTGGATGTCGGGCACTGCTGCTTAGGTCATCTCGCAAACTGTTGGAGGTGGTCGAGTGTGTCATTCAGCAGCACATCAAACGAAGAGATAACTGTTTGTTGCTATGACCTTTGCATAACTGTCTTGACTTCATCATCTTGTTCCCTTGCTCTGTTGTTTGCCAGATTGTCTCTGATGCCTTTCTAATTTGTATATTATCGCTTATGTGGCAGGCCGACCCATCATCGTTGACTTCTCCCCAGTGACAGACTTTCGGGAGGCCACATGCAGGCAACACGAGGAGAACAACTGCAACCGTGGAGGTTATTGCAATTTTATGCACTTGAAAAGAATTGGAAGGTGAGAAATGACTCTTCTGTTCGAGAACCTTGATGACAGTCGCCGTTCGTACCTGTGGCTTGTTGATCTGCTTGGAGCATGTGATTTTGAGATCATACTAGGAGTATGCCGTGGGCGTAGCAAGGTTGCTGGTGATGTGCAGGGAAGCGGTGGTAACGTTCAGCCTTGGGTAGTCAGGGTCCGTTTCCGCTGTAAGTGGGGGATCGGGGGATGCATAAAGTTTGTGTCCCAACTTGGCCATGGATGTAAGGTACGTCCACTGAGTCAGGGAAAGACATGAGAAAAATGCAAAAAAGAAAATGTCTTTATTTTTTTTCTTTTTGTGCATATGGTTGTGCCTTCTTGCTGTGACCTGTTAGGCCCGCCCATCCCGACAGGGAAGGCCAGGGTAGATGCATCAGGTTGGGGAAAATAGGGTATCGTGAACCGATTATTTATGGTGAGTAGTCTTGTCCTGTTATTTGTTGTCTGAGGCGAGTAGGGTGTAAAGAGGGTGGCCAACCAGTGCGAGACAAGGTGAAGTAGGCGATGAAATAAAGCGATTCAGTGCAACCCTTGGATAACCATTGCGGTCCCTTTCCTCGAGATGCACAAGTTGGTCTCCCTTCACAGTTGGGTTATTTTGAGCCTTTTGAGGTTCTCATCATTGATTATGGGTTATTAGACTGAAGAAGGATGCAGAAAATGTATGCCTACTGTTGTTGTGGATGCTTTGTTTGTCATTGTGTGGCCAAAAATCTGTTTATCATTTATATGTGTCTCACTTGCTGAGGTTGGTATGTCGAGTAAGCAAGGTGGGCCACAATGAATGTAGATAGCTGGTTGTAACTTCTTTTTGGCACCCTATTCAGAACATAAATGCAAAGAACAGCGTGAAGAGGCCATGGCTTGGATTGTTGCCTGTCTCAGTTGATTGTCACTCTGGAACAATTCTTTGCAACCTTCTCATGGATGTCCATTTGATCTGCCCTATGGCGCATTGGTTATTTAGCTCATTCTGGTGGGCTCAGATTCCCCTTAGAAGGTGGGTTGCTCAGCTATGATGTGTGGGACTCGAACTCTCTGTAGAGTTCATGCTGTTTGTGTGTGTGTTTCCCTCACCACATGCCGCTGCGCATATGACGGGTCAAGATCCTGTTCTCTTCGGCCTGCTGGAATGGAAGATTGTCGATGTTTTTTTTTGTGGAAGCTAGGACGTTTCTCCTGTCAGCTTTGGGGTAAAGTGGTGCGCATCTGATTCTTTGGCCCACTATATTGGTTCGTATTGTATATATTGTATGTATTATGTTTGACGATATATATATTATATATATATTTGTTCATATTTTATATATTGTACGTATTAAGGTTCAGCCTCCTGAATCCTGATGAGTTGGTGAAACTCCGATGAAACAGTTTGTCACAGTCCCTCGTTTGTGTTGCTCTTCTCTCTCTCTGCCTACGGTGTACCGGGCAGCTCTGTCTGACGATATGTATTGTTCATTTTCTTCTGGATGGAAATTTGTTTACAGGGATTTGCGTAGGAAGCTGTTTGGAAGGTTCAAGCGCAGTCGCAGTCGCAGTCCCAGTCCTTATGGCCGAGACAGTGACCATGGCAGTCCCAGGCGGAGGTATGTTGAGGTTATTCTTGAGGCCATCAGTTGAATACAGCAGAAAGATTGCCTTGATTTCCGGTAATTTACAAGATTCTAAGATTGAGGGTGAAGTAGTGCCAGCATGGTGCTGTACAGACCAGCGGCCTTGATCACAGTTGGATTACAATTTTAGAAGCGTGGCAAAGAAAAAATTTGGGCTGAGAGCAGTACGATGTTTTGGATAGCCAGTATAGCACGTCTGTGGTGTTCTCAGCCCAACTAGGCAAAGTTTATGCCTGCATGTGTGCTGCCTAGTGGCCATGAAAAAAATTAGGCCAGTGGTTGAAAAGAGTCCATGCGGCGAATGGCCTGGTGGCTCAGTGGTTAGAGCACCGGCTGAAAATGCGCATTGTGGTTTGAGGTTGTGGGTTCAAAACTCTGTGGCCTGGCGCACATCCGAGGTTAGGCACGTTCATAGCGCCCAGCCATTTGCACACCTCCCTTGGGACGACACATGGTAACTTTATACATACACTGGATGCGCCCGCCCAAGGCGTCCTCGTCCATGGTTGTTGTATGCTGGAATGGGCGTCGGGGAGGGTTGTTCGGGGTTTGGTTTGCTCGTTGTTCCGATGATATCAGGTCTCTTCTGCTTGCCCCTGACGGGGGGGGTGGGGGTTGTCCAGAGGGCACATGGGTGAAATTGTTGTGCATTCAGGATTCAGTTGATTGCTTGGGGTAATACACAAGGCTACCTTGCTGTGGAAAGTTCTTACTGAGGTATCTGTTTGCAGATATGGCCGCACCTATACACAGACCCTGCTAGAACTGAAGGGACTGCTCATAGTAGTATTGTACATGGTATTGAATGAGCATTGAAGGACCCCTATTTGAACCCTTCTCGAACCCCGCTGGCACATAGTAAGTACTAGAGTGTAGTGTAGTATGCTGGCCCAGAGAACCCTGGTCTGCCACTCCCTGCCTCTCCTTAGGGGGGTCTCTGTCTAGACATCTGGGTACCATGGGTTTCCCCGTTAGTGCGGGGCCTTCATAGTGGAGGGGAGTGGCACAGTGGGTAGTATGTCTATGTGTGTTCCCCCTCTTGTGTGACTCGAACCACGGGGGTTAAACGAGTGTCTCATCTCTGGTGTGTGTGTGGGGGAGGGGTACAGGAACCTTGTGGTAGGTAGGGCTGAATTGTTCGGGTTGCTTAATGGTTAGTTCACCGCTCGAAGGGAGTAGTTGACTCACACACAAAGTGAGGCCACCTGCAGAGACCGCATGGGTGGGTGGAAAATCGCATCGTAGGTAGAGATAGTACCTGGGGGAGTCAAGTAGTTAAGAGCCTGCCTGATGACCAGGAGGTGCGAGTGTTTGTCTCATGGATTAGGACCCTGGTTGGCTGGTCGTCACTAGGCAGTGTATAGACATCTGGGTACTCTCATAGCCCCATCATCAGGGTCCTCAGGAACACCAGGGATTAAGCAAGGATGGGCTATGAGATGGGTAAAGGCGCTGGAGGGAGTAGTAGAGAGGATGCCGATAAAGTGTAGCTCGGGTAGGGCTTGTATTGAGCCTGTCTCCTGAGTAGTGGGGGTGTATTGTACATTAAACCACCACTACCTCTGCTGGCCTAAAATGGACTTTCCTGGCCTTACGGACCGGGTTCTTAGGGGGGGACGGCAACTGGCAGGCGCAGGCGGGTCCGGGCCAAGAATTTTCAAGCACGAACTTGACGATTTTTCGCGCTCAGAAAAATTGGCAAAAAAATCTGAAAATTTAATATCCTGTAGAATCGTGTAGAGTAGGCCGTGATCTTTCCAGTGCGAGGAACAAGCCCTCAAGGGGCCCTACAGACATCACATGATCTGGGCTAAGGCCACCAGCAAGCTGAGTGCCCGCCCTAAGTGAAGGCAGGCTTGAATATTTGTCAGAGGCAAAATTCGACATTTCCATATGTGGGTATTCAGGCTCTCACAGCACGCCAGTTGGTTGTCTGGACGCGTGAGCCTCACAAAGCTGCGTCATACAGTTGGCCCAGGCTTTGACAGTTGCGCCTGGGCACATACACACAAAGCAGGACCGATACATTGCCCAAGTCCGGAGACTCAGGCCGTGCCCAACTGAAAAGGGCCCAGGCCCTCAACTGTAGTCTCGGGCCTGGGCACAGGGTCTGAGCCCCAACCGGAAGCTACTGGAAGCTTCCAGCCAGGCCACACACAGCATCCAGGAGGCTGCCACTTCCACAAAAGGAGTAGGGCAGTCCAGGCCAGGCATTCTGGCCAGTGCAGGCAATGCGGAAGTACTGCTGCACTATCGTTTGATGCTCCGCTGCTGCCAAGGGCGCTGACGGGGCGCGTAGTGGTGAAGTGGGGCGCTGCAGGGCAGCTGGGCGCAGGTGGCCATAGCCGGCTGCTGGAAAGGGGGTACAGCGGGTGATCTGGTGGTCTTCAGGGAAGGAGGCAAGTGTGGGGTAATCAGGGTCTGATTGAGGGTGATGAGATACGTACCTGGTGCATGAAGACAGGTCGGCTATGGAGTTGACAGTCATGTACATTGGTCTTCGAGAGTCAAAAGTGAGCCTGTTGCGTGAACCAGCTGTAGGTAGGATAGTCGGGCAGAGTAGGTTGGGCGCTGGGCGCCAGACAGAGGGGAGTGAGACTTTGGATACTGTGTTGGTGTGGCCTACGGGCTTGAATATTGGCTCGTTACTTCATTGTATTGCTCTATATGGATGGTTTCGCGGTGCATTTTGTACTCTCTGCTTGGATACGACTACCTGGACATCTGTGTGATTTCGCAACATTAGTTTTCTGTATATAGTTCACACCTGGGTTAGGCCGATGTCCGGTCCAGATGGACTGGGCCTGACGGACCGGGCCAGACGGATGGGGGGGGGGTCCATCCGGCAAAACCAGACGAGCCAAAAAATGTCCCAGGATTTTTTTTAATGTTTTTTTTGAAGATGGGGTTGGACTGCGCTCGCTGAGAGGAGCCCAAATCCGTTGTACTGCGCTCGCTGAGAGGGAGCCCAAATCCGCAGAGAAACTTGTGAAAGGCGTGTGTGTTGGGGGAGGTGGGTGTGGGGAGGGGGGGGGTGTCAAGGGGTAAAACCGTAAAAGGGTGTGTTGCAGCAGCCAGTTCGCTGAGAGGAGGGGTTGGAGGAGGAGGACCTGCCGGTAAAAGGGTGTTGCAGCAGCCAGTCTCCTCAGAGGAGGGGTTAGAGGAGGAGGAGGACGTGCAGGTAGTGTATGGGGATGATGGAAAAAGAAAATAATAATAAGAGGACGATGGAGGACGAGGAAGGGGAGGAGGAGGAGGAGAGAAGGAGAAGACGAAAGTAGGTGGAGGAGGA
This sequence comes from Chara braunii, assembly GCA_003427395.1. Classification (NCBI taxonomy): domain Eukaryota; kingdom Viridiplantae; phylum Streptophyta; class Charophyceae; order Charales; family Characeae; genus Chara; species Chara braunii. The sequence goes on along the minus strand of BFEA01000151.1, from coordinate 2,586,936 downwards.
GAGAAGAAGAAGAAGAGAGGAGGAGGAGGAGAGAAGAGAAGACGAACTGCAGTCTGCCCGCTTCCCTTCTATTGTTCAAGCAGGAAAAAAAAAAAAAGAGGATTGGGAGATCGCGGGCAGTGGGAGATGACGGGCATTAGGAAATGGTGGAGGAGGAGGACGAGGAGGAAGAAGAAGAACAAGACGAGAGGAGGGGAGGAAGAAGGAGGAAAGGAGGAGAAAGAAGCAGACTTCAAAAAAAAAAAGACGAGAGTAGGAGGCGGAGGAGGAGGAGAGGAGGAGGAGGAGGAGGGGGAGGAGCTTCCAGTGTTCTGTATGGCGATGACGAGAACAAAAAAAGGCCGCTTGAGGAGGAGGAGGAGAGAAGAGAAGAGAGAAGAGGAGAAGACGAAATGATGAGGAAGAGGAGGAAGAGGAGGAGGAAAAGAAGAAAAGAGGAGGAGAAGGAGAAGGAGGAGCTGTCGATGGTCTGACGATGACAAGGGGGAAAAAAAAGGCCGATGGAGGAGGAGGGAAAACAAGAAGACGAAATGAGGAGAGAAGAAGAAGAAGACGAGGTGGAGGTGGAGGAGGAGAGAAAAAGAAAAAGAAGAGAGGAGCAGGAGCTGCCGATTGTCTGGCGATGATGAGGGAAAAAAAAATGCCGATGGAGGAGGAGGGAAAATAAGAAGACGAATTGAGGAAGAGGAGGAGGAGAGAAGAAGAAGAAGATGAGAGGAGGGGGAAGAGAAAAGAAGAAGACGAGAGGAGGAAGAGAAAAGAAGAAGACGAGAGGAGGAGAGAAGAAGAAGACGAAAGGAGGAGGAAGAGAGAAAAGAAGAAGACGAAATGAGGAGGAGAAGACGAAGAGAGGAGGAGGAGGAGGAGAGAAAAGAAGACGGAATGAGGAGGAGAGAAGAAGAAGAGAGGAGGAGGAGGAGGAGAGAAAAGAAGAAGACGGAATGAGGACGATGAGGAAAAGGAGCGAAGAAGAAGAAGATGAGAGGAATAGAGAAAAAGAAGACGGGAGGAGGAGGAGTAGAGAAAAAGAAGACGGGAGGAGGAGGGGGGGGAAGGAGGAGAGAAGATAAGAAGACGAAATGAGGAGGAAGAGGAGAGGAGAAGAAGAAGGCGAGAGGAGGAGGAGGAAGGGAAAAGAGAAGAAGACGAAATGAGGAGGAGGAAGGGAAAAGAGAAGGAGACGAAATGAGGAGGAGGAGAGAAGAAGAAGAAGATGAGAGGAGGAGGAGAGAAAAGAAGAAGAAATGAGGAGCAAGAGGAGTGAAGAAGAAGAAGACGAGAGGAGGAGAGAAGAAGAAGATGAGAAGAGGAGGAGGAGAAGAGGAATGAGGAGGAAGAGGAGGAGAGGAGGAGGAGAAGACCAGAGGAGGAGGAGGAGGAGGTGCCGGTTGTCGGCGATGACGAGGGGGGAAAAAAAAAAGGCCGATGGAGGACGAGTTGGGGGGGGGGGAACAAGAAGACGAAATGAGGAGGGAAAAGAAGATGAAATGACGATGAGGAGAGAAGAAGAAGAAGACGAAATGAGGAAGAGGAGGGAAAAGAAGATGAAATGATGAGGAGGAGAGAAGAAGAAGACGAAATGAGGAGGAGGGAAAAGAAGATGAAATGGTGAGGAGAGAAGAAGAAGAAGAAGAGAGGAGGAGGAGGAGGAGGAGGAGTGAAGAAGAAGAAGAAGACGAGAGGAGGAGGAGGTCGGCTGCACGGGAGGAGGTGGAGGTCGGCACCTCGACCATGGGTAAATAGAGGACTACGTGGCAGGTCGATGACCGGCGGCGTGATGGGAGCTCCGCATGAGGAGGAGGAGGTCGGCACCTCGATGATGGGCAGGTTGACGACGTTGTGGCAGCTCGACGACGGACAGCACGATGCGAGCTCCGCGCAAGGAGGAGGAGGAGGCCAGCTCCGCGTGGAGGGCGCTTGGATGACGACGGGGCAGGGGCAGCTTGATGACAACGGGCCAGGGGCAGGTCGATGACGACGGCTGGGCTTCGAACTTCGTCGGCGGGAAGGACAATCCCCCGTTCAAATTTGAATGCGGGATTGTAGCCCTAAAAACTTCGAAAGTGGCTGAAAGTCGTTGAAAAAAAAAAAATTCAAGCACTAGCGGCTGGGGAGGCCGCCACTGGCCGAGAAAAAGCCTCCCCCTCACTGCGCGCGAAATTGTGCTGGCCGCGCCCAGTGCCCAACCGGGTGACCCAACCGGCCGGGCCGCCCGGGAGTCCCGCCGGACGAAGGCCAGGCTGCCAGGCGGTCCGGATTTTAACACAGGTTCACACTCATATTCCTTGCACCAGGAAAAGTATCAAAAAAAAAAAAAAAAAAAGACAAAAGAAAAAAAAACATGAAGTAAATGCCGCGCCGTTTCGTCACATTTTTCATTTTTGCTACTCTACCAAGGATGGGCCAACGGGAAAAGAAACCCAACTTTCGCAGTTTTTTGCAATCAGAAGGATAACCCAACAACTCTGAAAATTAGAGGGTCCGTAGATTCTGTTGTGATCTTTGCCAGTTCCCCGCACGGTACTACCGGTAGCCCTCATGGACCTGTGCTACTACCCCTCATGGACCTGTGCTACCGGTTCCCCCTAATTTATGACGGCGGGGTAGTGGTGGTTTAATAGGAGGGAGGTAGGCCCTCTACGCCTGTCCGAGGGGGGATGGGCTAGGTATCTGCTAAGTCAACGGTTGGGGGACAAAGCTGCTTAGAGTGGGCCCACAATACATCCAGTTGGAGGTTGGATGTGTAGGGACAGAATCCGATCTCTGGTGGCAAGCTGTAGATGTGGAAACGACACGACTTGCGATAGGACTTAGGGCTCTAAGCCCGCAGAGGACTCCGTATAGGAAGGTCCGGAGGGCCAAGTTGGTTATTCCAAACTTAAGAGTAACTGAACCCGGGAGAGTATTCCACGCCTGATACCCTGCCTCTACAACAAGCTGGGAGTTAAAAAAAATAAGGAAAAAAAAAAGAAAAGAAGAAAAGAGTCCGTGCGACCTGTTCACCTCCCTAAAAAGTTCCTGAGAGGTGGTGCTGTGCTGTGGAAGTTTCTGCGTGGCCTCTTGGGACTGGTATGGTGCAGTTCAATTGAGCACTATACAGTTCACAGCATAACAGGACAGAGAACAAGGAATATGGATGCTTGTGCGTGTGTGCACGTGTGTGTGCTGGAAAGTTACGGATTACAGGATGTGTGTTTGCTTCTTTTTCCCTATGGGTGGGTGGGTAGGTGCGTGTGTTTGTGTGTGTGTGTGTGTGTGTGTGTGTGTGTGTGTGGACTGTCTCTGAAACTACCCCTTTTGCACGAAGCTGAGTCAGTCCAGAATTGAAACGCCCAATAATCTATGATCAAGTTACATGTCATATTTCAAATGACTGAAATGTTTCCATAACTGGAAGATTCAGGTCTTGCTACTGGTAGTGTTTCTATTCAACTTTCTATTTCATTGTGCAAGCCCCTTTGGTTGCTGCACACATCAAACTGACCTGGCCCTAAGTAACCCCCTAGCATGCTATAGTAAAGCTGGGCCCTAAGGGAAGGCCCAGGTGTTCGAAAGTACTGCTGTGGCAATAATATATCGGCCCAGGCATATGGAAGTGGGTGGAAGCTGTTCAGAAGCTCCCGGTACTTGAGGGGCCACTAGACGACTCTACAGCGATCTCCTACGATTGACAAAAGCATTGGACGCCGCTGCTGAGGGACACTTCTGTGCTTTGGAGGATCGCTGGCAAAGTGCACTAAAATTATTGCAGCAGAAGCTGGCTCGTTGGGTAGAGGTGGGATGAATGGAAGACAAAGATGGGTCAACGTTCTCATGGCAGAGGCTGACGGTGACCATCTGCTCAAAGTGTCGGGCGCATGCTCACTGGATCGTGCTTGTACGTTAACAAAAATGGCATGGTGCTGTAAGGAGTGTATCGCGCTCCAGAACTGGAAGAGGGTTAGGGGAGAGGAGGGTGAGGAGCACGCGTGACTATGGAGCGAGGTGGAGAAGAGGGGAAAAGTGCGTCACCAGCAGCAGGCTGAGCAAGTGCTGAGAAAAGAGGCTTGGGAAAGATTGTCACAAATAGAAGCGAAGAGGATGGAAAGGGTGGGTTTGGAAAGGCATTGCAATATCTGGAGGGGGAAGGGTATGTCCGAAAACTATCCCAAGTGGCGGAGTAGGGATGTGTTAAATGAGGCTGGGGAAAGACAGTGTCCCAACAGGGGAACGCAGGGAGGATGGGCTAGCTGGGTTGGGAGGGGAATCGCAAAAGTTGGAGGGGCAAGGTTGTGGTGCAGAAGTATCCCATTTCGGGGGCTTAAGGGATGCGTGGACACATTTATATTGGAGGGGCTGGAAAGAGGGATGAGGGAGAAGCGCTGCAATAGGTGGAAGAGTGTGTGTGCATGCGTGTCCATGCTCCAACTTCCATTTGTCCATGCCTCCCTTCTCTCTCTCTCTTTGTGTCTCGGTAAGTGCACTGAAGCCCCAACGGGTCACTAAATTATGTAATGACACGGCATGCTCAAGGTTGCTTCCGTGATGTGACTCTGCTGTTCTAGCAATGTAGCGCATTGATCACTGGACTAGAGGACATGTGCAGGGCAGACAAATGGGTGTTTGTGTCTCTGTAAGCGCACTGAAGCCACAACGGGTTATGTAATGACTCTGCTGTTCTAGCAATGTAGCGCATTGATCACTGGACTAGAGGACATGTGCAAGGCAGACAAATGGGTGTTGGTCATTACAAGCAGTATTGGTTTCCTTGGTTGACTGTAATCGTGATCAATGCTCGTTGATGTCGGCGCAGATGTGCAAGGAGTATTCTGATGCCGGTGCAGCACTGCATGTGGCTTCTTACCCAGTGCACCATGAGCAGTGGATGTCGGTTGAGCTGTAGTTGCATTTGGAGGGGTGGTGTGACATCGAAATGATGTTGCGGGTCTAACCTTACGTTGTTACAGCCAGTGTTCTACTTGAAAGTGTCGTTTTGGTGATGAATTTGCAGCTCTAAGGCTGCGGTATAGTAGGCTTTGGCATCCGTGTTAAGGTGGCACATTTTCAGCGGCGGGGGAGCAGCACACAAGTGGGTTTTAATGGGGTGAAAGTTGTTGGGGACCGGTCCACCACGTTTTTCAACTCTGTACCTACAGCTATCGCACGTAGAGCCAGCGCGGTAGCAAAATTTGACCGGTCCTCCCTTGCATGGGAACTGTAAAAGGGCCCTCAGGCCCAGGCGTCGAGGTCTGTCTTCTCAAAACAGGGAGGCCAACTCTGGGAAGACGTGGGAAGGTGCAGCGAAACAGGCGTCCAGTGCAAGGGGCAATTGTCTACTGCATGGGCGCGGGGAGTGCAGCGGTTGAAATTATTTTTTTAAATACTTCGATACTTTCCTGGAAGGATCACAACAAAATCTACGAGCGCTCCAATTTTCAGATCTTTTCACCCATGCTTCCGAGCGTGAAAAATCACTGAAGTTGAAGTGCTTTTACCGATGGCCTCACGTATGGCTGAGTGGCAAAAATGGAAAATGTGCTTCCCGGAAAGATCACAACAAAATCTACGAGCACTCCAATTTTCAGATTTTTTCACCCATTCTTCTGAGCCGAAACATCACTGGAGTTGGAGTGCTTTTTCCGATGGTCCACGTATGAGCACTCCAATTTTCAGATTTTTTCACCCATTCTTCTTAGCCGAAAAATCACTGAAGTTGGAGTTCTTTTTCCGATGGTCCACGTATGAGCACTCCAATTTTCAGGTTTTTTCACCCATTCTTCTTAGCCGAAAAATCACTGAAGTTGAGTGCTTTTTCCGTAGGTCCACGTATGGCTGAGTAAATGGAAAATGTGCTGAATCGCGGCACAGCGATTATTTCATGGGTCTTAAACCGCCAGTACACGGCCCCAGCCTTGCTGAAAAGAAAACTCCTCGCCTACGAAAATTTCGGAGGCCCGGAGCCGTAGATGAATTGAATCGGCGGCGGGTGGCCTCTGAAACGGGCCTGCGGCCGATAGCTGGATGTACTTGTGGGGCAATGATTTTTCGAATGCTTTTCCTGGAAAGATCACGACCTAAGCTATGGATTCTTAATTTTTAGATTTTTGTGCTAATTCCTCCGAGCACAAAAATTTGCCGGAGTTGCCTCTTGCAAATTGCAGGACTGGACCTGCTCGTACCTTCCACCCTGGACAGCCTGCTTGTGGGACTCCCAACAACGCCTCTCCTTACTTCTTTTTGGGGTCCGCTTCCACCTGACGGCTGGTTCTTCCTTTTTCCAATAGTCCCAGTTCTACGAGAGCTAGCTGTAGATCGTTCGCAATATCGCCAAGGACTGTAAGAACCCACTTGCATACTGGTTGCCCGTCGCCAAGGCCTGGATCGCCATGCAATCTTCAAGTCTTAAGATCGTGGGACGATCTGAGACATCGGCCCTGTAGGACTGCGGGCGGACTGGTTCGTTGCACCGATTGAAAGAGGGGGCCGTTGTAAAAGAACCGCCCCGGCACATCCTGACCATTGGCCCGTTGCAGGGCGGCGCGCTCACTCTACTCAGTTCAATGCCTCTACTGGACCTAGTGAAGCCGACAAACGGCTCTAGTCGTGCACACTCCTCAACACGCTGCATCCTCCGGCCCCGCCACACCTGACAGCTGTTGCACACGGTCGAAGACACTCTCTCTCTCTCTCTCCCTGCCTCCCTCTCTCTCTCTCAGGCATGCCTGCTTTTGTGGAGTTGTGTGTAGTGAACATGGCATCGCACGGTTGCGTGTGCACATGCAAGCGTGCAAAAGCATCGTGGGCAGATTGTCGGGGTTCAGCCTCCTGATGAGTCGGTGAAAGTCCAACGGAACAGTCTGGCTCAGTCTTGCTCTTTTTGTGGAGTTGTGTATGGCGAACATGACAACCCACCCACACTCAAACAAACGAATGCATGCAAGCACACACACTCGCGCCAAAACAGTGTGTGGGCGTGTGTGTGTGTGTGTGTGTGTGTGTGTGTGTGTGTGAGAGAGAGAGAGAGAGAGAGAGAGAGAGAGAGAGAG